>JBBYHK010000006.1:12014760-12042337 GCA_038382065.1 Adansonia grandidieri | reverse complement strand
TTATTATTATTATTATTTTGAGATCATTTATTTATTTGGTCAATATGAACGAGACCTAATTGATCAACTTCATGAGAACCGAGCCACAAAGTCGTTAAACTCTAGACGGTAGTTTAATTAAACATCCCTTTTTCTTATTTTGTGTAAATTCCAGAAACATACAAGTCAGATGTTACATCACTCACTGTAATTTCTAGAAATATATATACTGGTTAGTAGAATACTGCTTTTGTATTGGGTATAATTTTCTTGCTATTATTGTTGCGATGTAATGATTCAATCAATCAATTATTCTCGTCCAATTCCAATTCGGGTGTGGAAATGTGAATGAAAAAAAACAAGAGCCCAAAAGGATTGACAAGGACAAAGTGTACTGTTCCTTATCTCCTCAGTTCGGGTCTATCCGAAACAACCTCTCAGCCAATGGGATGAGTTCTCCGGCAAAGCAAATGCCATACAGGGAGAATGGGAGACTAGAGATGCTGCCCTGGGGTCCACCCTTCCCTCCTCTTCCAAACCACTGGCTGCCTCTGATTCCTTCTCAGTCAACAAAAGCAACTTCCAGGTACATGAAACAGAAACCCCTATTACCTATTCTACCCCTACTTTATACTTTACATCCTACTTGCCTCAACGCCACCCATTATTTATGACAACCTTTTTTTTCTTCCTTACACTAGTCAAGTCAGCAGTAACAACTATGTTGCCTTGCCAGTCTTCCTCCTTCATTTTGCCTCAACTTGTTGCATCTTTTAATAATACTAGCATATTAGTAACTAGTTGACAGTATATATATATATATATATATATATAAAGAAAAACAGCTGCTTTGGTTTTGACCAAAATTTCCTGTTGGACACTTCCATCCAAAGTTAGGCAACATTTGGTGTGGTTCCATCTCCCTAACCCAACTTGGTTTGTTATTAACCAGCCTCACAGTTTCCTAAACTTGGCAAATGAATATTATGCATGTTTTATTCGAATTCCTCGTCTCAAATTGAACTATAAATTCAAGCATTCGAATTTCGAATATTTCCCTCTACCAAGTAAATACACAAACTTAAGATGAAGAAGAACATTAAATTTATAGACTAAGAATTGCTATCTCTATTTTATAACTCAAAATCTTAGATCTTATAAATAACAACAATTGATTTTTATACTCATTTCATCTCTATTTATATTTAATTAATCTTAATAATAATGAATTCAAAATTTAATCTTATTAATTTGTACAATTATTTTTAATTAGAAGAATATATCTAATAAATATAAACTCAAATTCTAATATATATAATTTTTTTTTTATAAAAAAAAATCTTTAATAATGGTGATAACGAAGAAAAGAGTGTGGCTTAGTTGTAGAGATGATAGTATCACGTGGGTTGACCCGAAAAGCTGGGTCGTTGTCCACATCGGTAGAGGAATCGAGCAACAGTCAAAGATTTCACAAGTGATCACTCGGTTATATATTTTATTTTTTTTTCTTATATTTAGTTTCTCTATTTCTATTTAATTAAATTATACACTCATCATGTGGGTAGTTTTTTTTTTATATAACATTGTAGTTTTCAAGAGAAACGTGTAATTTTTAGGTACTTTTTAATATAAAATAAATAATTTTTGTAAATTTTTTAAATAAAAATTATATTTTAAAAATATCAAAAAATTAACATCCGTAATTTTAAAATCTTAATAATTTTAAAAAATATCAAAATTTTCAACTGAAGTTATTTAACTCGTAACTTTAACTTAATTAAAAGTTTTATTATTATTATAGATTATATTAAATTAAACTTGATATAAGAAAAAAAAAAAGACTGAATTACACTCCAAAAAAGTTACTTGCCACTACTTTTTTAGTGTTTTTTTCCCCCTTGATGGGCGGATTTGAGGAATGATAGCGTGTGTGAACAGTGTGAAATTAACAAGTTGGAATAAATCAAACAAAACGGGGAAAGTGGCATGGAATCATGCGTGTACCTGACGAGGCAGAAAGTTCCACAAAATCCCCAATCAATATTTTGATTTTCTCCAATTTTCTTTCTTTCTTCTTTTTTTTTTTTTTTTTATTTCATAAAGTTTAGATTTTCATCTTTTTTGTTCGTTTAGATATGTGATGACAAGGAGATTAAAAAGAGAAAAAATATATATATAAATTTTATTTTTGTGGGGTAGTTACCAACTTTAAATGACAATATTAATAATTATAGTTATTTTTTATGGTGTCAAAATCAAATAGAAAAAGTAAATTTAGGATTGAGTTACTTTTAATCACCACTGATGTGTCATTATTCCGGAATATGTTTACACCAAAGTTATCTTATCTTTTAAAAAAAAATTAAATTAAAATTTTAATTTTGATATAGTTGTGCATATCTTCTCTTCTCTTTCTTCTATTGAATAATCAATAAAATAAAGTTATTATTACCTTAAGAAAATCTATGCTTTTTTGGATTAATTTTGAATGAAAATCCATTGTAAAGATGGTAATATTAAGTATCAGCTATATATGGATCAATAAAATAAAATAACTCACATAAACAGTTGATGCCCCTTTATCTTCCTATCATATATATATATATATATATATATTGTAATTATAAGTATAATTATAATTTATCAGAACTCCCATATGATCAAATTTGTAGATACCATGAGATAATCAAAAATATTAAAAGGTATATATACGTATCAAGTGTTTTTTTTTGGGTATTATGTATGATTATCTTTGTCATATATTAATTGGACGTTAGCTTTTAGGATTAATATAGCCACTGCAAAAGCATGCTTAACCAAAATTTTCCTAAAGCATACATCCAAATTCAAGATTCCTCCACATAAATATAACTATGATTTCGTTTGAGTTGTCTCTTATATATCTTTTAAGGCTCACGTGGCATAAGGCGTCGGTGGATCTGATGTGGCGCTGCCGCCTTGAGTCATATATTAAGACATCTACAACCGGAAAATGCCCTAAGCAGTGGGAAATGAGATATATATTTATAATTCTTTTGAGATAATCACAAAGGTCTTATTTTAATGTAAAAAGTTAAAAGAAGTAGATGAACACATGGTTTTGCTTTTTGAAGAATACCATTGGCATTTGGCACTAACTTAATAAATAATTAAATTGGGAATTTTTGGATTGATATGATTCCTCTCTTAGTACAGAAAAACCTCATCAAATTTTGTTTGGTTGCTTCAGGATAAGGAATTAATTAAGTATATGCGAGAACATGATTGAAATGAAAGAGATAAGCAACATATATACATATATATATATGTAAATTAACCAAGATTATTTCTTTGTTGAAAAAAGTGAAAAAAAAAAAAAAAAACTTTAGTCCTGATCTAAATAGTGTTTTACCTACACTTGAAAAGGATTTTATAATTCATGTTAAAAGAAAAAAAGAAAAGAAAGTACTATAAGGTTAATAAATAATCATCAAAGCGATGAAAAGGATAGGCATGGGGGAGGGAAGGGGAGGGGAAGCAAGGAAAGAGATAAAGCACAAGAGATGATAGATGGAGCATATCCATTCAGTGAGTTACTCAAAACCCATTATGAAATAAAAGGATATATGGAGATGAAAGATGCAGAAGATGATGATTAAAGGAAGGAAAGGAAAGGAAAGGAAAGGAAAGTGCAGCCAATAGTTGATGATGAACTTTATCCCATGGAGTAATAATAAATTACATCATGTTACATTACAATATCCACGTTTAGGTCAGGAATTAATTTAACCAGTTAACAGATTGTTTAGTGGAATCAAACATGTGATACCCAGGAAGATAATGTAGATTAATCCTTAAAACCCAAAACAATTAGGTTTAAGTAAATATTTGTGATAGACAATTTAATAGTTAAATTAATTTAGGCAAAGGAGAGGATTGTTTGTCAATGTATATGATAGATATTTATTATCACATCTGATAAAATTTGACACATAAAATATATCATACATATTTTTCGTTAAACATACTTAAAAATTTAATTTAATTAATTAATGCATATTTTTTTATTAAATAAGTTCAACCAGCAGTATCTAAATTTATCTTCCGTATATCTTAAATTTGACAAAAAAAATCATTATACCTATGGAGTTAGAGTTAATTGGTAAAGATTAATAGATAATGAGGGAGACGTGGGCCCTAGCATTTGGTTGGATTCGGGCAGCAGCCGACCGAAACGTGAAAAGGTGATTATGTAAGAGAATGATGATCATTAACCATATCAACACACAAAATTAATCTGGATTTCTTTCTTTCTTTCTTTCATGGGAATGAGAAACTAAAAAGCATGCAGGAAAAGAGAATCTTTTCTTTTTTACTTTTTGTAAATGAGTCAACTTTGGCTCACTGCATTCACCCTTATTTATCTTATTCTTATGTTTAAATTTCTCCATTCTTTTTTTATTTTCATATTCTCACATATTAAAATTTTTATGTTACTATTCACTTATAGAGGTTAAGGATTAAGGAGTAAGAAGGTGGCCTTAAAAAGAAAGACAGATTGTCCGTATCATTATACAAAGATATCGTACACATACTGTTTTGATTTATTATAGAAAATTCTCTCCATGTCTCTGTCCCTGTCTCTCTTTTTTTTTCTTTCTTTTCTTTGAATAAAGATGAACAATTTTAAAAACTTACAAACCACGAAAATAATTAAACAATATTTTCCACGTAAAAGACAATTCTATTTCCATGTTAATCCGCAATCCCGCTGCCTACTTTCTCTTATATATATATATATATATATATATATATAATAGTAAAATCAAAGAAGAATTTGAAGAAAAAATCAAAGTGGAATATCAAAGTAGGACCCCACCCAAACCAAAACTAAGAGACCCCGACGCTCCAGGTTCTGTGGTTGTAGGACCTTCTCCTTCTTAGGACGAGGACTCCACCGTACTACAATTAGTACTACCATTATATTTCATCTTCAATCTTCACTGCCAAAACAACATTGATCTAATCACTGCATTTTATTAGTAATAATGCCATGAAAAATAAACAAATTTCCTTTCTTACAACACACACACACAAAAACGTAAATAATGAAACCATTAATTACAGTCCGTTTAAGCGGATGAATAATGAATGGTTTACACTCTACATCAATTGCGATTTATTTTTATTATATAATATAGTCCACATATGAAAAGAAATACTGGTAATTGATGAAATGTAAAAACATTTTAGATTTAAACAGTTTGGATTTGATGTGGAATAGATGGCAAGTTGTTTTAGTTTTGCATTATTGTAGTGCATGAATAAGGAAAGGAAAGGGTAAAAGAGACACGGGCAAACCCACTTGAAAATGTTAATGCTGGTTGGAAATTATAATGGAGTTCATAAAAATAATAATAATAATAATAATAATAAAGAGGCAACTGGGAAGGGAAGGAAGATAAGGGATTTGCTTGGAAGATACTAAGGTGAAGAACCTAGCCAATAAAGACAAACCAAAGCCTTGGAGAGAGAGAGAGAGAGAGAGAGAGAGAGAAGGAACCAACCAATATCGAGCCAGGTCATACCTTACGGGAATTTTCTTATTGGATGAGCCGTTGGCTTCGATGTCTAATGTCTATCCATTCCATCCATCCCTTGTTTCTAAATTTAGGCCCACTAGCCATCCTAGTGGAACTCAAAACTCAATGCTGAAAATCTTCATTCTAATTGGTTGTAGTAAAAGCCAACAGCAAATAATACAACAGAATTTTTATGAAGCCGCAGCAGCAGTATCAGATAAGATTATAATCATTCTATATATAATTATTTATTATATTATAACTGTAATATTGTAGTAGAGATAAATGTTTCAACAGGAAGAGAAAAAAGAGGGCATGCAATTGGCCATGCTGATGCCGGTGGTCAGCAGCAAAGCTCATGGGGGATGAACTTAACTAATCCACGGTCCACAGTCATGTGAACCCCATCAACTTGCTCAGTGGGGTCCCACCTCACCATACATAGCCCACAACATCCGCATACTGTTCACTCCTCTTTCTCTCTTTTCCTCCCGCCTCTCCCTACATCTAAAATACAACCATTTTTAATTTTTTGTTCTCAAAAATCTATTTTCTCCCATTCTGTCCCCACTCTCCATGAATCATCCTACTTCCTTACCATCCCTCCTTGGGTTGACCCAGCACATCCCACATCTCCATATCTAATTACTCTCTTACCATAAAAAAACCCATGAAAAAATATATTCTCTATTTAATTTTCTCGTCAAATGTATTTAGCAAATACAATTAAATTTAATAATCTAATTTAGAACAATTACTTATCCCCTATATATATACGATACATCACCCCCATAAACCATCAAACAAACCCAACACACAGCTCTCTTTCCTTGTACCTTTTTTAATCAAAATAACACAGACAACAGATTAAAAAACCTTGTTCTACTACTACATCCTCTATCTGTTTTTCTTGTTTGTACAATCCAAAAGAAAAGAAACTAAAAATGGATGGAAGCTGCATAGATGAAAGCACAAATAGTGATTCCGTATCCGCATCCGTTTCTCCATCAAATAATTCACCTTTGCCTCAGCTTACCAAATCTCCCGACTCTCTGTACCGAGTTGGAAGTGGAACCAGCGTGATTGTGGATTCTGAAGCTGGGGTCGAAGCTGAATCAAGAAAGCTACCTTCTTCCAAGTACAAAGGCGTTGTTCCTCAACCCAACGGCCGATGGGGTGCTCAGATATACGAGAAACACCAACGTGTTTGGCTTGGAACTTTCAATGAAGAAGATGAGGCTGCCAAAGCCTATGACATAGCAGCTCAAAAGTTTAGGGGTCGTGATGCCGTGACTAACTTCAAACACCTCCTTGAAACTGAGGAAGATGACATCGAAACGGCCTTCCTGAATTCACATTCCAAGGCCGAAATCGTTGACATGTTGCGCAAACATACATACAATGATGAGCTTGAGCAGAGTCGGAGAAGCTATAGCTTCGATGGGAATGGGAAACGTGTTGTTAGAAACGAAGCTGGATTTGGTTCTCTCGGCCTTGAGCTGAAAGCGCGTGAACAGCTTTTCGAAAAAGCTGTGACCCCAAGCGATGTGGGGAAGTTGAACCGACTTGTTATACCAAAGCAGCATGCAGAGAAGTACTTCCCTTTGCAAGGTGGAAATGCTTCTTCCAAAGGAGTTCTTTTGAACTTCGAAGATGTAACTGGCAAAGTTTGGAGGTTTAGATATTCCTATTGGAATAGTAGCCAAAGTTATGTCTTAACAAAAGGGTGGAGCCGCTTTGTTAAGGACAAGAACCTTAAAGCCGGTGACATTGTTAGCTTTCAGAGATCAACGGGGCCGGAGAAGCAACTTTACATCGACTGGAAGGCAAGAACCGGGTTGGGTACAGTGTCGGAGAACCCGGCTATCCCGGTTCAAATGGTCAGGCTATTTGGGGTAAACATATTTAAAATACCTGGCAGTGAAAATGTTGGCCTAGTGGGATGTAATGGGAAAAGGACTAGAGAATTGGATTTGTTAGAATTAGAGTGTAGTAAGAAACAAAGGGTAATTGATGCTTTGTAACATTACCTAACTAATTTCGCTTTTTTCCTTTTGCTGTAATTTTGTTCCTTTTTAAGAATTTTGTGAATGTTTTAAGGGGGTGTAAGAAAGGAAGAAAGGAAGACGGGGGTGTAGTTGCAACTTGCAAGTTGTAAAAGTTGAATTGTATATTACAAGACAAAAAGCTGAAGAAAGCTGAAATTAGGTGTAATACATTTCTTCCAACAAAAAAGAGGTGGAAAAAAATAGAAATGAATAACTGTCAATTTGTTCTGTTTCATATTTTGATTTCATGGTAATTAACTCTTTAGACCTTAATAGCTTTATGTGGTGTTGCTGCTTTCCCCAAAATATCTCCATGTTGATTTCTTGACAAACGATGCTTCATTTCATACATGGGGATAAGGGTTTTTTCCTCAAAAATGTTGGCTCGGCTTGGCTACCTAATTGGTTATTATGTCCTGATTTGTCCAATAATAAAGAGGTAGTTTGGCCTTTCATGCTATGTTAGGACTTGAAAGATGATCGTAATTCATTTGGTTTTGTATGAATGAAATAAGTATCCCGTAAGTTGGAATCGCAATGCTTTTCTCTTATATTAATAAATAAACAACAATATTAAGAGTTTTAATATATATATATATATATATATAGTACAGTTCAAGTAGATGATGATGACTAAAGATTGCAAGGAATCTTCGAAGAATTTCTCGCTGCAAATCAACAATTAGGTATTAGACCATTAACTTCGTAAAAAGGATATAGTGGCAGATATATTTGAAATCTCTTTTTGTTTTCCCAATTATTAATCGTGCTGAAGAGAGATTTAAACATTAATTCGGGTTTCGTTATAGACATCAGCAAACAACTTGGAAATATGGTTAATCAATAGACAAAAGCATCCAGCCTGGTTGAGATGATGTAATATTTTTCATAAGAAAAGAAAAAAGAAGAAGTTAAAAAACAATAAATATCCAAGAATGTGGTAATGGGCACATGGTTCTGATCTGATGCAGAATGCAGGTCATAAATCTTGACTAATCACTTCAAAATGCAAGGAACCTAGAATAATATATCAGGATTTAGGTCATTGTTGAAGAGTTTGGCATAATTTTTTTTCCATTTCTTAATGAATGTGATCTTTGGTTGGACTATGCATTTTATAGTAAGGAACAGAAAAAAAAAATGGTTCCTTTGCAGTAGCATTATGCAAACATGTCATATTTTATATATATATATATATATATACACATATATATATATTAAGATGCAATGGTTTAATTTATGCCTATTGCATTATTAAACGTTTTTGACATCGTTTTTCTACTGAAAAAAATGTCAAAACCCATGGGTTTTATGTCAGCATAATTGCAGCAGAAGCTGGCATTTCAAATGAAGTTGATAATACAATATTACTTAAATTGCTAATCACTCACAAATCCACATGAGGTCATTGACAATTTTAATTTCCACTTAATTACTTGAGGCGTTCGAGGTGGAAACTTACAAGAATTCAAAAGCATACAGAGATTCCATGGTTTTTTCCTTTTTTAAGACTTTAAAGAGATAGAAAAAATCTACTCATGATTTCGTCCCATATTGAGTAAGAATTTTCCATGAATGTTCCTCCTAACTTGCAAAAAATTGCCGCACATGATTCTTGGCTTTTCTCTTTCTTTGAAAGTCATCAACCTCAATTATTTCTACGAAATACACTTTATTTTTATTGTTATCATATTTTTTTTTTAGTAGTAAGACTTTCATTCATTAGATATTGATAGCATCTTTCATTACTGTATACTTTCTGGATATTCTTCCAACCAGTACGAATCTTCAGATTCCGTGAGACTTTATTTTGCTAAGGCATGTGCAGCTTCATTTCCTTGTCGCCTTATATGCTGTACCTTGCATTCAACAAATGTTTTCATCTTGTCTCGCCCTTCAGCCATAATAGGTCCTCTGCATGAGAAGTTCTCTTCCTCTGTTAGTAGTTTTTTGATGATTAGCATTGCATCCCCTTCCAATATAACACGTTGACAACCCGTTTGTCACGCATGGTCCAATGCCTTAACCACTGCTAAGGCTGCAGCAGGGCTGGCATCTGCAACCATCTGGATTTGGGCGACTGCAGCTCCCATTACAAATCCTTCATAATCCCTTATGATGATCCCTACTCCTCCACGTCGATTTTGCGCATCAAAAGCACCATCAAAATTAACTTCAAGGAGTTGTCTCGGTGGAGGTCTCCAAAGAATGTTAGGTATAACTGTTGCATGAGTTTGTTGATCCTGATGTTGCCGAAACTCGGTGAGGAAGGATCTTATAGTGTCCACCACCCTTCTAGCATTTGTTTGCTGTTTAGTAACTTTAAATTCATTCCTAGTATGCCATGAAGTATACAAGATAGCCAAGAAAAATTCAAACTCTTCCTCTTTCGGTTGTTTTGCAGCATCTTCAATCCACTCAATTAAGTTATCCACATGAATCACCAGTAGCTGTTGAGGCAGTCCGCTACCTTCTAATACTGTTTTAGATAATTGGCAATCTTTCAGTGCATGAATGTCATTTTCAGCCTCGGCCCCGCATCTGAAACAACGTGGATCAATTTCTTGAATTTTAGAAGCCAGCTTAGTGTGTGTAGGAAGAAAACCATGACAAGCTCGCCATGAAATAACTTAATCTTTGGAGGCAGTCTTGCTTTCCATAACCTCCCCCAAATACTTCTTTGAGGTCCAATACCGGTGGTTCTTGTTAAGAGGGATTTATAACCACTTTTAACGGTGTATAATCAACTTCTATTATAATGCCAAACTAGTTTGTCTACAGTAGTAGTTTGGTAAAAAGGGATGTTACATATTGCTTCAGCCTCATCTTGCAAGAATTCATTCTTAATGAAAGCAGTTTTCCACTGCATGGTTTCTTCATCAATAAGCTCAACAACCATAGCAGTCATTAGCAGTGTGGTAGAGGTTGAATGGACTTCAAAATCTGTATTCCAAGAAAGCCATTTATCTCCCCATGTCCGAGTGGATTTTCTCCATCGAATTCCAAAAGTTAACACCTTTTTGGATTGCCAAATACTCCTCCATATGAAAGAAGTCCGAGAACCCAACCTTGATTCCATGAAAGTGCACCGTGGAAAATACTTAAGCCTTTAAGATGTTATAACAAAGCGAGTTTGTATTTTGTATGAGACGCCATCCCTGCTTCCCAAGAAGAGGTTTGTTAAACATGTATAGGTCACGGAATCCAATCCCTCCCATTGATTTAGGATAGCAAATGTGTTCCCATTTTAACCAATGAATACCTCGACTACCTTGTTTGTTTGACCACCAGTAGTTTCCCATTATGGTCATGAGATCTTGACAGAGGGTTTTTGGAAGCAAAAAGCAATTCATTTGCAGAACCGCTTTTATGAAAACCTCTTGTCCACTACAAGATAAAAAATTCAAACTCCAACTCTGTATTTTTGCATGCACCTTATTAGTAATATCTTTAAAAGCCCTCTTTTTGCCTTTACCAACCACTGTTGGCAATCCCAAATATTTTTCTGGATTGGTCACAACATTGATCCCAAACAATAGCTAGATTTTATTCTTATGAACATCTCTTTTATTAGGGCTGAAAAACAATATTGACTTGTTAAAATTAATCTTTTGACCCAAGCTTTCCTCATTGAGCTTTAGCATGCATTTCATCTTGTCTCCATTGCTTTTATTAGCTCTTGCAAATAAAAAGCTGTCATCTACAAAGAAAAGATGATTCACTCGAGGGCCGTTTTTGCTTGCTTGGACTCCCAGTAATTCTCCAGTTCGTTGGGCTGTGGAAAGCATAGCCGACAAGTCTTCTGTACAAATCAAAAATAGAAAGGGTGATAAAGGGTCTCGTTGTTGGAGTCCTCTACCTGGCATAAAAGAGTCAGTAATATTCCCATTGAAGATGATAGAATAGGAGACCGCTGTTACGGAATTCATTATCAAGGAAATCCATCTTTTCGCAAAGCCCATCTTACACATAATTGCTTTTAAATAATTCCACTCAACCCGATCATAGGCTTTGCTCATATCTAACTTAAGAGCATAATAACCCCTACCCTTATGCATTTTCATCTTCAATGTATGCAAAAGTTCATATGCAATCACTATATTATCCACTTTCAATCTACCCGGGAAAAATGCATCTTGGTTGACACTTACGTATGACGGAAGAATTACCTTTAACCTATTGACAGGAACCTTAGCAACAATTTTGTAGATAACATTGCAATTATTGGTCGAAATTGAGACATGTTTTTTGGTGTTCTTATTTTTGGTATTAGAACTAATGTTATTCTGTCAAGTTTCAACAAATGATCACTAATTTGCAGAAGGAAAATGGCACTAGTTTAAGATAAAAAAGAAGATGGTAAGGGAGCTAATGCTAAGCTATTGAATAATATTCCATATCTTATTGATTATAAAGGCACCATGGTTATACTATGATGGTAACATGTCACTCTTGCGATGCATATCAGCAACCAGCAATAAGGGAAATTTGTTTTGATTTTCGTTGGGAACTTATTTATTTGCAAACTTAGGACACTTGCTTTTCCTCGTGCAAAGGAGAAATCATAATGGCTTCATAGACTAATTAAGATCAGTCTTCCACTGCTTGGTAACACAAGAAATCGAATCATAAGAGGATCCATTAGAATCCAGTGCTTTGGCAGCACTTTCTTCGAGTTCCTTAACCCTACTCTTAATAACCTTCCCTTCTTCACCCTCCATCACCATCCTCACCACTCTCCCTATCTCTTCTCGTCCAACAAGTGTCTGTCCTGCCTCCACTTTTGGCTTAACAGCAACTCCAATATCCTCCACTAGTAGTGTCGCGTTCATTCTCTGCTCAGCATAAAGAGGCCATGTGATCATTGGCACGCCGTGAGCTATGCTTTCCAATGCTGAGCTCCATCCGCAGTGAGATAGGAATCCGCCTGTAGAAGGATGGCGAAGTATGGTAACTTGTGGAGCCCATGATGGCACCGCCAATCCCACTCCTTGAGTCCTGTTCAGGAACCCTTGAGGCAAATAAGCTTTGAGGTCTTCTACTTCATTCGCTGCGTTGAAAAATGTACCTGAAGCAGAAGTATCCGTTGGCTTCCTTACCACCCATATGAATCTTTGTTGGCTCAGTTCTAAACCCCAAGCCAACTCAGTCTGCTGCTCCAATGACAAAGTCCCACCGCTGCCAAATGTCACAAAGATAACTGAATCAGGTGGCTGCTTGTCCAGCCACTCCACACATTCAACACCCGCTGTGCTTGGTGTTTCTTCTTGTTTGATCAAGGCCCCAATGGGGTAAACAGGAGGTGTTGGTATCTGCTTGAAGAAGGGGTTCTCTTTTATACTTTTGATTGACACAGGTTCAAGATCCTCCCAGGAATTGATAAATATACCAGAGGCTAATATAAACCTACTACTATGATGGAGTAACCATTTGTACTCATCTATCTTCCTGTTGCGAGCCTGGTCTAGTAAGTCTTCGATCCGTATGGGACTACAACCTGGGACCTGAATCGGTTCGGGAAGATCAATGAATTCGCAATCAACATCACTGTCAAGCTTTGGCAGATATAGCATGAAGGCAGAGAAAGCAATAGATGTAGTACAAAACAAGTAGGCAGGAATTGACAGTTCATTGCAAACATCAAAAGCTTGTGTAGTGAATATGTCCGCAACTAGAGCTGTTAGTTTGCCTAAGGCAACGAGGACTGACTTTAGTGACCGAAGGCTCTCGTCTGCAGTGAGACAGACCCGGGTTAGGAGTAGAACGTCATTGGTGATCACTTTATCAAAATCAACGGGAGGAAGTTTGACGATGTGGAGGTCAGAAGGGAGTTGAGGAGAGCAAAGGAGCTGGTCTTGTGCAGCTGATGAAGGTGCATCCGTGGTAATGACCAGTAAGCTGACACGGATGCCATGGTGAACCACCAGGCGCTTGGCAAACTCAAAGAAGGGGATCAGATGGCCTAGGGCAAAACTTGGCAGGACTGCAACGTGAGGCTTACTTACCACCATAACTGCAAAAAATGGCTGCTACACCACGAATATTATAGATTGTCAGCAGTTGATCAACGGAAGTTGCAGCTTCCGGCGAATTGGGATATCTACAGAGAGTAGAATGTTAATGCACTAAAAGATCCCAAAGTACTTCTTGTTTGCATGCTTTTGCTAGTATCCTATGCTTCAACTGGCAAAATACCATTATATATATAGGGCAAATAATGTGATTAGCTCAGAAAGAGATTTGAACCCAACATACTTAAGCAAATACATCTGTATCTAATTTGTACCATTTGTTTTTTCTTTTCAGACAATAATGATAGTGGACCCTCTACAGCATGAATCTCTAACATTGATTTTGTGGCCACTATATCAGTTTCCAGAGGCTGCTGTTTATCATTTAGTTTACCCTTAAAGCATCGGGATTCCGGACAAGAGGGCAAGAAAAAATTAAAAATAAATTGGTCATTCTTAAGTCTTAATCGTTGGAAGCTGTTGATTAAAGCAGTGCTTTATAATTTAGCCTTGAATGTAAAAATAATGAAAATATGGTCCTGTAAGTAAGATGACCTCAATCGTCCCTCTTGCAGAGCTTTTGATATTAGCATGAGCCATTGAACAAATTAAGAAACCACCAAAAATATTGAAAATTATTTCCCATGTTTTTCCGCAATTCCTCCTTAAAATTAATTCTTTAAAACTTAAAGTCTACACCCCAAATGAAGATGTTTATGGATCGTGAGACGCGTTTGGATTGACTTTAAATATAATATTAATATCATTTATATTTATTTATTTAAGTATATACATATTATATTTGAACTATACTTTTTAAAATTTAAGTTTTAGTAAATAAATATTTTTATTTAGTTTTAAAATATAAATAATATATTATTTAATGTTCATTTGTAATATTATATCTTATATAAATTCATACTATAAATTACATAATATATACTAGAATTTATCATACCCACAAAAATTTTATTCTTTTTTTAATTTATATATAAAAAGAAATAATAAGTTTAAAATTAGATGAGAGATTTTTAATGATATTTTATTTACATTATTAAAAATAGAGTAGTTTTTAGCAGTAGACAACTATTTTTCAAAATGAAAAGATTTATATATATATGTAATTTTGTTTTATTCTTAAAACATAATTTTAATTTTTTATATAATTTTATTAATTAAATTAATATTATTTAATTCATAATATTAATTTAATTAAAGATATTATCATTAGTATAATATAAACATATATAATTATAAAAATAATTTATATTATATAATTAAAAAATTAGATCAAATTTAGACTTTCTAATATTAAAATCAAAACCCAATTGTTTTGTAAATAAATGTCGTCTATCAAGTCAAATTTACTTTCTTTTTTGTCGCAACAACACTTCTAACTCAGCCACAATCCCATTCCCATTCCCATACGCCTTCTAACAGTCAAAGGGGACCCACATTGTTCATAGTCTCATGCAAGCATCACATTCTTCTCATCATTAACTGTTTAAGAAGACTATTCCCCTCCTTCCTAAATTTAATTAAATAAAATAGTCCTGTCCAGATCAAACAAACAAGTGCCCCATAAAAGAGGGTAACGTAATCAATCCGCAACTTAACGCATCGCATCGCATCGCCCATCAGTGTCGCATCGCCCGTCAGCGTCTGTTGCAAAATAAATTTGACTTTAAAATTTTGTTTTAAAAAATTTGAGATTAATTTTAATTCGAATTTGATTTGATCCAAAAATTAATATATTAAATTTAAAAAATTTAAATTTGAATTTAAAAAATTTAAAAATTTAAATCTAAATTTAATACTGAAAATAAATATAAAGAAATTATGATTATATAATTTTTTATAAATTAAAAACTTTAATTATAAATTTTATTTTAGTATTTTTTTAATAATTTAATTAAATATTAAAAACTTAATTTATATTTTAAATATGATTAAACTTACTTATAGATTGGATGGGGCCGTAATATAAATTTTTTAAAATTCAAAGTCTAAATCCTTATTTAACGTGCCCAAACTTACCTTTTTAAGTTACAAGTACTGTTCATTACATTAAAGAATTTTTTTTATTGATATTATATATTTTATAATTAAATTTAAATAAAATATAATAATTTAAAATCACTATTTCGAGATGAGTCGGGTCAGTCTGATATAAAAATATAATAACCAGAGCCCAAACCCAATTAAGGTAGGTGGATGACCCGGCCCTTGAACAGGGCTATATATGATGAAATATTAATTTATTAAAATGTAAATTATATCATAAACTTTGAAAACATCATTAATAACTTATATCATCCATTTATCATATATTCTTTAATTTTATTACCTAAACTCATTAAATATTGAGAATTTATGTATTTTAGTAGTAAAATTTTAAATATTTTTTGAATATTATTCTTTTTTTATACTTATTATTATTTTTTTATTATTATTATTTCAAGTAATGATAATTAGAATTTGATAATAATATAATAAAATAATAAGATAAATTAAAAATACGAAAGCCATAATAAATAATACTATATCAAAAATGAATTAAATATTATATATTAATACCAAATATATTTCAATTAAATATTAAAAATTTAATTTATATTTTATATATAATAAAACCAGCTCATAGGTCAAATTGAGCTGTGGACCAAATTTTTTTAAAATCTTAAACCTAGGCTCTTATTTAACGTGCTCAGACCTATTTATTTAAGCTAGAATTATTATTTATCACATTAAAGAATATTTTTATTAATATTTATATATTTTATAATTAAATTTAAATAAAAATATATATTATTTTAATTTAAAATCATTGTTCTTACTGGATCAGGCTAGTCTAAAATAAAAACATGAGAACCTGAGCCTAGGCCCAATTGGATCAAGTGGGTAGCCCGACCTTTGAGTAGGTCTGTATATGATAAAATAATAATTTATCAAAAAATAAAATTTATCATGAACTTTGAAAATATTGTCGATAAAGTATATTATTGATTTATCATATTTTTTAATTTAATTAGTTAAACTCATTAAATATTGATAGTTTATGTATATTAGTAGTAAAATTTTAAATACTTCTTTGAATATTCTTCTTATTGTATTATTATTATTTCAAGAAATGATAATTAGAGTCTGATAGTTGTATAACAAAATAATAAGATAAAATAAAAAATATGAAAGTTATAATAGACAATATCATATAAAAAATAATCAAATATTAAATATTAATACCATATATAATTTAATTAAATATTAAAAACTTAATTTATATTTTATATGTGATTAAACCTGCTCATGAGTTAGGTTGGGCTACGGCTCGAATATTTTAAAATTTCAAGCCTAAGCCTTTATTTAATATGCCTAGACGCATATGTTCAAGCACTGTTCATCACATTAAAGAATATTTTGTTATTAATATTTATATATTTTATAATTAAATTCAAATAAAATATATATTATTTTAATTTAAAATCACTTTTTTTAGTCAGGTCGAGCTAGTCTGAAACAAAAATGTGAGAACTCGAGCCCGGGCCCAATTAAGCAGAGTGGGCAACCCGATCCTTGAGCGTGTCTATATATGATAAAATAATAATTTATCAAAAAGTAAATCATATCATGAGCTTTAAAAGCATTATCAATAAAGTATATCATCCATTTATTACTTTTTTTAACTTAATTAGTTAAACTCATTAAATATTGAGAGTCTATGTATATTAGCAGTAAAATATTAAATACTTATTATTATTATTATTATTATTATTATTATTATTTCAAGCGATGATAATTAGAGTCTAATAATAATATAACAAAGTAACAAGATAAATTAAAAAAAATTGGAAGCCATAATATATAATACCATATCAAAAATGAAAAAAATCACATGTTAGACTAGCAACTAGACATGCTCATAGGTCAGACAGCCTACTCAACAAAGTAGGCCCGACACAATCAAGTCTAGATCTTAAATTTTAAGTTTCAAGCACGCTCGATCTAAAATAATATTTTTTAAATAAAATAATATATTTTTATTTAAATTTAATTATAAAATATGTAAATATTAATATAAAAAATAACTTTTTAATATTGTAAAAAATGATTTGTACTTAAATGAGTTTGTCAGGCTAAATTTAGCGTTGAACTAAGAATTCAAAATTTTTTCGAGGCCGTAAAAAAACTCATAGAACCGAACTAAATTTTTTTGGACTGGATCGAACCAAATTCAAGCCTAAACTAAAAATTTAAAATTATAAAAAAATAATTACATTTAACATAAAATAAAAATAATATAAAATATATTCAAACTTAAATTTAAATTCGAATCTAAATAAACTTAAACTTAAATAGATTCAAATTTAAATTAAATTAAATTTAAAAAAATTAAACTAAAATAAATTTAAACTTAAAATAATCGATCCATTTGCTCTTCGATGGCCGCCTCTAATAATACCACCTTTTTACGGCAATTGGAGCCCTCCATTTGCTTTGAAAATGCTATATGGAATTTTGGATTCGGCCGCCGGAAGCTTCTTCTGGAAATTTAAAACTCCAATCCAATGACTCAAATCTCTATATTACTTTTTCTTTTCATCTTTTTTTTTTTTTTTTGTCTTTCTGACTAAAATATCTTTGTGCTTAATTTTTTTTCATTTTCATTTTATTTTTAATTTTTTATTTAATTTAGTATAATAAATAAATTTTATTATTACACAATCAAACAAATTAATAAATAAAATTTATTATTGGTAAAATTACTAAATAAATAAATAAATTTAATTATTATATAATTAAAACAAAACTATTATTTGATATAATACTATTATTTTAGTATTGATGCGAATTGAATAGTAATTATTATGAGTCGTTAAATTCTTGACTATGATATACTGTGGAGATCCTAAACAATGTAATCTTTTGAAATTATCGATTAATGAAGTAACAATTGAAAAAAAAAAAAAAAAAAAAAAACAATAGCATATTGAAAAGATGCGAGGAGCCGGCTTGGCTTGATACCGTCATGAATATTAAAAAAGATACATACTATTCTCAATTGATAAGATAATATAATATGGATAGAAAATCGGAACTTTACGTTTACGCTCTAAAGATCAAAATAATTGTGAGTGTATTGATTTTATTTTAGTATTGATGTATATTGATATCAGTGTATTTTGATGTATTATTTTGAGTTTATTAAATTTTGAATATTTTGAATATATATACATATAGAAATATTTTTAAATATAAAATAAATGAGATTAAATAAATTTTATATATCAAATATTTATCAATTATATATAATTTTTTAAAAAAACTTCATCAAATATAAGAAAATCAATATTAATTTAAGCAGTAGAACTGAAATTTTTTTATGATCATTAAATTTATGAATAATTATGTCTAATATTTATCAAATTTACGAGTATTTATGTCTAATATTCATCATATTTGATATCAATATCAATTCAACTTTTTTTTATAAACTTCTGTTATGTACCAATCGATACATCTATTTTCGACTGGTACGATCGAAACAGATAAATTAAAATTAAAATCGAAACAAAATTAATTATTACTGATACAATTATATTTCAAAATCGATATGTATCGATCGATACAATCTATACCTGTACAGTACTAATAACTCTGCTAAAAACTGGAATTCAATTTCTTTTTTTTTTTTTGGTGGCACGAGATTAGTGATAATAACTATGAAGGTTATTGTAGCTCCAAAAGTTGTTTAGGAAAAAAATGATTTTATCAGCTACCCTTAGAGTTGGATGAATAAATCAGACATATTAATTAATCCAGATTTCATCAACATCAAACCAGCATGAGATAAACAACATTTCAACAAAATTTATGAAATTCCTTCCCAGTCTTGATGATGGTATGGCTACGGGCAGCGCTTGAAGAAGAGTGGAAAGGTTTGGTTTTGGTTGATGAGAAAACAGAAGAAGCAGACAAAGACTTTGGATTCAGCGCATAACTCTATGAAGTATAAAGGCCTTTCTTCCCATTCCATGTTTGCCCCAGCCCATTACCAAAAAAATCATGTGCTGCATTTTTACTTTTTTTTTTTTAAGAAAAAAAAGGAAAAATAGAAAATGGAAAAACCCCATAAGGCCATAACATTAAAACCCTTCTGACTGGTGGGTTGCAACTGACTGCGAAGCATTATCTTGAGAAGTCTTGAAATGGGTTTCTCTGTTTCGGTCTCTCATGGGCTGTCTTCATTATTACATGCCCAACACTTGTCTTCATCTTCATCAAATTCAACTCTATCCATGGGGTTCCCACTCACTTCCCCTGCTTCTACTCTCTATGGTTTGCCTCTCCTCAATCTTTGTTATTCAATTCGTTTACTACTGCCAAAATGATGGTTGTCTCTTCTTATTTCTGCAATATCTTAATGTTTTAACCATTCAGGGAATCACTGCTGTTCTCAACATAAGCTGGTTGTTTATTCCAAGAGGGTATCAGGCTTAGAGGAGGCCTTGAGAATAAGCAGGTTTGATATTCATCTTCTGATGCACTAAAAAATTGTCCCTTTTTTGTGCAAGTTTCTCTGTTTGTGGTAGCTTTTAATACTATGAACTATTTTTTAATTGATAAGTCTGGATATGAATGAAATGATTTACTTTTATGTGGAGTTGTTGAATGGTAAATATACGTTATAAAAGTTATGCCTTCGCTATAGCATACTGTAAGTGTCAAAAAGTTATGTTTAATCATCGACGTATGAGAATCTTATGTCATCATTCAATTTAAAATTAGCAAAGGGACTGTTGGATGGCTTCATTTTAGTTTGATGCTTTGCTACTTTAAAGCAACTTAAGCATGGAGATTGACCAACATGGCGTGTGGGGAAAATCATGGGCAGAGGGTTATTTGAAGACTTGTTGAAATTTTGTGTAATTCAGGCGCTTAGTTACATTGGAATGAGAAAGGAAACTGTTGTAAAGTAAGTATCACATCATGCTGCACTTCAAATACTTGCATGGAGTATGCGCTTTTCAATTTTAGAAATTTCTCCAATATTTTGGTTTCATAAACTGTATGCATAAATTTTAGGGACCTTAGATGTCCATCCTATATGTCACCATAGAGTATTAAAGTAGATTGTTTTGGTTTACTAAGGTTAGAGCCAGAAATTTGGCTTCCCTTGCCCCCTCCTTCACTCTCTAATTAAGAATAAGGTCACAGGGGAATTATTTTCTGCAATAGGATGATAATTCAAACTGTTTTGTTGCAAATTTAAATTGCTTCATACTAGCATAATTCTTAGTATATATGTTTGAAAGATTCATTTGCTTACTCATTTGACTAAGAGATTGTTCAAACTTATGCAGAGAGCGTGAACTTCAGGGTACAACAAAGTTTAGAAGAAGGCCTCCTTTAAGACGTGGGAAGGTGTCACCACGTCTTCCTGTTCCTGATCACATACCAAAGCCGCCTTATTTAAGTTCAAATATATTGCCTGAAATTTCTAGCGAACATCAGATTCATGATGCTGAAGGCATTGCTGGAATGAGGCCTGCCTGTGAGCTTGCTGCTCGTGTCTTAGACTATGCAGGGACATTAGTTAGGGTGAGAGATTACAATATTTTTTTTGTTCAACTCCCTCCTCCCCCTGCCTTTAACAGCGGAAGACTCATGTCCTTGTCAAATATTCCTGTTTATCTTAAGTTCCTAATATTCTCGATTGTTTTTGGTGTTAGATTTTGCTTACTAATAGAATATACTAATTTATCATTGCGGTTCACCTCTTTTAAGCACTTTGTAATCTTTAAAATTAATTTAACCGTCAACTCTGTTCAAGTACACTTACTCATCAAAATCTTTAAAACAAAAAATCTTATCAGCCATCAGTGACAACGGATCAAATTGACAGAGCTGTGCATGAGATGATAATAGAGGCGGGTGCTTATCCTTCACCTCTTGGCTATGGTGGGTTTCCTAAGAGTGTATGTACTTCAGTTAATGAGTGCATGTGCCATGGAATACCTGATTCTCGCCAGCTACAGGTTTTGTCCATGGGCTTTCATGTTTGTACTATGTTGCTAATATATTTTATAACTAATGCTAGTATTTGACTCTTTGGTGCAGAATGGAGACATAATAAACATAGACGTGACAGTGTACCTTAATGTATGTCCTCAATTCAAACCATATGGTTGTGCAATAAACTGTTAATTATTAAATACATTCTTATAAAGTAAACACCTTTTTGCACAAAATAAGATAATACCTGTTTTCTATGTTTTGTGGCAAAATGTATACTTTGGTGTTCTTTTAATGGAGGGGAGAAATTTATTGTAAGGCTGCTGATTCGTGTGTCTAATAGAATCCATAGCTAGCATGGCAGACATGTATGGTTCATATACAAATTGAACATATGGGGACAATAGGCTGATTACCGGAGTAGACAAACATTTAAGAGAAACAAGGAGAAAAGGAAAAAAAAAAAAAAAGGTGGAGAATAGTTAGTAATGTTATAAATCTCCAATTTGGAGTCAGTTTTGTTTTTAATAACTGCTCTTTAAACCATGATTCGCTTTTTGCGGTATCATAATCTTCGTTGACACTTGATCGAGAGTCCAAGACAAAATTATAGTTATCATTTACTATGTAATTATGCATGATTTTGTTGCCTTGTATACCTGGAAGTATCATTGTTCTTCCTTGAACTCACAAAGTTTTCTGCCTCAAGAAAAGTTTATTTACTTGTATTGCCATACTTATGGTCATGAATTTCTTGCCCTTTAGTTGAGTTTCAATAACTGACGATTGCAAAACTGCATGCCATATCCTGTGGTTATTAGGGCTATCATGGAGACACATCAAAGACATTTCTCTGTGGAGATGTTAGCGGTCCACTAAAGCGCCTTGTAAAAGTAAGTTTTACATGATTTGTACGTACATAATGAATTCTAATTGTCGCTATCTTCACTATTATTTGAAGTGTTTGCTATATCTATTTGCACTTTTGTGTAGAAATCCTGCTTTGTTACTTTTGGACTTTAGGAATTAACCGTCTTTCTGTAAAATATGACTAATTTTAAAGTGTAGCTTATTAACAATATTATTGATGTAATTGACTTGTTGGATTCATTGTTGCCTTTTTTGAAGGTAACTGAGGAGTGCATGGAGAAAGGCATAGCTGTTTGCAAAGATGGTGCTAGTTTCAAAAAAATTGGAAAAAGAATAAGGTTTTCTCTCTCTACCTTCCCTCTTTATTGTTTTGGGTTAGGAAGGAACAAAGATTTCTGCATATAACATGTATGATAATCTGCCTGGAGAATGGCTGGTACAATGATCCGGTTAAACTATGGAACTGGTCAAGAATTGATTGTTGTTACAATTTATTCAACTACTTGGACAGCTTAAATTCATTATAACTTGATAATTTTATGTAACCTAATTGAAGCAAAAATTTTCAAATAATTAGCATTTAGTAATGTTAATTGTTGGTTATCTAGTCTCTTTGTCCCCAACTTCATAATTTTCAGCATGAAGAACAAGTGTACTTTGATATAGCTGAGGCACGCTTGTTGCCTTATGCTTTGGATAAAGTGACATGATAGTGAATGTCATGGCCTCAATTCTATGATCGTGTGTGATGTATTGGATGGTTTCCTGAACCTTCCTGTCCCATTTAACCGTATATTCTTACTATCATCTCAGTGAGCACGCTGAAAAATATGGTTATGGCGTGGTGGAGCGCTTTGTTGGGCATGGTGTCGGGACTGTTTTTCATTCTGAACCAATTATATTCCATCACCGTAAGTATCCTTCAGATGTTTAAGTATCCTTTGTCTTTCTTGATTAACTACCAAATTTGGCATTATAATGGGTTAAAGAAAAGCCAAAACTTTCTCAATTGTTCTGCATTGAATTGCTGTGCACTTTGACTTGTATTAAATGTATATATATGAACTTGAGACAGTACGGGTACTATCGGCCGCTAAGCAACTTCTAACGAGGTATGTTTGTCTACAAGAAAATGATATCATGATCTGGATTGAATCCGAATGAAAAAAAAAATAGATCAATGAAATGTTTGTGTGATATGTTTAGCGAATTTTTTCTATATTATAGGAAAACGGGCCAAAACTCATGGCAATTGCTTCTCACTTCTACATATATGTTGTGTTAATTTTTTTTTTCACGTTGTTTAGATTGACAACATGTAAATTTGCTAGGCATGAGATGATAGAGAATGGAATCTCTCTCTCTCTCTCTCTCTCTCTCTCTCTCTCTCTCGGATGGGAGGGGGGATGGCATTTGTATAATATCTATTTTTTTTCCAAAATTTTCTAAATGCAATTATTAATTATTTGATAGGCAATGAAAGTCCTGGGGTCATGGTGGAAGGTCAAACGTTTACCATCGGTGAGCATGATTCTGACTTTATTTACATGTGTTTTTATATAGTCAATAGCTCTGATTGAAAGTATTCATAGGAGATATTTTGATCAGTTAGTCAAGAAATGTCTCTGAACTTTCCGGTTTATTTTGGTTATTTATGTGAGGATGGACAAGCAGATGATGAAACAAGCATCATTCTTTAGTTTGTATAGCAGATCACAAGGCTAAAAACCAAAATGATTGTCTTTTAGTATGGCACCCTACAGCACAAATTACGCTATTTGTGGCAACTTCTATAAAGTTCAAGATGGTTTAATCAAGAATTATGTCCGGTTCACACCATTAATAGCTGCAGCCTGCAAGTCATTGATTTTTAATTAAAAGGGTAGGCAGATTGATCAATAAGATGAGTGATTTCTAACCAAGTTAGCGGGTGAAGTCTAAAGTTAATTATTTTACATGTTGCTTCATGGCTCTTTACATTTATTTTCGAGGGCTTTTCTTAAAAATTTAGACGCGGAAATGGGAGTTTTGGCTTTTCTTAGCTGATTGTATCCTAGAATATCAATGGCTGTTATTTTCTTTCTTTTACAAAGAAGTTCCTGTATGTATATTTTGACTAAATAATAATATTATGCCCGCATTTTTACTGCAGAACCAATTCTTACACTGGGAGACATCAAGTGTATCACATGGCCTGACAATTGGACAACTGTGACCGCTGATGGTAGCCCTGCTGCACAGTTTGAACATACCATCCTAATAACTAGAACTGGTGCGGAAATTTTGACAAAATGTCGAGACGTTAATCTTTAGTTGATTATATTTGGCACATGTTTTTCATTAGTATTATGCATATACAGTGAAAGGTGAATTTTGACTGGCTTCATAGGGTTCCTGTAAAGTGACAATGTAATCTTGTCTATTACCATGTAATTCAGATGCAAAGATATGTCTATTAAGATAACCATTGTCGCCTGAGCATGAACGATCACCGATTTAACGTGTATGCTTCCTTTAGTGACAACAACTTCAGCAAGTAAAATTGGGTTACTCTTGCTGGAGCTAGTCCATAAAAATGCTTGTCATGGGTTATGATATTTGGATCCGGACGTGAATGTTGAACGTAGGTGCATAATATATGTAAAAATGTTTAATTGTTCAAATTTTTTTATATAGGTAGAAGAATCATATTTTTATCTTAATATCTAAATATATATCGATAAGGTTGCTGAATTTGTTGAATGTTGACACATCAGAAACTTTAAATTTCTCGTCTTGAACCATAGATGCTGCCTATAAATTGTAATGCAAGTTAAATATATCGACTACTAGACCTTTTACCTGTGATTCTAAGTTTCCACTTGACCTTTCTGATTCTTGATAGTGATCGGATGCATATTACATGGTAGACCTTTTATTTATCATTGACAACCAATTTTATTGTAACAAAAATAATAAATTTGATATTGATGGGTTAAAGGTAGTCGGAAGAAGTAAATATTAAAGTTGACGAAGATGAGTATGGTACAATAAAATATTTAGTGATATTTTTTTAAAGGTTTTTTTTTTTTTTCAAAGATAATAATTAATGATCGGCAAATAATTTACTTGATTCACGAGTAAATTAGTGTATAAATATAGAAAAATCACCATAGGATGAGATGTGGATCCTTTTAAGACTTTTTTAATATATTAGTTGTTATTAGGTTAATCAATAAGAATCCCCCCGTAGAAAATAGCCACCAACACCCTCGCAGGATTCGATCAGCTTCTCTTCGTCTCCTCCAACTTTCCTACAAAGTCGATGGCATCTACCACTTATCTGCAACAGATCTCTTCTGTCAGGTTGGCTAAATATCGCAGCTTACCATCCCGATCCCACAGAATTTTAGGTTCCAGTTTCTCATATTCAAAGACTTTTCCGTCCCATGACCTTAACATCTCATCAACCCATGAAAGCAGTTTCTTCACCTCATCAAGAACCTCCAAGCCCTTCACTACCACAGCTTTCTTCTTCAACAAGTTCAAGGGGTCCACACCAGATACTCCCAAGCCCAGTAAGTACTTCCAAACATTAGAACAATAGATTGTTCCTTGATATTTCTTTTTATTTTTCGTTTTTTTGTTTTCGAATTTTTTGATTGATTTTAACATTTGGGTTTCAGCAAAAGTTCAAGAACTCCACGTTTATGAAATCAACGAGAGAGACAGAAGTAGCCCTGCAGTTTTAAAACTAAGCCAAAAACCTGTCAACTCTCTGGGTGATCTGGTTCCTTTCACCAACAAGCTCTACTCTGGAGACCTGCAGAAAAGGCTAGGCATCACTGCTGGACTATGTGTGCTAATCCAGAACGTTCCGGAGAAGAAAGGCGACCGCTATGAAGCCACTTACAGCTTCTACTTTGGGGACTATGGTCATTTATCTGTCCAGGGACCATATTTAACGTACGAGGATACCTACTTGGCTGTGACGGGAGGATCAGGGATTTTTGAGGGAGCTTACGGACAGGTCAAGTTACAGCAGCTAGTTTTTCCGATCAAGCTGTTTTATACTTTCTACTTGAAAGGGATACCTGATTTGCCAGCTGAGCTTCTAGGGAAGCCGGTGCCACCATCGCCTACCGTTGAGCCCTCTGCGGCTGCTAAAGCTGCCGAGCCTCATGGCACTATTCCTAATTTTACCAAGTGATAGATCGGAAGTACCACCTTTAATTATTGAGCTACCTAGTTTTTCCATTATTCTGCAGTTAGAATTAGATATCCCTTTTTTTATTGATATCAGTTAATTTAATCCTTCTTTAGGACATTGCCTGTTCTTTTTCCCTTTTTTATTTTTTTTTTCCAATTAAGAATGTAAGAGATATTTACCTGTCTTTCACAGCAGTTTTCAAGTATTTGGTTAGATCCAATTTTCCAAACTAGAATTGTCTCACAATGTCAATTTCAGCTAACTAAGCAGGCACATTTGTTTAGGTTAATGTTTGAACATTGGACAATCTCAACAGCCTGTAATTCAAGTTTAGAAAAGACTTGCTATATATTAGACAATGTTGTCTCTGAACAACATATACTAGTAAAATATTTTTTTCCCAACCGACACAATTACGCATAGGCCGGATATTTATGATTCTCCATCGCAATTTACAGCCGAGTTTGACTGATTCAATTAAAACCTTGGAGGACATAACTAGGAGAAGTTAGTTGGCTCCACCAAAACTGTTTAGAATCAAAACGATAAAAGATTAGACAGACTTATTGCTGTAGATGTAGATGGGTAATCTGTATCCGCTTGGATGGTAGTGAAGTGAAGGGGTATATTCAAAGATTCTATCCTGCGACATAGAATAGAAAAAGTTGGGATTTCAATTTCATTATATCATCTTTATATAATATTTCATCTTAGGCCTTAGTTTCAACAAGAAAGCCCAATGGCTTTCCGAAGTTAAGGACCTTGTCAGTGTCAATTGGTCTCACTCATGTAAGACCCAAGACTGGACACAAAGAGGGATAGTCTAGAGAACAAACAGAACCCAAAATCAAACTCCAGAATCAAGACCCTTCACACCAAACAAACAAATACCACAAGAAGACCGAA
>JBBYHK010000006.1:11999932-12014660 GCA_038382065.1 Adansonia grandidieri | reverse complement strand
GAACACAAAGTTTGGGGTTTGTGTGTAGAGATCAGCTATATTAGCTTGAATTTTATTGCATGACAAATTGATTTTCCAGTCTAGGAATGGAAAATTTGATTTCGAAGGAAATGAAAATTTTATTTGTTTTTCTAGAATATATGCAGGCCTTGAACTAGTAACCATAATTTATCTCTCCCAAAGTTTTGACCCTAAAATCTCATGAAGATTATAAAAGAAGGTACTTGACCTTCTAAAATTGACAGCAACCCCAAATTTTCAAGGTTTTATATATATATATATATATATGTATGAGTATATAAATTATTGAACTTCCTTTCTTTTTACTTAATATTATTTATCTTTTTCTTTAAAAATATGTAGGAGTATATTAATACTATCGAGATTGCAGCGTGCGCTTGAAAAGCAAATCCAATGACAATGTACATATCACATGATATTATATGATGAGTAGTGTATAATCCATGCATGCGTGCATGCCCTGCCTGCATATAATATAACAATGCTGATTAATTGTTGATAAAGGTCTCAATATATAGTATAAAGGAAAGCAAAAATTACCCCCCGTGCTCAATGGTCATGCATGCCATGCACATATAACTCCATATGTTTTTGATGGTTTCAAGTTTCCTTGATGTGACAACGTTTCCAATCAATTTGTAGCAACTGTCAATGCTGGTAGCTGTTTTAGTTTAAACCAAACTTCACTTAAACTGATCTAAATTTGTCAGACTTGGACCATTAGCATATTAAACTTTCAAAATAGAAATCGACCGACTAATCAAGCTCAATTAATTTTACATTATAACTAATGATATAAGAAAATTAAACAATTTACTAATAGAAATAGAAAATAATTACATTATAATTATCCTGATAGATTAAGATGAATTTTGTCAAAAGTATTTTGTATATTAAAAAACCAAAAATTGCTAAACAGTTGAAAAAAGTTGCAATTAGAATGTATAAATGAATGAATCTGGAAAGGAAAATCAATCAAAAAAATTTTGAGAGCTAATCAAAGAAAAAGAGTTTATTTTCTGGTCACTTTATTTGGATTGTTTGAGAATCTTGCTCTGGACCCTGTGGTTGCATTCTGGAAGACTTCGGCCCATTGAGCTTAGCCCAATAATTTAAAGTTATTATTGATATATAATATGGGATTTCCCTTAACAAGCCTATACAATTAATAAAATATCCGGTTAAGCTTTGTATCATAAATGCAAATGACATAAAACTAGTTATGTGTATTAATTATTTTATATAATATCTATTTTTAAAAAAAAAATCTTTCCACTCATTTAAAAAACTACAACTTTTTACCCACTAACAATTTTCTTTTTTAAAATAAAATCTACTACTTAACTCTTAAAACCATCACATTTTTTAAAAATTATAATTTTCTTAAAAAAACTATGTAGTACTACATTAAATAAAAACCACACATACATTTGTCTCATAATGTCTTTTTCTTTCACCCACAACGTGTGCGAAGTGATTTAGTATATATAAAATGTAAAACCAATATAATATATGCCTAGGAGAGAATTATTTAACGAGGAAAGAAGTTTGAAGTTGCTCATTTATGATAATACTCATAGGATGATTTATTTAATAATATTGGTATCAAATTATTATTATCAACTTTACTTGGTTCTTAGTTGAGAATTTTGCTTCTTCGAGAAAATTCTCAATCTTGTCTATTACTAATACGATTTTAGTTGTGAAAATAAATTTTGTAACCCAAAAGTCAACCATGGTAAGAAAACTTATCCACAGTTGAATATGAGGCGAGCCCTATCCAAAATGTGCAATCATAATTCGCTAGTTGGCATGACAGTGACGGTGGGGTCTCTCTCGTAATATTAAATACGATGTTAAAATATAATTAAAATATAATATAAAAATTAAAAAATTAAAATAATATATAAATATAAAATATTTTAATTAAAATTATAGTATAATATAAATATATAAATAATCGCTTCTAAATTCAACTAGGTTGTTACTTGGCTGTCAAACTGCGGGTGAGACTGAGAAAACAACAGAAGCCGTGGACCCTAATACCAGGAGAAGCAGGGTTTAAAAGACGTGGGAATTGAGATAGAAAAAAAACAAGCAAATAAACAAATGGCCCTTGGAGAGAGTGAAAGGCCAGAATTAATTTGGGGAAAGGAAGGCTGATTGCAAAGTGCGGAGTAAGACGAATATAGCCTAAGCTTTACCATATGTTTTAAGTTGTTCTTGTATTTGAAAGTATTTGTTGAACTGTCCAAAACACGACAAATGGCATCTGCCTATACATCTATTAAACGATAATTGACATTTAATTTTAAGTATATTTTTCTTTTAATAAATAAAATAAAAAAACTCACTATTACATAACACCACTTTCATTCTTATTGTTAAAGCAAGGATATTCGATTATTCGCCCCAAATAATTATTTTTACTTGTCAGAAATTGCAAAATGGAAAATATCGACCGGAGATTTAATTTTCCAAACACACCCAAAAAAAAAAAAAAGGATTTGCCCTTGTCATAGACATAGAGTGGTACGTGACCGGCATTCAATAGGTAGAAACGTCAAGGTTACAATGAATAAACGTAGGAACGCTCTCACCCTATCTCTCACTAGTCTCAGAAATAAAGAAAGACAAGTCATTGATCTAATCTGAAAACAAAAAACGGGGAAAGGCTTGGTCAGGGTGGGAGAGGGGGCGACGTCATTGCCAACCTATCAAGAAACGACGAAAACCGAATCACTCTTCGGAATATTCAAATGCCTCTCTCCTCTCCTTTATATATTACTAAACTCTCTCTCTAACCAAAAAAAAAACATCAAAGATTCATTTTGTTACGCGACGCCCCGACTTTGATTTTTTGTTTTCCTGTCTTCCGTTTTCTCTCTTAATTTCCCTTTGAATCCTTTCTCTTGCTAAGCCATAAAAATAATCTCTTTTCAAAAATCCATCCTTTCATTTTTTTTTTCTTGTTACCCAAGTTTATTCTCCTCTAGATTCTGTTTAGATCCTTTTAAATCTTTTTTTTTTTTTTTAAGAACTCTCCTAGCATCTCTCATCTTCTTCGGATCTATCTATGCTATTTGGTCTGAAAATCAACCTTTTTCATCATAAAATTATCCTCCACTGTTTCTGTAATCTGGGTGTGGAAAAAAGAGGAAGAAGAAAAAAGTTTAAGTGAAGAAAAGAAAAAGGGCTAATAATGGAGACGGATTACGCTCAAAAAATGCGCAGATGTCATGAATATGTGGAAGCTTTAGAAGAAGAACGACGTAAAATTCAAGTCTTTCAACGCGAACTTCCTTTGTGTCTGGAGCTTGTTACCCAAGGTTTGCCTTTTTTTTTTTTGTTTTCCACCACCCCTTTCTTTTCATGTCGATTCTTTTTTCGTTGTTTCGGGTGCTAAAATTTGTCAACTTTTTTTTCTTTTGGTGTTTAATAGCGATTGAGGCATGCAAGAGAGAGATATCGGGGGGTTCAACCACCACCGATTACATGCAAGTGCAATCGGATTGTTCGGAGCAGACAACCAGTGATTTTCCTGTTTTTGAAGAATTTATTCCAATTAAAAGAAGCTCTAATTGCTCTGAGGAAGATGATGAACAAGAATCGCATAAATCCAAAGACCACGATAGCACCAACTCCAACGAAAATAATGTCGCTGCCGCTGCCGATAAAAAGAAATCTGATTGGCTTAGATCTGTTCAGTTGTGGAATAATAATCAATCCCCAGATCGACCCCTGAAAGAGGTAACCTTTTTTTTCCCCTTTATGTTTCATAATCTCCAAACAAACAAAACGAAAAGAAAAAAGCTAACAATTTGTGGGATTTTTTTTTTTTTTTTAAATTGTAGGGTGCGGATAAAATTGGAAGTGCGGTGGAAATGAAGAGAAATGGAGGAGCATTTCAGCCGTTCCAGAAAGAAAAAGCCGTAGAGAAGAGTGTTCAGTCTGCGGTAGGAAAAGCCAATGCCTCAGCTACAAGTACTTCTACAACAGAAAGTGGGAGTAGGGTAGGAGAAACCAATAATGGAAACTCTAGTAAAAAAGAAGAAAAAGAAGGGCAGCCTCAGAGAAAGATAAGGCGGTGTTGGTCTCCGGAGTTGCATAGGCGCTTCTTGCATGCTCTCCAGCAACTCGGTGGTTCGCATGGTGAGTTGTTTGTCGGTTTATTTTTTTCATTGTCATTGAAATATTTGTTTTCAATTATGTTGTTTAATTGTGGCGATGATTTGTAAATGGATTTTGTTTGCAGTTGCCACGCCAAAACAAATTAGGGAGCTGATGAAGGTTGATGGACTCACGAACGATGAAGTTAAGAGCCACTTACAGGTTTGTAGTATTGATTATTTTAAACTTTTTTAAATCATTAATTACTATTTGCAGTGAATTAAAAGGATGTAAGTGTTAGTTTACCATCTTCTCTTTGCTAATCTTTCTTGAACATGCTCTTAGATTTTTTTGGTTTGGTATGATATTAGGAATAAATAGACTTTCTCTTTTGGCAAATTAATCTGCTTTTGGGAAAATACTGCAATTAGACTAGTTTGTTCTACTGTCTTTGGCAATGTTGACCCAGTTTTTAACAGATTTTAGATGTAGATTTGGGCTGAATCTTTGGGTGTGAGATATCAATTTTTAAGATGATATTCATGTTATTACAGTATATTCGCGTGTAAATTTTTTAGGAAATTGCGGACTAAAAATGAAACTATAGAATCTCTAATCTATCTGCAGAATTCTACATTAAGCTCTAGCATAGCTTGAATCTTTCTCGCGTTTTATCTGTTTCAGAAATATAGATTGCACACAAGGAGACCAACCCCAACTGTCCAGAACAATGCCAACCCACAGGCACCTCAATTTGTGGTGGTTGGAGGCATATGGGTACCTCCACCAGAATATGCCACTATGGCTGCAACAACGACATCAGGGAAAACAGCCACCGTGACGCCAACTAGTGGAATCTACACCCCGCTAGCTGCTCCATTGCCTGTACTTCCTCAACCATCAGAATCAATGGTGCAAAGACCACAACGATCACAATCCGAAGAAAGGGGCAGCCATAGTGAAGGGAGAGTTCATTCGAATTCACCATCAACATCTTCCTCTACCCGCACCACTACAGATTCTCCTGTGTTCTAGTTCTCATGACATGATAATGGTGTACAATTTTTGTAAGGAAAACCTTGTTAGAGAGTTCTATATGATATAGAGACACCACTCTTGAGTTCTTTTGTTTTCTTACTTATTTTTTTGCCCCTTTCATCTCCTGTTGTTATGTTGTTATTGAGTGTTAAACATGGATTGGGACGGACAGTCAGCCTTGAATAAAAGCATCCTTGTAGTTCTCCATCATTCAGCCAGAAACTGGAATACTTGAACGAATAAATTGGAATCTAGCTTTTGGTTTTTGGAATCAGCGGCAACAAGGAACTGTTGCGTAATACTCGAATCTAACAAAAGCAAAGATTTTTCGTTTTGATATGAAGACTACATGAAAGGGTTTCTTCCCTTGTATATATCCAAATTCCAGATCTTTCCCGTGCAGAATTATTTGCTCCAAGTGATCTTATCCAAAATGTTCTAGACAACATTGGATAGGATAAATGTTGAGGACAGCGTTCGGTAACTAGAAATAGAAAGGTCAATTTGTAGTTGATATACTTTACGTTGTGGGCACCATCTTATCTTGATAAAGAAGGTATATGTGTATATATGAGAATCTTATTAATTACTTCTCCAAGAAATTTAATGGCTTATTATTAATTGATAGAAACAGAATGAACGTTTTTCTTGTTCTTCCCAGCAATAGAAAATGTCAACAATGATCAAATGGAAATGCAAGAATCTTTGAATAATTGAGAAATCTTGTGATTCAAGGAAATAGGCGATCAGAATTGGATTGCTATTCAAATCTTTTAGTGTTAACTATGGTTGCGTAGAAGCCAGTTTTTCCGCCACCATGTGAGACTACAAATAATTTATTCCCTGTCCCTTCCTAAAAGTAAGAACATTATGAAAACTACAAGGACGTTAACCTAAGGTTTCAACCAATCAGAGGTTTTTTTCTTTCTTTTTCTTTCTTCTTTTTAATTAATGAGCAGTTGCTTCGAAAAACCTCATATTATGTTAATAATCAGAGATTAGCTTAACGGTTATTATCCCTACTTAAAAAAAAGATTAAATTAGATAAAAACAATTGTCTATCAAATTACATTACTTTCTTTTTTTAAAACAAATGAGGTCAACATTTGAAATATAAGAGAATGTAATTGTTAAAATTTAAACTCTAAATTTTTAAATATATTTTTTTAAAAATTAATAAAATTAAACTTTAAATTTAATTAAAGACACTTTTAACCAACATTATTAAATAAACTTACTGTGAGAAAATAAGATGGCATCAAAATGTACAATTATTCTAGCATTTTATGCACCAAATACTATACCATCTTATTCATATCATACGGATAGGGATTGACAATACCGAAGATAATTAAGATTAAGATGTTAAAGCCCTATATATATATATATATATATATATATAATAATGGTAATTAGCTTCATTTTGAAGTTGCGGTGATTAGAAAGTCAAAGTCGTGCAAGGTACGGTATAATCTAACAAGGAAATGGTCGATTGAAAATCTGCACCTAATAAATTAAAAAGAATTCCTTAAAGGTTATTTCATCGATAACTGGCCAGGTTTTTTTTTTTTTTTCTTTTGATTGTAAAATTACAATATGAGTATTCACTTAAAATTATTTATAATTTGTAATGATTATAATAAATAATTATTAGGAAGGGTAAATTTTTTTCATTTTTGTACTCAAAGATGACAATGAATAGTAAAAAGTTTGACCGTCGACATTATTTGATTTATTTTTTTTATATTTAAATATTGTAATAGATTTAAAATGAATTTAGATATAAATTTTTAAATTTTTATCTAAATTTGTTTTGATTTTGATTAAAATGCTGTTGGATATTTAGATTTATTATATATCTAAATCCTTTTTATTTGTACAGATAACGGATTCGAATATTCTACACTATCCAATATTGATTTACATATTTAATTATTATCAATTTTATTCTATTATCTTTTTAAAACTTTTTGAATAAATTCAAATACTTGGTGAATTCTAGTTTTCACATATATTATTTTTTTTAATCATATATATATATATATTGTGAGCAAAAAATTTTGAAGAATCACAAATCAATTAATAAAAAAATTTATTAGTTATTATCATTTCATAAATAATTATTAATTAGGAAAGAAAATGTTTTTTTCTTAAAGAGAGAAAAAAATTGAAAAAGTGCAAAATGAACTAATAAATTAAAATATTAACTATATGCTATTATTACAATAAATAGCTATTAATAAGGAAACAGAAAAATATGTGAAAAATATTTTGCAATTATTTTTATTAATTAAGAATATAAAAGAAATACTGGCAAGGTAATTGGTCGATTTAAACTCCTACAACTGAGAAAATTGAAATTTGATTGATAAAAAAATCGACTTAAATTTTTTTATGAATTTGTAAGTATGAAAAATAATTTCATAAATTAAAAAATGATTTAATAATAATTTTTTATTTATAAAAAAGATGTAACTTAAAATATTTAACTGTATATAAAAATAAATTTATTTTTAGTATATATTAAAATTTTTTTAAAAATATTTAAATAAATAATTGTTGTTCAATAAAATTAAAATTATAAAAGAAAACCCAAGTCCACTGGCGCAGTGGATAGACCAAAGCAAGAGCCCGACAAGCCCGACCCGAGCCCAAATATTTTTATTTCAGATTCCGATATGAAATAATAATTTTAAATTAAAATAATATATTTTTATTTAAATTTAATTATAAAATCTATAAATATTAATAAAAAAATATTTTTTAATATGATAAATAATATTTTAAATTTGAATAGACAATTCTAAACATGTCAAATATGAATTTAAACTTGAAATTAAAAAAAATTTAAGACACAATTCGATTCAATCACATCTAAAATTAAAAATACAAAAAATCATCCTAATATTATACATACAGATACATATATATATATATATATATATCATAATCTAATTCATAATCACATTCACATCGACCCTTTTGAAATTATCCTATTCAGCAAACCACTTAGAAATTTGAACCAAAAGAAAATAAGATTAAAACCCAATTTATTTATTGCAATACCGGTTATCACCTCCACTAATGAAAGTGTGGCATGCATTTTGATATTGTTGTTGTAGTAGTAGTAGTACAACATCACAGTACAATGGTAGGATTACTATCCGAATTATGACATGCCCCACATGGCCACAACACAACAACGAGCTTCGATATTTGCATGGTGGCGGTGGGCGATCTGATCTGATCTGATCCCATCCTGCTAACCTTATTATAAACGTGTACCTTTGGGAAGAATCTAACTCCAACGAGGCTCATTGGCTCCAACTCCGAAGAAACACTATTCAAATACAAATTTGGTATTTGGACAAGGCTGCTTGGCTTCTTTTTGTGCCCATTTCCTAATTTTCTATATCTATGACTTTTTCTCACAGCCAACCCAATTCTTTTCTTTTGATTAAAAAAAAAATCCAAGTAAAATTGAACTGTATTCTCACCGTTTATGGAGTATTGGAAGGGTCCACTTCCATTCTCGAAGAATATTTATATGTATAATCTATTATTGTTCAAAATTTGAATAAAATTAGAAATGTTATCATCTTATTGTCCAAAGTATATTCTCTAATTGTTTAACTTATCTTCTAGTTACAGCTTTCTAGGCAAGGAACATGAAAGTTAAGAACATTTTTCTGATCTTAAGAAATTAAAGAATCTTTCCTTGTCCAAGATTCCCATATCAATTGAAATTTAATTAAAATCAATATCAGTAGGTACTATTCGGTGCAAGTGGGTCTCTTAAACCAAACAAAGGGGTCCCAACCAACGTTTGCCGGATGGAGCAAAACTGTTTATTTTGTTTTTTTTTAAATAAATTACTGCAACCAACAGATTTATCATCAAGTAATATCAGTTAAATTTACATTTGAGGAGTACATGTATATCTCATGAAACATCAAAAACAAAATGCTTTTAGTCTAAACTCATATACATGGGTACGTTGTTCTTATCAAAGACAATTTCCAACAAAGATAATAACAATAATACTAAACACACTCGTTCAAATAATAATAATAATAATAATCTGAAGATTTATAATAACAAAAAAAAAGGCAAGATTCTTACAAATTCATACATACTAGCTAGAATTATTATTTAATAATAAAAATATTTTATTTAAATTTAATTATAAAAATACATAAATAATTATATAAAAATAATATTTAATATTTTAATATTATTATAAATAATGAAATAGACTTTCAAATTAGTCCAAACGCAATATGACTTTAATATAAATAAAAAAATTTACAAAATCTGAATTAGACTGAATCCGTTAGATCTAGTGTATGGATTGGTAACCAATTTTAAAGGAAAGCAATATAAAATGAAGATTTGAAGGGCAAATGGAGATAGAGAGACTTAAGACATGGAATCGTGGATCCATAGAGTAGGGGATTCTCTTTGTTTGATTGTTTTTTGTTTGTTTTTTTTTCTTAGGTCAGGAGGGAGAGGGTGGAGGAGGGTTTAAGTTTTAGAGAAATGCGTCCTTTCATTGAATCTAAGGCCAGATGACTCTTCACATCTTATAAAACTTAACAATATAATAATAATAGTAAATAATGGTGAGCAAGAAGACTCCGCAACATAACACCAAAAAAGTCATTTCTTGGTTTATTGTTGTTGATCATAGCATTAGCAGAGAATAGTCATAGCGCAAATTTTGAGAATATTCGACGGACCAAACTTTGGTCCAAAAATAAGATTATTCAATTCTCATATTTAAGACATGCTCATCAGTTAGGTCACATTTCTTACAGTACATATGTACATATTATTATATTACATGAAATTGTCATTGCACCAATTACCATTTATTTCTTTTTATGCGATTACAGCTAAGATCACATTTTTCTTTTTGGTTTTGAGTGATCAAAATAAATAAAAAGTTAAAATGAAATAATTATTTTTATTTTTATAATAAAAAAAAACTATGATAAGAATACAATAACTAGGATTATTCTGTTTTTTCTTTTTTTTTTGGTTGGTTTAATGAACAAAATGTTAAATACTTATTTAATTCCAATAATATGAGAAGAGAGTGATGAAATTCATTATAAATTTGAGTATTTATCACCTTACTAAACTTAATTAATCATAATAGTGTGTGAATAATGAATATCCCATTGCTGTGTGATTGCCAACTAATACACGATTGGTTCAATTTGAGATTGACTAGAGTGAAATTGGCGTAAGTGGCCATAAATTCCAATCAACTCTAATTTAATAATATAATACATTTGAATATTTCTTTGGTTGCAATTTTTGTGAGATTAATTTTGGTACATCATGAAAAGAACAGTTGCTACCAAATCCATTGTTGACTCTCCTTTAGTTTGCAGCAGCAAATTTCTTTCTTTCTTTCTTTCTTTTTTCCTTTTTTGATGATTAAGGCAGCAACAATTTTTTTTTTTTTTATTACGGCACTGATCCTAAGTTCTTTCATCGACGGCCAAAAGTCTGATTATAGAACAACAAAAAGTACTGGAGCGTTGAATCACATGATATAAAATGAAAGGGGCTGTGAAAAAGATTCGATTGATCAAACGTGCTTCAAAATGACAGGACCCTAATTAAGATCACCAGCCTAATTTTCGTTAAAAGCTGTTTGACAACGTGGTAGATAGCGATGAATCCATCGACATTACAGCAAAATTCGGTGAGAAAGTCAAACATCCGTTTTAAAAAGAGTTTGTAAAAATAGTAAAATCACGGCAACCCCAAGAAGCCCACAGGATGGCAAATTCCATGGCTGCCTTTTATAGGGGGATGGCTAATGGCTCCGTTGAATTCTTGGAAGGACTAGCGAATGAAATTTTATCATTAAAATGATTAGAGGCTACAGTCCAGCATTGTTTAAGAACTACAAAAGGCATTGTAGTTCAGACATGATGATGGCATAACACGACAAGAAAACGCAGCGGCGTTTAAAGGTTTTAAAACAGGTTTAAACAAGGTATGAGACACGATGATATACGCTTGAATACTTCAAAAAAATGACATGAATAAACAAATTATTTTTTCACTAAACAAAGATAATTAACAGGTATCGATTGTCCTCGCAAAGTGATATCCAATTTGGGTCAGGCCGTACCCAATGCATAAGTTTTTATAGCCCAGAGTTCCACAAACAGGCCATTAGGCAGGCTCAGATTCTTTTATCAGTTCTGCCTGCTTGACCCGTTCGTTTGCTCTAAACAAGATTTGAATCTATTTCTCTGATACGATTGCTAAATACGTTACAGACAGTAAAAGATAGATTAAAATGCCCTGTGGTTAAGGGGTTTCATGCAGGCCTGGGACCTAATATATAAACTATCTGATATACACAGTTTCACTAGCAAATTATACAACATGTGATGCATTATTTATGAGAGATTTTAAGGGGGAGGAATTTGTAATGGTACACCAGGGGTGGGCTCTAATGCCTGTGCATCTGGAAGTTCCTTTGACAAAAGCTCCTGCATTTGAAAACGAAAACACATCTCTCAGGCACTTGAATATATATTACATAAGCAACTACTAGCATTTACTGAGTTATAAAATAAATGCAGATCGGTTAGACTAAGTCAATCAGATGAAAATCATAAGTCAGACTTAATTCCAAGGTTTAGATCAATTTCCACAGGATTCGACACTACTCCAGCATTCAAGAGATTCAAGTATGTTCTTGGTGTTTATGAGTCAATACACATGAGGCGGAATTAGGCCCCTATAGGAGAAAAATGCTAGCTGATGTCCCACTAAAAGGATTCAGAATAAACATGATGACCATATTAGATAGGCGCCAATGCAGATACCAAACTTAAGGCATGGCTCAATATCGTGATTTGGTTGGTGTGTTGAAAATGTAGGATCTATCTGGCATTGTTCGCAGTCGGATCCATCTACTTCTAACCCAAAATGCATATGCCATAGCGCCATACTCACTCTAAACATAATCCAAGAGTGCTTTTCACATTGTGCAAATGCAATGATAATGTTCAAAGTCTTCAAAGAAATTTCAAGTTTAACATAAAATAAGGAGGTTTCTAATGTGTTACTTTGCACTAGCAACCAGAAAAAAATAGTTTTGGGCAGATTGTTAAGAGATAAAGCATATCCTTTGTGAATTGTACAATTATAATAGACAAGAACATGATCATCTCATAATAAATTCCAGTTTTTTTTTTTTTTATTTTTTTTTTTTTATGATAGCATAGAATGGAATCGAACAAAGTCATTTTTATCATCAACCATGAAAACTTTTCCACTGGAAAGAGAAAAAACTGATAGTTTTATTCAAAACTCAAAAATTGATAAAAGAAAGTGGGGGTCAAGGGGAGAGGAAAGCATTGGTTTACTAATCCTTGGGAACAAAAACACTTCCTACCGATAAAATATTTGCACAGTATCTCAGTAAAAATAACACTTCTGACTCTTACAATGCTGATATATCCTGAATTAAGAGTGGCCTTGGCTCATTTATTTTTCAAGAAAGAGAAAGGAATCTGACCTTGAATGATTCAACTGTTCCTTCAGCCTGAATTATGCTTGCAAGAATCCCTTTGCTATCTAGATCTCCATTTTTCATTGGCACAATGTACCTAAAAAAGAAGAAGAAAGGAAATGGCATATGCATATGAACAATAAAATATTGTTGATTAGACTTAGCTTCGAGGAATAGTTCAGATAATGTACTTGGCATGCAGCAGTTTAGCTAATTGAACTGCATCTTCTTGTCCAGAAACCAAAGTAAAATTTGGAAGAAGCTGCTTGATAACTGGGGTAATAACAATGTCAGCACGCTCCTTCTCGAGATAATTTTTGTTGTACACACAGTGAGGTTCATAATAAAGAGTCAACTGGCCCTGTGGAGAAATGACGAGATACCTAAAACACATAATGCCAAGCCATTGTGGCAAAAACCTTACATGTCAATTCAATCATAAGCAAATAATATAGTACACCAGAAGGGGGACATTAATTAGGTACCAATGGTCAGGAATGGAGGATGCAAGCATTATTCTTTAAGTCACATTTGCAAGTTGAAGCTTGGAAAGCTTTACCCATTCTCAGGTTGTTGCCATGGAGGACCTAGAACTGGCCCAGCGGTAGCTTGAATTCTGACTTTGGAACCATTCCCTGATTCAACTTCAGACTCCTGACCAGGTTCTAGATATGTGACCTGAAAGATTCTAATGCTAAGGATTATAAATGATAAGGTGAATGAATGGCTTAATAAAGTGTCGAATTTGTCCTGATTTATTTACATTTAACTCTAGCATCTATTTATGATGATATATTCCACGAATGAAACCACAAAGATGCAGTGGAGAGTAAAACTACAAACAGATACCTACAGGAACCTCGGAAAACTAAATTAAACTTTTAACTCACATTTCTGAAAAGAGGATCCAGCAAAGGCTTGGCATTTGGAGTTGCAATGACTCTAAGATTTGGAGACATTTCTGAGAGCGGTTTTAAGGTTTTCAAATGGCAGTGATCATCAAGGCTTTGTGTAATTAGTAAGCAATCAACTTGAGGAAGATCAGTAAGCTGCAGAAATAAAGTTGCACTCCAATTACAATAAGCACACTAATTAAACACCAAAGCTGATTAATGATAAATAAATAAAAAATAAAGAAGTGTTAGAAAGATCAGTAACATGTATACAAAAAATTACCTTGAAATTCTTCAAAAATTTCTTGGCAGCATCATAGAGCCATGGTATGCCAAAATCCAAGTTACCCACCAAAATTGGATCAACCAAAATTCTCACCCCACTTACATCCCACAGCCAACTATTTCCCTAAAAACCAAAAATTTAAACCATCTCAATAACCAAAAAAAAAAAAAGTGCAAATTAACTGAATTTTTAACTTACAAATGAAAAACCCACCTCTAAGTAAGTGAGCTTGAATACATCAGTGCCAGAAGAGCTGGAGCCAACAGCACTTTCTTCAGAAACAACAGCAGAAGCCATCCTATCCCACCTGTAAAACAACCCCAAAAACACAAAAAAAAAAAAAAAAGAACGCATGCACTTAAACAAACAGAAAGATTCGTACTTTTCTTTTAAGTTTATTTATACCTGCAAGTCGAGAGCTTTAATATATCTGAATGGAAGCTAAATCGGGTTTGAGGAAGTGAGAAGAGACGGGTGGGTAAGGGTGTGGACAAGGGTCCGGGGCTTCTGTTTCTCCATTGTCTGCAAGACAAAGGAACGGAGTTGCAATGAACTGCCATGCTTGTTTGCTTCTTCACTTTGATGCTTTTGAATGTTCCCCGCGAACTCAGTGCAATAGTTACGCCATTTTTTGTGTCCAGACGCTCCTTTAACCAACCGAGAGAACTTGCCTATCAAGGGCAATCATTTGCTCTACTGGTTTTCACTCCGCCACTTGGCACACTCTCAACCCTTCTCTTCTTCTCTTATTTTAGAAGCAAACTCTTGAGACTCCACAAATAACATTTAAAAAAATTATTTATCTACAGTAATGTACAAAATCAAAATGTGATT
>JBBYHK010000006.1:11986300-11999832 GCA_038382065.1 Adansonia grandidieri | reverse complement strand
GAATAACATACTCAATGACTATTATGGCATTTTGTAAAAAAATCATTATCAATTTTTTCACGAGCTGAACCCTCAAATTACTGTAGCTCACTAAATAGATTCTTAATAAAATACCCGTTCCATTGAACCATCCATGTCCTTAAAGGAAAGTTCAAAAAAAAAAAAAAAGAGTAAATTATTATTTATTAAATTTAAGCCCAACCCAGACCTCTGTCTATATAAGTTGGGGGAAAAAAAAAAAGATTAATTTCGTGCTTAGATGTACTGTTAGGAACTGAAAAATTAGGGCAGATTTTAGATTAAAACTATTATGACAGAAATTACAATGCCATGGCTTTTATGGTATTCTGTTCACTAATACGATAGTAGTATAATCCAACAAATTGTTACAAAAGCCTTCAAAAATACAACTTAAAGACTTAGTAAAACCTTAGCTTTTCAGCATTTAATGCACCTTAACGTCTTCTTTAGAAGGACTATTTAATTGAAAAAAAAAAAATTTTGGTAAATTAACAAACAGTATCTCTCCTTCTGCACACTAAGAAGGTGAGGAAGCTCAAGAAGCATGTGACAATACCAAGATAGCTTTACCGTACAAAAAGTTTTGCAGTAACATCTATATCTTGAAACTAAGTTCTCTCTCCCATCTTTTGGGATGATAAGGTATAGCGCTGACAATCTTTTTACCTTGTAGCTGTGGCAACTCGTCACCACTGGCGATCTTCTCATGCCAAACAAATTCATTCTCGTTTTCGAATTTGCGTAGCATATCAGCAGCATCATCAATATCTTTTCCAAAGATGGATCTCCAGGATTCTTCTCCTGGAACTTCCTTTTTTATATTGACTAGTGCAACACGAAGAACTCCAACCGCAACTCCAACTTGCTCAGCTATCTTTAGACTTTCTGCAAGGTATTTCAGACTTCTTAACTCGTGTAGAGCTTTGCAAGATGATATAAATTCCTGCTCGGTTCGCATAGAACACTATGGTATCAGCTCCTTCGCAAAGGATATGTCTTAATGCAACGATAAACAATAACAAAGAGTTTATCTCACCAAAGAAAATTAGTGTATTTGCATTTTGCATTCACTTCACTATACTATTAGGAATAAAAAAATGGTGCAAGGTATTTATGAAGACACAATGTAGACTCTAGGGTGAATGGAGATCACCAATGTAAAAGCATGAAGAAAATCACCATATATAGGCAAGCTCATATTAAGTGAAAAGATTGAAAAAGGCTAACAATATCACGACAAGTTTATGCTATTGATTGCAATTAACTAAAGTAGGCTATTCAACTGATAAAACAGATTGAGTTTACCTAATCATAGAATAATACATGTCAACATGCTAAAAAAATATAGCTTTGACAGAAATAGAGTGTGTAAATACCAAGAACTGCGGTGAAATATCTTTGTACTCTCTGGTATTCGGATATAGAATAGCAGTGGCTTCACCAAGCAATTCTGTAATACCATAGTGCAGCTTTGCCAAAAGACCAACAGTAGTTCCTTTTTCTTCAGCCTTCCTTATGGTTACAGCCTGTTATATTTTCATAATAAAATAATTATCAGAGACAATGGGATTAGTAAGGAAGCAGATAAAGACAAACACTTGCATTGTAAAAGATCTGGAATTAAATTTCAGGCCAAGGTGCCAGGAACCTGAGATAGATATCATATGATATTGAAATGCGAAAGCCTTGACACTAACCTGGGCTTCAGCCAAGCAAATTAGGCTCATAACAGTGCACATGGATGGAGTTGCTTCCGGTGGCCTTTCGGCAGACTGTGCAGATTGTAAAGAGGGGAAAACCTCATTAGCAAGATGCTGAAAAACACCAGCTGCTTCCCTGAAAAGAGTGGCAGATTGCACCAAATCTGGCACAATGCAAAGTATATAGCTATGAACACAAAGCTCATGTATTTAATAAAACTATGATGTGAGAATGTCAGTGCCTACCTGCAGGGAGAATTTCTACAGCCCTCTCCTGAAGCAATGCAGCATAAAGATAAAGGGTCATACCAAGCTCATAACGCAAATTATCAATTTGAAAAAGCTTTGGACCCCTAAGGTTAAAGAAAGATGTTGAGCTAAGAGCACTACTCCAACGGATCTTAAGTTCTGAAATCCAACGAACAACGTGATGATTGCTGCAGACCAAATCAACATGAAAAATCAAGTTTTCCAACAATGGCAGGTATTGCTCTAGTTTCTGAAGGTCCTGATGCATTTCATACCAAAAAGGGGAAAAAAGGGGGAAACAATCAGAATAACCTGTTCAAACCTAACCGCGTGGTTTTCCTCGTGGGAAAAAGAACTAGAGGCAATTAAAAGCAAGTTTCTCCCATTAATAATTTATGGATCACAGCAATGGAGATATCAAAGTGCAAAAGGAAATGTTTATACAGATTTAAGAAGTTAACATGTGAATTAAGCAACATTAAGAAGTTACCCTTAGGCATTGAGAAGTCAAGCCTCCAGATATTTCTCTTGCAATGGCCTCAGTAATGAAGCTGCTCTGATTAATGGACTCCTCAATTACCCTACGCCTGGAGCTCAACTCTTTCAGATGTTCAAGAGTGGCAGGATCACGTGCAGGAAATACATCCTCAAAAACAATCTGCCATATCGCAAACACATCAACAATAAATACATGAAACATAAGATCACATTTCATTAACCACGAAAGATCTACTTGGAAGGGGGCCTGTAAAAGTACATTAGTAGTCTCAATAAGTGAAGTCGGCCTGTAAACTCGTGAAAACAACAAGAAAAACAAAGCCTTTTACTCAGCTAAAAGAGCATACTTTATTAAAATCGAATCATTTTGTCCCCAATTCATACTCAATCTAATATCCGTTATTTTTGTGTGGTCGACCTACCAAAATTAAGCTGAAATACTAAGACTTTGCCATATAATATAGGCCATCAAATAAGAAAGTGTTAATTTCATATAAGACATAATGCACCTTGGTCCGATTTAGTTTCTTTGTAGACTTAGAAATTGCTAACAGTATTATAAAATGGACACCCTTTCTTTCCCCAATTAGAAGGGTTAAATCTAGATCACTGCCATCAATAATTTCCAACCAAAATCCATTTTTTTTTTTATAAACTTAGAGCAGAATCAAGAGACCATGAAAAAGAAAGGAGAGAGCATAAGAGTAACACAACCTTCTTGGATTGGAGCTTGGCGGGCTGTAGATAATGCAGCATCATCTTTTCTAAGTACGCAAAACAAAACCCAAACCCAACCAAAAATCAAAACACTAGTCTTTCTCTTCTGTACACCTTCACATAACCCCAGAAATTGGGATAAAGAAAGACAGGGGAAACAAAATTCCAACAGAAGAAAAAGAAAAATAGAGAAAAAAAAAAAAACCAAAAATGATTGAGAAAAGAGAAGTGGATTGAAAAGGGGTCAATGGGTGTTTTTCGTTTTCTGAAGTTATTAGCTATACGTAGTGACTCGAAGAGCTTAAAAAAAATAAAAATAAAAACCATATTTGATCCGGGGGTCGTTATCAAAGATATTTTCTTCTTGGGTTCCTTCGATTCCTTCGCTGCCAAGCTTACAAGTCTACAACAAAGAGGGCGAAGCGCGAGTCTTCGATCGAATGGGTCCCGCTGGCTTCCCGCGGAATCCATGACTTCGTTTTGGAGTTGCTTTTCGGGTCGGATTTGATAATTCACAAAAAAGCTTTTTTTTTTTTTTTTGAAGTTCTTATAATTTTTTTTCCGTGTGAAAATAACAATTAATTAACGTTTTATAGAAAAATTTTACAAGATGTTACGTTTAAGTGAAATTAATTTATTTTTGTGAAATAGGGGAAATAACGTTAAGCTATGGTCTAAATTAAAATCTAAACATGATATTTTAGTTTGATTTGAAAAAAAATAATAATAATAAATTTATATCCGATATGATTAAGTTAATATTATATTCAATCAATTCGAGTTATCTAATAAATCAGATCTCAATTTTTTAATAAATGACTCAAATAATTTGGGAGTTTAATAAAATTTTTTATTTTTAACATATATTTTTTATTAATATTAAAAAAATTTTAATTTAAAATTGAATTTAAATATAAATAATCTAATCTATAATAAAGCATGAAAAATCAAGCTCATAATAAATAAACTTAATCAAATAAATTTGATTAATTTAAAATTTTATTTCAATTAAACTTAATTTTTTAAAATAAAATTTAATAAAATCAAAATTAAATTTCAAACATAAATCGCCTGACCAAATCCATCCAAAAGAGCCTGATAAAAATTGTGTGCCCATTCAGGATTTACCTACAACACACGGCCATGTATAAGCCACTAGTTCAAATTTTATTTATTTTCCCTTCCTTGACACAAAAAATGGCAAAAAAAAAAAAAAATCATTTTCCCAAATCTTTTTTTAATAAAAAACAGTGGTTCAAAAACATTCTTCGTTGTACAGAAAGAAGAGAAGGTGGTCTGTAGAGAGGGAGAGAGAGAGAGAGAGTCATGGAGACTGCGATACGTGGGAGATTAGCTCTCTCACCAAACACTGTCTTTAATCCTAAACCAGGTTCTTCTTTCTCTTCCCCTCTCAATTTCTTTCCCCACTTTGTTTTTAGTTTTTAATTTTGGGTTATAAGTAAAGGTTGTAACTTTACTTAATTGATTAATGAATACTGCGATAGTACACTCATCTGGGTTTCGCGGTAACTTCGCTTAGTTGAGGATTATCTTATGTATTCTGCATAATTTCTCGAATAATTCATAAAAATCCTAGTTGTAGATACACAGATGCTTTGACAACAATTCGGATTTGAAAAAGGGTGGAGTTGAGGTGCAAGCGATTGCTTTCTGTGGACTTATTTTGCTGAGATGAGGACATTTTTTTATTATATTAGTAGTTTGCTTATTTTGCTGAGATGGGTATTTTTAAAGACTGTTTTTGATTATATTAGTAGTTTGGTTTATGAAGAATGATAATGAGTTCGGAGATAATTCATCTTTTCCAATTAGAAGCTTCTCAGATGGGATCATTTGAAAAGCTTTGGGCTTTGGCCTTGTAATTTTTGGAAGAGAGGGGGGGGGCGAAGGATTTAAACTTTTGCAGGCAAGGCAAAAGCAAAAATTGCTGGTTTAGAAAAGAACAAAGTAGACAGGGATGCAAACCATTACAAAAGGACTTACCTTTATTCAAGTTACTGAGGATGTGGTCTTAAAAAGGGTAACAGTTGTGCAATATGGCAGCTTAGTTTATTGTTGTTTGTTGATCAGAAAGAGTTCTAGACTTTCTAAGAAATATGAATAGCCAGAGATTGTTGTGTTTGTTCTATAGTTTTGAGGTTTATAAATTTTGCCATAGATGATTGGATCTCATCAGAGGTACTTCCTTCTTCATCCAAGAAGAAAGGGAGAAAAAGGAAAAGAAAAATGTGAAAACCTGTAATCTACGACTCAATGAGTACTTTGTCGCTGGATAATCCGAAATGCACTCTTGAATCTTAGTTGTTGTTTCAAATTAAATTGAACATATGAAAAAATATATATTTTCCTTATTGATGGTAAGAAAACTGAATATTTGTGAAGCTAATATTGTGTCGTTTGTTAATCTCATTTATTTGTGTAAAGGCAGTAATGCAATTGAGTCTTTTTTATTGTTTTATTGACTGGATCAGATGAACATTCTTGCCTCTGAGCTACTAAAACAAATAATAACAATTACTATTAAATTTTGAAAAAAAAAAAAAAAATCGATGGAGAAAGAAAATATTGGATATCAGACATAGCAAAAGCTAAAGTCATGATGGTCTCTTCGACCGTTTGAATTTCCAAAAGCTGTCTTCCATTTCTTTTTGGTAGAGTGCTTATATTGATGGTTGTATGTTTTTCATTAATGTTGTTAAATTGATATCACGTAAATCAGGGGAGAAACTGTCTCTTTGCAAAGGACCGTGCACCAACCGTGGCATTCTCATGGCTATATCAACCACAGGATCAGGTAAAGCAGCGGGAATTCTGGAGAAGCCAGTTATAGAGAGAACCACTCCCGGTCGTGAATCTGAGTTTGACCTAAGGTGCATGCCCAAATTCAAAATTCTTGTCGTTGATGTGAAATATTAAGTATTAATATTGTCTTATGAGCGTTCTTCTCATAAATTTGTTGGCATGTATCCCATTGTTAGACCATTTTTGACAGCATCTATTTACACACGAATTTTTTTAGTTGGTTTTACAAAGTCAACTTGGTTGTCATACATGACTAAAGGGTGCAACCTGACTGGAACATTTCGCAATCCAGAAAACCGATTGCCAACAAGGAGATTTCCATCTTCACACCCTGTGCCTATTTCGTGTCTGTCATTTGTCACGTGTGTGGTATTAATCTGGAGTCCAACTATTCTCGAATCTTTGCTTTTCACCAAGTTTATTTTGCCTTGAATAATGAATAAACTTACATTGCTTCAAAAATGCGATGGCACAATTGGCATTTAGCCTGGCGTTGTCTGTTATTACCTAATATTTCTTTCCTCATTGGTTTTACAATTTTCGGGGCTATGAATTGGTCAGGAAATCGAGAAAAATAGCTCCACCTTATCGAGTCATACTGCACAACGACAACTATAATAAACGGGAATATGTAGTCAAAGTACTGATGAAGGTTATCCCTGGAATGACCCTTGACAATGCTGTTAATATCATGCAAGAAGCACACTACAATGGGTTGGCAGTGGTGATTATTTGTGCTCAGGCCGATGCTGAAGAACACTGCATGCAGCTCCGAGGAAATGGTCTTCTAAGTTCAATTGAACCAGCAAGTGGCGGTTGCTGAAGACATAGACAACCTAATAGACCATTTGGTTAATATCACTGTTAAATATACCCTTTTTAGAGTGTATATCTCAGTAGTGCTCTTATTGTATGATCCTGGAACAATACAAATACATCCCTTATGGTCAAATAAAAGACGAGAATGGCTCCACTTAGAATTTTCTCTCCTTGAGGGCTTTGTCTTGGTTTTTGTATATTCTAATCAATTTTGAATGAGTTGACAACTTAAAAAAAATCAAGGAAAAGAACAAAATCTGTATAGGGCGAACTGAACCTGAAGAAAGACGATGAATAGGCAGATGATTGTTATTTATATTTTTTTGTTTTTACAAATCTAATGTACACCAATTGCCTGGCTAAAGATCTTTTGCGTCTTGTCATTCTTTTATTCTATGTCAACTAGTTTCAATCAAGATTATCTGCAAAACGAAGTGCTAAAAGCCTCAACCCACATAAACAGTAAACATATATATATATATTTTTTTCACATTATATATCTATTTATGGAGTAAAAGGTCAAAGATATATTCAGATTGCTCGTTTATTTAGTTTGCTCGAAACACTCAAAGATGTAATGTGACAACTTAATCTTCAAGAGACGTGATTCATGTGAATGAGAGGAAAGCCTACCCAACTTAACGAGGAAAATACTGGCAAAAGGCAGAATGGCATGAAAGTCCACATGATTGGAGATAATTATTAAATTACCTTTCTTTGAGTTGTCACTTTTCATTGTTGGTTTGCGTGTCCAAATATTGGAAAAATAAATGATAAAAAAAGAATCGTCATGAGAGTCACATAGAACCTTGACATTTCCAAAGTTGATGCCAACATCATATAGCTCTTGTGCACTATCATACTCCATAACCTGGAAAATGAGAGTTCTGAATGTCGTATGTGTAAAGTTTGAGATCCCTAACTGCACAAAACAAAGTAACCATTACAGACTTACACTGGGAAGCATACAACAACAGCATATGCAGTGTGTAAGAATGCAGTATTAATTTTGGTAGGCAAAACTCTCCGAGACAATACTCCTCATTCTTAACCAGCCCCCATACTCTGCTCTCAACAACACTGGTGCATTTATAGAGTCAAAAAGATGAGGGATAGTTTAAGAGTGTGTGCTGTCGATGTATAGTATTGGCTATCTAACACCAGAACAGCAAATCAATTTGGATTTCATGATATTCACTTGGTTTATGTTAAACACCAAAAAATTCATCGCAAGCATTCCTCTAAGTGCCAACAGTTCTCTCAACATCAAAATCTGCACTAACCATTAGTAAGTCATCAAGACTCTACTGTTGAGAGGAAGGATTGGATTCCAAAAATAATGAAAAGAACTCCACCCGAGAGTGCAACCTGCATCAAAAAGACAAAAACTTGTTTTTACAATGCTCAAGAAATTAATATGCAGACGATAACTGTGGCACGAGGGTATCTGGATTACAAATTTCTCAGATATCTGAGATGCCAAGCCCTTTCCTCCAAGGACAGCAGCAGTGGTGCACAATGCTTGTCCTCTGGAAAAAAAAAAAAAAAAAAAAGGGTAAACATTACTAATCAGCATATACACGAGAAAACAATTATGAAGAAAATATATATATATATATATATATATGTACAGAGTGGTTAAAATAGGAAGGAAATAGTATTGCTTCAGTAAATACACAGAGACTTGAAAAGGTAAAACTTACACAATGCCACCAAGAACCACACCAAATGGGTTCTCATCTGCAGCTAAACCAATGGTAGCAAGCTGAGAAGACGGTAAAGTATTCAGTCCGCAATAATGAAGATGCAACGGTAAGTTGTTACAGAAGAGACAGAAATATGCAGTTTTTTTTTTTTTTTTTTTGTTGCAGTTCATTTGATTAAGTTTACCTGGCTCTTGTCACCCCATTCACCGAAAAATGTAATGGAAAATGCCTGCAAAATAGGCACAGTCAAATTGTTTGAGTACATGCAGGCTTATCAAAATTCAAATTAATAGCTTATATAAGTTATAACCTTCAGAAATATAGGAGAGAAGAACTGTGTGAGAAATGGCCGCCTCTTCTTTTTCAACTCATCATCAGCCTGCGAACATAGGAAACAGTCAAATTTCTTGAGAAAATTAAAGATGATATTTAAAAGTATAACTTGAACATATCAAATATAAAGCAGGCCATGAATTCAGAAGCACATAACAATAGAACTATCACCACTATCATGAACACATACTGACTTTTATCATCAAACAGACTTTGTTTCCCGAATCAGATATGCCAATTCTTGAAATAAAACCAACAAAGTATGCAATTGCTAAAGAAACTTCTTTCAGACAATTCACAAGAATTCAATAAAAAAGTAGTACATGAGTTCATAAACCATCAACATTTTCCATAATTAAATTTGGCAGGTTAAATTGTTTTGCATCCAGGAAGTAGAAACAGTTTGTTCATTAAAGAAACAAAGGAAAGAAATTAATGCTGAATGTAGAGGCGGCAATTGAGCAGATTGGATTGGGTAACTTATGGCCATGAAATATTGGGTTTCGATCATTCAGGTTTCAAAATAGATTGGTTTAGGTCATTGACTTTTAAAAATTAATTCAAATCGAGTTTAGGCCATTCCTGTAATAAAAATATATATTATATCTATCTTTTTTAATTAAACTGAAGTTTAAAACAAGAAAATAATACATACTTTGCTTAGTTCAAATGGATTGAGCTTCGGATCACCTGGGTTTGGGTTGATTCGGGTTTGAGTTGTTGACTTTTAGAGTCAAATCAGGGTTAGGTTTGGGCAGGTCTTTCAGATCATATTTGCCAGCCCTGGCTGTATGCCTCATAAACCTTAGTAACAACACTAATCTCCTATTAGTAAATCTAATGTGTTTTGATATTCTAACCAAACAAGTTCAACATTGAAAGAAAACATGTTCCGAGAGATAACAATAACCCATTGTGTGAAATATGCCACTGTTTTTGTACCTTACTACCCTCCTTGACTGTTCCTGTGTTAGCCTTCCAGTCAGCATCCTAGTCACACAAATAAGTAACGTTTAAACGTCAATTTTTTTTTCATCAAAAAGAAAATGTCCACTTAAACATCAGGAAATGCAATAAAAACATTACCAGTTTTGCTTCAACTTCAGCCAATTCTTCAGCTTCCCTATTGTGGAAAGATGGTTGGATCACAACATAATCAATTCACAAAAAAACAAAAGCTTAATCTACTTAAGAATGAAAATTGGAATACGCCAATGCAAATGATAAAGAATAATGAAAAGGACTAAAGAGACAATAAAAAGGCATTACCCATTCTCCATAAATACATCCCATAAAGACCACAGACCAAATCCAAAGAACAGCACTGTCGTAAAATGGAATACGCCCATGCAAATGATAAAGAATAATGAAAAGGACTAAAGAGACATGAAAAAGCGTTACCCATCCTCCATAAATCCATCCCATAAAGACCACAGACCAAATCCAAAGAACAGCACTGTCGTTATGTGATGAGTCCATTTCCTAGAGATCTGCACAACAAAAATCATACAAGAGAGTGAGAGCATTTTTCATACAAGTTTAAAGTTATGAGTGTGTGGTACATAATATTTGATTAAATTAATTATTTAAGCTGACTGAGCTTTGATGCATGTTCAGAACGAAGGTCATCACACTTCTGGCACTAGAGTTCAACAAAATCACGGTTACTGAGAAAAGCATACACTGAACTGCTATTAGAGTTTAATTTAGTATCCAACTATCCATACCAAGTTTGCATCTGAATAGATTTAATCCACATTCAGAAAGAATACAAGAGATTAAAGATTTACTTTAACTCTTTCTGGAAATGAAACAGGTCAGGCAGTCAGTCCCACCAACCCTAGTAGTTCTAAATTTTTACATAGTTTATGGATAGAACAGTTAATCTGGGATCAAAATTCTCATAGGTAATACTCAAGCAAGAAGCTGAAAATTCAATCAACATTATCCAAAATCTCAATAACAAAAATCTTATGGAAAATCCATAACTCATTAACGCCAAAGCCTCCTAGCAACTAAAATAACATAATTATTTATAACAAAACCTACTCAAAATATCAAATATAAGATTAAAGTCTAATACTTGGTAGCACCCTCATGCCATTGCATTTAGCCATGACAATGTTCTAGATTATAGGAAAAAAAAAATTCACACAGCAATTCTTGTTAAGAACAAAGGATGTCATCTATATACCACTAAAAACCTTCTCCCCTAAACTAAGGATTTTAACAGCCAACAGTATAGGCCTCATCAAAAATTGCCACAGATGTTGCTCTTCTTTTTTTTTCGTTTTGGATAGCTGATGTTGCTAAAATTGTGGTTGCTAGAAGAGCAATATTCTAGCACAGATAGCAGCAATGCTAATATTAAGGCTTTTGACATAGCTATGAGTCAGCAAAGCTATAGCCAAACTAAGATATCTCCAGTGCATTTCATAACCTGTAATTTTAAAGAATAGGGTTCAAGTGAGTTGACTTCTCTCTTCGAAACACATTGCTTCCCTCCTTCAATCTTATTTGGCAATTTTTCCACGTAAAGATGACCAAGAATAACTTAGTTCACTATATATTGCTTGGAGTTCCACAAACAACCTTTAGAGTGATTGTCCAGTCCTTTAAAAGAAATTAAAACCAAACCACATGAAGAGGAAGCCGTTCTCAAACAGCAATCAGACCACTTACAAGATTTGGAGCAGCCCAGCCAACAACGGCAGAAAGAATAGTCATCACCTACAGATGAAATATTTCAAATAAGCATGACGATCAATAAAACCAAAAAGTTAACAAATTTAACCTGAAGGAAAAGGATGTTTGGAAAAAGAATAAAAGAAAAACACTTACAATTAAAGCTGCCAGGCATCCTGACAAAACAAGTCTCCTTGGATGACGCATTGCCAGGATCTTGAAACAAATAAAACACAAAATTAAAAAAAAAAAAAAAAAAAAAAACAAAAAAAATCAGCGTTCAAGCTATTGCAGGAAAAGATGCAATCAAAATGGCAATTTTCAGACAAGCAAAGTACCAAGGGATTTGATATAATATTTAATTAAAAGTATGAAAACCACCAGTATATCCGACAAATGAAGCCTAGAAACATCATTAAAGTAAAGCTACAAAACGACAGAGGTGTTTTCTAACATTTAAGTATACATCATATTTGTCTCCAAAATAAAAATGTATCAGTGACAAAATTAATACTCTTATAGATCATGCATTTGAACTAAATACCTGTCCACTCCAAGAACCAGAAGAAGACACTAACTTTTTACAGCCTAAAGCACCATATGAAGTCACAGAAACTAACCAGCCAGGTAAACCTTAGGGAAACTAAAATCAGGAAATGGCATAACATTAAACAAAGGAGAATTCATTCCTGTGCAAGTAGCCATCTGGAATCCTCCTAATCAAGCAGCTGAATTCAAGTTTTTCCTTCAAAATTCATCCATATAATCCTTCTTTTCTTTCTTTTCTTTCTTTTAAGTAAAGTAACCTAAACCCATAAAATTTTCACCCTCAATATTCCTTTTCTTTTAGCAGTCTTTTAAAATTTTATCATCCAATCAGGCGTGTAAAAGGAGATTGTTGAATATGTTGCTTTCCTTTATACGCATACAATCAAAGGGGGTAAAACTTTATAACATGATCAGCAGAAAGGAAAAAGACGGAAAACTATATCAATTTAAAACCTCAAAAAAAAATGTAAAGATGCTCAATGAGTGTAGAAGTAGCGTAATTATTCATTATTGACACCATCTACAATTCAATTTAATTTCAGCTTTGAAGTCCTTTTAAAATCAATATAAATAGCGAAATTCCAGGGCAAAAAGATATAATATAAACCAACCAAAAAGAAAGAGAAAATCAATATCAAATTTTAAGCTTTGACCAACCGCGGCAGCGAAGAACGTCTTGTCGCCAATCTCCGATAGCACAGTCATGGCTAGAGACTTGGAAAACCCCTTTAAAAAACAAAAACAAGACCAAAAAATAAGTGATGATTAATTAACGAAAATCAAAACTAAATCAGAATGAAAATGAAAGGCTTTAATTCGAGTTATCAAAAACTTTACTTGCACAATTGAGGTCATGATGGCAGTTGCAGGGAGAACTGAAAGCGAAACCCCAAATTTTCTCAGAAAATACAGATTTTTTTTTTTTTTGGTGTTAGAAAATTGACTCTCTTTTCTCTGCCCGAGTGAATCGAAGCACTGAGTTTGTTACTCGGGCTGTGTCGTTGGGAATTCCAAATGAGGAGCCGAGAGGCGATGACTACAGTAGCACAAATAGAGATTCGATAAATAATAAAAATTAAAAAAATATAAAATAAAAGAAGTGTCGTAAAAAGTTAGAAGAGTCAAGAGTGTTTGTTTTTTGGTGCGTGTTGTTCACTACCTGTAATGAAGTAATACTGAAAAGGGAAAAACAAAAGATTGGATTGGGGTGGACTGGATGGCATACTTACTTCGATGGCGGTAGGATCACGCGACTTTTCTGTAGCATACCAAACAGCTCCGATTCGCTTTCGCTTTTGACTTTTTAATTAATGGAATTTATTATAAAAATAAATGTCAATTAAAAAATAAAATATTTTTTTATTTTATTTAGGGCTTAAAAAAATACACAATATTCACAATTGATGTGAAAATTTCTTTAATATCATTTTAA
>JBBYHK010000006.1:11965802-11976277 GCA_038382065.1 Adansonia grandidieri | reverse complement strand
CAATGCCTCCCAACTCATTGATGAAATCTCTACGATATGCTGTAACAACATCTTTTGGAAGCATTTGCTATGGGTCACTTTTCACGGCTGCTATTAGGACTCTGCGGTGGGAGGTGATGCACACCAGCATTTGCTTTTGTCAACTGGTTCAATAATTTCATTCTCAAGATTCAAATGAATGCCTTCTATTTTCAGTTTTTTAATTTCACAATACATTTCAGATCAGGGGATTCCGGTCAAAAATTGGCAACAATGAGTGTTTGCTTTGCTGTGTTGATTTTTTGTTTCAACTTGTGGAGACCCTTGTTCGATTTTTCAATAAGTATGCCTATGTCCAGGTAGTCTTATGCCCTTCTCTTGGTTATCTCTCTTAACTATTTGGTAACTTATTCTTTAGAGCACGTATAACAACATTACATCCATGATCTTAGCCTTTTTAAATTAGCACAGATATTGACTACTTGATGGCATTCGTGTATCTTAGGGGCACATCAGAATTGTAACTCAGACATTGTTTGTTCGAGTGAGGGGGGGTATAGCCTGCTCTTCACTTTCCTTTGGATAAAAAAAAAAAGGTTTTTTCCAAACAAGTGAAAGGAATCCCTTTTGCCTTGTTTTACTTTCCTTTCCCTTCCCTTACCCTGATCCAAATATAGGGTAAGGGTTTTAGGTCAAGTTGTTGCGTGAGATTGTTTCTATTTTAAATGTTTCCATTTATCCCATGATTTTTCTGGGCAAGAGAAAAAAAATTTTCCTTCTGCAATTGGATGGTGGACGACATGTTTTGCCACAAAGAAGATTTTTTTTTTTAACTTGAACAGTTGATTTCTCGCATTATTCATAGTAATCGATACAAAGTGTCTGCTGCTATAAATTCCTAGAATCTTACACTACTATAGTATGGTTTTGCATGATTTGCTCCTACCAGATAGCTGTTTATGGCAAAGGTTTCAACCGATCGGCAAGGGATGCCTGGGAGTTATTCCAGTCAACTGGAGTTGAAGCACTAGTTGCCTATGATAGTTCTGGTGCTGTTCTGCTGATGGGTACTGTCTTGGGTGGGCTTATCACCGGAACTTGTGCTGGTGTTTGGACATGGATTGCATGGAGGGACAAAGTGATCATGGTGGGGTCCACTGCAATGTTGATGGGAATGGTCTTGGTTAGTGTCTTTTCTATTCTTCAACTATATTTATCCCTATTGTTAATACAATTGGAAGTCCTTGTTCCCTGTTTTTTTAGGGCTAATGTGCATACGCTCTATTACCGCTAATAATCAAATCTTTAGGATCAGGCTTATTCCACTTCCTTTATTAGTTGAAGATTAAGATATGGAAAATGCTTGCTCCAGGTTGGACTTGCAATGGTTGTTGTCGAAAGCGCAGTTACATCCATATACATTTGTTATGCAGAAGACCCGTCCTTGATTCAAAGATGGGATCCTCAGTTCTTTAACCAAATGTCGGAGACACTGCACCAGCGTCTTCAGCATAGGAGTGCTCGAGCGAGGGAAGTATTGACTCACAGCCAGCTTGACAACCACACGCAAGATACATTCCATCTTTGAAAACTTTACCTGCAGTAACCAAAATGTTCAAGTGTAATTCATACTCTAAATTACTATTCAAATATAAATGACTTAGTTCTTTCTTTTGTCTTTGTTGCAAGCTACAACAGGTTATCAGTATCTTTTCGAGTTCATTGGATTTTGTAGATTGTTTGGAAATGGTTGTAATATTTCACGTTGCCTAATAAAAATGCAAAGAAAGTTTTACTTGCCAAGCGAGTAAAGCCATATGTTATTATCATGTTCCAAATTATGTTTTTCATGGCAACTTAATGAAGGCTCGGCTGGTTTCCGAGACTGTAGTCAACATGTCAAAGGCTCACGTCATGTGCCAGCTAGGAATTGGATTTCGATGAGGAGCTGAACGCCTGATTTATGGCAGATTGGGCTGAAACAGAAATTAACCTTTTGCATACTAGAAAAATTAGTTGTGATGGTCCATGGCTAAAAAAGGTGTACAGTTAATTTACACCCAAAATAGGGTTGCAATTATGATTGATTGTTGCCGGTGATTTATGAGAAGATTTCGAGTTTCAACCCTCAACTAGAGCGGTGGCAGATGTGCTGACCAATTGGTCTGATCAAGCAACAAATGCAAGTCCCATTCCTTTGCTTCTACGTGTCTTCCTTTCGTATGCGCCTACACTATGATTGGATTCAGAAAAATGGTGCGGAAAGCGGAATGGATAGATGCACAGAAAGAGGCGTATGGGAGATATTGTTTTCGATAGAACAGTAAAAGCAGGAAAAGCTAAAATCTTTCTTAATAAATATCTCTATTTCTTTAATTTTCGTTCAGTGTATCTGTTATTTCAAGGATTATTGATACTGTATCTGTTATAAATTATTATTCGTTCTAAAATTTAAGTTGACTTTTATAATTTTATTTTTTTAAAATGATGATCTTTTTTTACAAAGTCTTAATCTAATTCTTAACTATGAACTATAATTTTTTTTTTTTTTTAGTTCAGGCTTGCTTTCAATGCTTTTTTATGATTTGAAACTAACGTGACTTTTTCTTCTATAAAGTCACGACTCAAATTTGAGCTAATAGACACGTTTTGGATCAACACATTTCAAAGTTGGGAGATATTGGAGACAAAGGAAGACCTTTTAATGATTTGTAAATGCGTTATCAAATCTATAACAAAACGTTGAGGAGCAATAATTGAAGTGGAAAAGGGAGCAAAATTCTTGTTGGTATGGTTTTGATTATATCCACACAAATATGTGATTAATAATAATTTGAATGAGAGAATTAATGTTAGCAATAGAGAAGAGTAGTAACCAAATCCCAGAAAAAAAAAAAAAGGTGACACTCAGGTTTATATTGTAGATATTTCATATCACAATATTTGAAAAAGCCATAGTGATTGTAAGAGGGCAAGCATCAATCAGCAGCATAAAAGACTAAAGATACTGCAGGAAGGCAAGTAAGCAGCGACAGATCCCATATCCCACGGTCAAATTAGCAAGAAATAGGAAAATAAAGGAGTGTTGCTGCTGCTGCTGCATGGATTTGGAGTTAAGAGCTCGAAAATAATTTAAAAGGCATCGTCACATAATTCCAAATTCAGAGTGAGTAAGAGAAAGAGAGGAAGCTCCTAGCTGCCTGGTCCCTCAGTCCTCAACGTCTCACCCTCAGCCTCATGTGACAGACAATACATCAGCCAGGCAACCAGCCACACAGGCAGAAAGATTTTGAAGTTCGAAGGAAACAAAAACAGGCAAATACCCGTTTTTCAGTTTCCCTCCTACTTTACTCTTCTAACCTTGTAGTAGTAGCAGCAGTAGTACATCATATATAACCATAACTGATAACCCCATAATAAACAAACGCCCAAAGAAAGGCATCGCCAGAGATACCCAGGCACGTCATAACAATATGATTGCCGTATCAGATGCGTCATAATCTTTTACTCTTTTAACTCTGTCAGAACTCTGAATCACATTAATACTAGTAATTAATAAAAATATATTATATATATTTGTTTTACTACTAAAATGCAATATGGTATCCAGACACAGCCTGGTGAAGGAGATAGCAGTGTAGGGGGAAGCATTTTAAACCCACAAAAAGCAAAATCTAATTAATAAAAACAATAAATATAGCCTGCTCTTCTGGTCTAAAAAACTGCCATTGAAGACGGCCTTGGTTGGTTCCTTCCATACCCAAACGGTTGCTTTCAAGCAAACCCCTTGTTTTAAATGGACCGAATTAAATTGAAAAGCTTATTAAAGTTCATGTTTATTTTTTTCTCCATTTCAGAAAGAAAACAAGAACAAGTACCATTTACCGGGGATTAAATTATGAGGACATCTCATCACCGTCACATCATTAAGCTGCGCAGACACTCTTCCCAGGGCTATTAAGAGTCTACTTATAACAGTGCACCAATTGTGGAGAGCAGAATAAAATAATAGAAGAAAAGAAATGGAATCCAAGCAAAGGCACAGCAGAGCACAGCATGGAAAAGAAAAGAAAAGAAAAGGCAGCTGTTTCTGAGCCTACTACTAAAACAGCCAGTAGCTGTAGACATCGTCTAGAGAGATGTAAGAATCATCTCTTCCCTCATCTGCCTCTCTCAGCGGCTTAGAGAGAGAGAGAGAGAGAGAGAGAGAGAGAGAGAGAGAGAGAGAACCAATTGAGGTGAGAGATAGAGGCGAAGACAAGGATTGGGGCGGGGGGTTATTGTCTCGGGCAGTGGGCTTCTTTACTACTCACTCGTATGTACAGAGCGTGCAAAAATGAAAGCCACGACACCAGCAAATGCATTACTAGTTTGCTATTACTATTATTGTTGCATTGCATGCATGTAAATGCTATTAATAATGCATTACAACTAAAATTAAGCGTAGCGTTTGCCTTCAGAAAGGTCACTGCATAGTTGAGTTGCGAGCTTTGTCCGAGTGGCTCATATTGCAGGATTGGGTTTCAAATTTTGGTTCTTGTTAAACTGGGGTTTATTCATATTTCATGTATTAAAAAAAAATGTTCTTAAGGCCAGACCGAATCTAGTCAGTGATTTTGAATCATTTAGATACTATGATTTGTCAACTTCCTCTTACGAAACTGTGAACCACAGTCTCCTCTTAACAAATCAAATCTTAATTTTTTTTTTCCTTCAAGTGAATTTCTATCAAGTTATTTGATAAAAGTGTTGGTAGCTTTTCTATCAAGACAAGAACAGTGACTCTCTAAGCTATTAGAATTTAATATACTTGTAATTTAAAATGAAATATATGATAGACTTTCCATGAATTCAACATTACATTAATTTCTCAACGAACAAGTATTGTGAATGGATGAAAAAAAATTAAAAAGGAAATTTATTTGCTTTCCATTTTTTCTGCTTTGCAGATTCTAAACACTGCAAAAGTGAACTGAAATTGAGACCAATGTTGCTGCTAAATCTTCTAGCATTTTGGCGGAGGCAAAAAATATAGAAAAAAGTTGACAGTAAAGAAGGAAATGAGAGTGGAAAAGACGCACAGCAATGGGAGAATGAGGGAGTGTTGCAGGAAAAACAGTGGGGGTTTTATTGGGAAGCTAAAATCCCAACTCTGAACGCAATAATAAAAAAGCCTGATATGTTTTTTAAAACTGATATCAGCCAAAGGAAAAAGACATGTATTGATACGATATCCTTCCGCCATTAAAGATCCTTCCCGTTCGGATTTTCTCCCACTTCTTTCTCTCAAACCTTCCTTTCTTAGGAAGGCAACAGACTCTCACTTTATAGGAAAAGAGGGGAAAAAAATGCAGAGCTTCAAAGCTGCATTTCCTACTAACCCAGACATGTTTTGCCACTCTTCTTTTTTTCAGAGGTAAATTTACTTTCTCGTAAAGCCATAGTTTTGGGTTTATGTTTTTTTGGAAGTGCATGTCTTTGATTACAAGGCAATAGTTATACTTTTATATGGTGTATGTGAAGGAAACGAAAGTGGCTGCTTTTTTGTGTTGTAGTAGGACAAAGGAAGAAACATGCTTTGATCTGACTCTTTCGGTGGCTGTTTCAATTTAAAAACAGGGGAGACGATTGTAATAGCCGTCACCAGACGCGTTTCGCGGATCTTGGAGAGCTTGATCATCCCACTGCTGCTTTTCAGCAAGATGATGCTGTTGATTTAAGCCCAAGTATTCTTTGTCCTTTATATATACATATATATATATATATGTATATATATATATATCTAAAAATATATGCTTTTCCCGTGTTTCTCAACCACTCTCTGGGATTTTTCAGCCTCTCTAACTACTTTCTCTGTTTATAAAAATTTATTGTAGGCTCCATTTTTAGTTTAAAATCCAGCAATGTTGCTGTTGTTGCTAATAGCTTGCACTATGGCGCGTTGAATACGGTACTCAACCCTTTACCAGTCTCACTTTTTGAATATAAGTGATAAGCATTTATATTTCTTATAGTTTTGATGTTCTTCGCAAATGGTTTTGCTTTCCTGCAGAGTATTGGTGCACCAGATATAGCTTCAAGTGGAACGGGGTGTTTGGATACAGGGCAATTCATGTACCAGAAGGTGCCAAATTTTGGTGCCTCGTTGGGAAATGGCCATATTGAAAACTGGGGTGAGTCTTGCCTTGCAGATACTAGCCAACAGACTGACACTTCTGCTGAGGTTGACAACGACCATAAAAACCAGGTTATGTCTCTGTTTCTTTCTTTCTTTTCTTTGTATGTAGTTGCAATGGGAACATCATTAGGGTAGAAATTTGCATTGTATTAGAGTCATGTTTCGTTCTAAAATTTTGCTCGGTATGGTAGAAAACTATGCTTGTTTTTGGTGATTGTAACGAAGACTTCCTAATAGGACTGCCTGAACCTAGTTAGACACCGATTATCTTTTAAATTGATTTTGAAAACCTTGTGGCTCACAATTATTGTTGTTAGCTGACCAAACAAATTTGGTAAAAGGAATTGTTGCAATGCTTAATTGTTTATGATTATGAATTGCTGCTTTAATCTGAGTACCAATGTTCTAAATTATTTGGCTTTGGTTGAATATAATCAACTTGTGATAGTGGTTCTTAATTCTTAATGGTGTTATAGCTTCACGGAGTTCAACATGGAGCTATTATAACGGTGGATTCTATGGAGCTGTCCAAGTCAAAAAGTGGTGATCAAAAGGTTGTTTAACATTTCTGAAGTTGTTGTGGAATCACTTTTAATATTTGAAAGCTATTTGTTTGACTTACTTACTTGTTTCTCTCTTCAGACACTTCGCAGGCTTGCTCAGAATCGAGAAGCTGCAAGGAAGAGTAGATTGAGGAAAAAAGTAATGTGTATTTTGGTTGTTTATTATGTTTTTGTTATCTATGCTGGATAAATGGAATACAAGGGCTGTCTGTTACCCTGTTTTTCCGGTGTTTTTATTCAACTTTAAGCAGATTCGATTCTAGAAGTCAAGGATTTGTCGTTATGGGGGTCATTATTAAAGAGTTGAAAATTTGATGCCTTGCAGATCTATGGGAAGGATAGGATGCGTTGCATTCGATTTGAATGCTTTATTTGTTCATTAGGTCCTAAAATAAGGCAAATGCTTAAGAGCACCACTACTAAAATATCATGGGTATCACATTTGGGAAAGATATTTTATCTGCTAATCCTTAATGGAATGCTGCTGACGATAGATGTTTAAGATATTTGAAGCAAAATTTAATTGACTTTTGAAGTGACTGTTTTGATTTAACTTTTGCAAAACATGTTTAATTCCAACTAGAAATATATGTGAAAGTGAGAGGTTAACACTTGACAGAAATGCTTGAGTACCCACGCAACTAGGTCCTTGTGAATATACTTTGAGTTGAAGTTACTAGTTGCAATCTTTCTCTATGAGAAAGTCTCTACCTCTCCTGCACGGTTATTGTCTGCCTATACAAATATATGAGGATTCTCTTTGATATGCTGCTTTTCTATATCTCAGTTAGAATACGGCCTAGAAAAAGAAAGGAAGAAGTGTTTTAACTTAACCCCTTATCAATTGGTTTTACTAATGCATGACTCTAGTGATGTGTACGGAAATGCAGTACTTGTTTTTATTTCCTCTGATTATTTATTCAATTATTTCTTCTTTGCTTTTTGGTATGTGTAAAAATTAGTTTTGTCATCTGCCTCCTTTTGTTATCGTAAGTTAATCAATGAAGTATGCTTGGATCATTTATAGATATCGTTTTTTGGATAGGTCTATGTCCAGCAGCTTGAGACTAGTCGACTTAGGCTTACAGAACTGGAGCAAGAGCTTCAAAGAGCACGACAGCAGGCATGATAATGAACTCTTTTTATTGAAGGGTGGGGTTTAAAGGGAGGAAATTTACAATCTCCAGTTCAGGATGCATCTTCTTTTCCATTTCTTTTGTTTTTATTAATCCTATGGCATAGATTCAAAGGTTATCATATTTATTATTGGTGTTTAAGCCAAAGCAGTCTTGTTCCTAATCAGTTTCATGTTCCAATGCAGGGTATTTTTATTGCATCTGGACTTTCTGGGGACCATGGCCATTCAGCTATGGGAAATGGTGAGGCGATTTTAGATATTGTTTTCGGTGTCAGTTCATAGTGTTAACAGTTTAGTACTTTTTCATTCACACCTCTAAAAGCTATCCTAAAGGAGTTTTATTTGGAGTACTTAAAAAGTGGTAGAATTTTTTAGTAGTGGCTTCAACCACAAGCACACTAGTCACTGATGGCAATGCTAGTTGCATGTTGACTCAGATTGTAGCAGCGACAAGAATTTTTTGGACAAGAGCTGCTAAATGTGCTGCCTTAAAGGGACTGTATTCACCGCATTGTTGTTAATATTGCATACAAAGAACATGATGTTGAATTATTGATCATCCTTACACCCAGTTTGTATTTGTGTGATTTCCCTACAATTATAATTTATAATTATTTGGTCCCTGGCATCATAACATTGGGAGAGGTATATTTTAGTATTTGATAATTATGACCATTAGATTTGCTTGCATTTTCAGCGTGATTTGTCATCAGTAAAAGGCACAAACACCTTTACTATTGTACAGAGCTTGTAGTTGGTAGCTTGGTTATACATGTTAATGGCAAAATTTTTTTCTCTATCTTTGGTGTTTTGGTGTTTGTGGTTTCAGTAGGAGATCTACTGATAGCTGAAAGCTTGTGTGATTTACTATAGAGAGAACGTATTCATTTTTATCCTTTGAACGATGATTTTCTCACATGGACTATGGTTGTTATGCTTCCAGCGGCATTTGCATTTGACATGGAGTATGGTCGCTGGCTTGATGAACATCAACGACTCATAAATGATCTAAGATCAGCCGTAAACTCTCATATGGGAGATAATGAATTGTGCATTCTTGTTGGGGGTGTCATGGCACATTATGATGAAGTTTTCAGGCTAAAAAGCATTGGTGCGAAGGCAGATGTATTTCACGTGCTCTCTGGTATGTGGAAAACACCTGCAGAGAGATGTTTTATGTGGTTGGGAGGATTTCGTTCATCTGAACTTCTAAAGGTGATTTAGTGATGGATATTTTCGTCCTATTATCATAATCTAATGTGCTTCAAGTTTTGTTTAAATATTTGTTTGGGTTGATGACATTTTGATCTTGGAACTCAGATCCTGGGGAACCACCTTGAACCTTTGACAGACCAACAATTAATGGGCATATGTAATCTGCAGCAGTCGTCTCAACAGGCCGAAGATGCCTTATCACAAGGAATGGAAGCTTTGCAACAGTCTCTGTTAGACACCCTTTCATCTTCATGTTTGGGTCCTACGCCCACTGGAAATGTTGCAGACTACATGGGCCAGATGGCAATTGCAATGGGCAAGCTTGCCACATTAGAGAACTTCCTTCACCAGGTAAACGACTTATCATGTCACCCATAAAGTAACTATGAATTTAAGTGCTTATAGCAGTTTTTTACAAGTGTCTTTTAAATTTCCAGGCTGACCTTTTGAGACAGCAAACTCTGCAACAAATGCATCGAATTTTGACCACTCGCCAAGCAGCTCGGGCCCTTCTAGTTATTAACGATTATACTTCTCGGCTTCGGGCACTTAGCTCTTTATGGTTAGCCCGACCTAGAAACTGATATTCTTTCATTCCATGAAGCTCTTCTTGATTTCATAAATGCTTTGCACGGTATCCTTTATTTCACCTTTTGGAACCCATTGAAGATGCTGGAATGGAGACGGTGAAGCATGATGTGAAATATCCCACGGTAGCTTACATTTTGGTTGCTGTGGTTGTAAGTTCACCCTAGGAAAGTTTCCGCCTATTGGCCTATGTATTAAGATGAGTGCTGTATATTAAGTAGAATCTGAGCATGTGTTGTGATTGTGGGTAGTAATCTTACATGTGAGGCAAATCCTCCCAAAACTTATGGGATATTAACCTTATGCAATGCTAACATAAATCGTTAAATGCTTGAAAATTTTTAACGATCAAGATTAGAAGAGCATGTCAGTTCCCTGTATTGGCCACATCTGAAAAGTATGGTAATCGTTCAAATCAGAATGGTTAAATGCTTTTAAGCTCGTCATATTTTGATTCTTGTCCTCAATGTGCTGCTGTAGTAAAAGCTCATATTACAAGATTCTATTGTAATCGATAAATGGAAGTAATTTACAAACTTATTTACAGCATCTTATTTAAAGAAATAAGGTATCTGAAACCACGATGTTGAATACCTAGCCAGTTGATGCCGCGTTGGGATTTTGCTTATTCAATATTGTTTGGTATCTATTGGCCTGTAAGCTTTTCTCTTGTTCATCCTTCCTGCAAATTACCAGGTAAAGTCATTTCAAGACACTCCAAGTTGATGGCCAAAACTGGAATGTGCAGAAAATAGAAGAGTAATGATTCATAAGATGATATGGCCCTTAGAATTGGTGTATACCTGGCCTTTGG
>JBBYHK010000006.1:11918292-11943778 GCA_038382065.1 Adansonia grandidieri | reverse complement strand
GCCTCACAAGATTGTCCAAAATTAAATTTAAACAGGAGAAATATGCATCATTCCCAAATATACCTGGGAGAAACTGACAGTTAGAGGGAGAATACGTGGTATACAATCCTGGGGTTCTAGCAACTTTCCAAGAACTGGACATCCCTCAACAGCCAATAATCGAACTGTATCTTGATCTGCATACAAATTTTAGGGGAAAAAAAGAAACAAAGTTTCTTTTGTGTACTCATAACAAATGAATGTAAGATAAGTAAAAATAAATAATTACTAAAACCATAAAACAAATACTAATAATATTATTTTTATCAGGAACATATTATTGCAACATTTCTGCATAATAAACATAAAATTCTGATACTAACACTTGTCTGCAGAGCTATTAGGTGTTTTCACCTATGCCATATCCCACAAATAGCTTGAAAGTTGCAGCAGCTGTGGGAGGATGACTAACCTTTTATCTTGCTAAGTTTACATCCTGTCAGTATGTAGCTCACTTATGCTAATTTTCATGCAGAAAACTAAGAAGCCCTACATCAAATTTTCAATAACAAATCGTGCTAGATTGCTAGTCTATTCAATTAAATAAAAAAAAATCAGTCAATACGTTGCATAGAGAAAACAAAACCAGTTTTGTTTCCAAGCTAGATGGCCTAAAAAACCTAACAAGTACAGAGATTCTCCTCAACGAAGCATGTCTTAACCCTTCAACTTACCATCTTGTGTAAGATCCTCAAATATTTGCATGATCTCAGCCTTCAAATGAGCATATTCAACTGTTGCAGCAAATTTCCCCAGATGGAAGGCAGCAGATCTTCTTACCATCGGCATGTCATCTTGACATAACTGACTGTATATTGACCGTAATTCGGTTTTCAACATCTCAGGGGCACTTGGATAAGCAATATGAAACAGTCCACATTCTGAAACTCGAGCTGTAAACCATTCACCAGCAGCCAACCTCTGAAGATTTAAAAATAAATAAATAAAACATCAAAAACCTAGGAAACAGAAAATATGGCTACCAAGAGTAGTGTGCATAACAACTAATGTGGAGCTCAAAAATACACATAATTCATGTAGCATTTGATATATAAATAACTGCAGTCTATCAGATGAGACTTTTTATTTTCTTTTCACTGAATCTACCCTCTTTAGCCATCTCTCCCAGAGTGCCAGCAAATTTGCTCGAGAGGGGGGGAGGGCAAAGAATGAAACTTCTAACAATAAGAAAAGCCATATAGCTGCAAATAGGTTTCTGATAACATTATAAAGTGTTGAATAGTAACAGTTTCAATGGTTTGATCTTTTCATCATCGTTTAGTTATAACGTGTTGAATCAGGATTTGATCTTTTAATCATGCTTGGTTGTGCAAGTAAATTATAATAACAATGGCTATTTAAAGTGACAAATTGAAAGTTTTTAGTTTTGAAGAGCCTACTTCTTACTTAAAGCAGAATGCATTTAGTCAGAACCATTTTAAAAACTTTTAATCATAAAACATGTTAGCCTTACCATTACTTAAATTCCTTTCTCTTATTCCATTACCATTACTTAAGTTCCTTTTTCTTATTCTTATTGTTTTCCTTCATATTAGCAATGTTTCAAAAATACCTGAAAGTTGAAGGGCTTTCAAAATTCATCATCGTTTGCAGTTACTACAACTTGATTAACTAAATTAAGAGGCTCAATTTCAAATCTACACCAAATAGTTGTTGACATGTAAATTAAGCACCTAATAACCTTAAATTTAGAGTTTTACTGCGAACAGCAGCTAAATATCACTAAACAGTATGAAAAAAATAGCATTAATATAAACAATAGTAAATTAAGAAACAAAAAATCTAACCTTAACGAGAGGAACAAGCCAGTCAACCAAATCATTCTCCCTCATCTGAGATCCAATTCTGCATAATGACTCTATAGCTTTGTCCCTTACACAGGTTTCCTCAACAATGCAAAGGGTTTCCAAAGGCGGCAGCAAAACATGGGCATGCTCAACACCCCCTACCTAAGGAATAAACACTCCCAGCTCCTCAGCCATTGCAAGAAGCACCTCATCATCATCATCATCATTGTTTCCACTCAGAAATGGAATTAATTCCTTCCTGGTTCGCTCTTCTCCAAGTGCCCGTGCAATCGTTGAAAGCCTACGGATTGCATTTAAACGTAGTTGGATATCATCATTTTTTAGCTCATCTATCAAGACAGCTATAGGATACAAAGGTTCTTCAACCATAGACTTTGTATTTCAACGTCTGGCAGCTTCAATAGAGTAGTTATACCTGCAAAAGGAAAGAAAAAAAGAAAAAAGCCGTAACCAATCATTAATTACGAATCATTTCAAATATATAGTAACAGTGTTCGACTTTTGATCCTTAAATCTCACAATCCAACAATACTTTTAGTGATGCTATCATATTCATCGATCTTACAAGCAATTAAAGCAGATAAATGTAGATAAACAGATCAATCCCAAAGAACATGATCCCAAACAAACCTCAAATCCAGAAAGTGAACGAATTTAACGAAAAATTAAAAAAAAAGACAAGGTGAAACACAAAAAACGATTAAAAACCCACGGCCTTGTTTGCATTGGATACAAAGAAATATTTAAAAGAAAAAAAAAAAGGGAAAATGGTATTGGAATTTGAAAATTGAAAATACCAGGCATCCTAAGGTCGGGGAAGATAACTACATTAACTAACGGATGCTGACACAAATCCAAATTAATAACTAAAAAATCAATATTTATTCATAAAATACATTGGAAAATGTTAGCGAAGGGCGATAAAACTGAGAAATGGGGAAAGGTAATCTTACCGACCTCGACGCCTTCCCGCCGGCTGTCTTTCAAAAAAAATAATAAATAAAGAACATGAAAATGATATATTTAGGGATTTTCGTTTGTACTTATATTTATTTAATTTTCCCATAGTTGGATTTTATTTTAAGGCCGACGACGATGGACCGCTATAGTTCAGAGGCCCATCACTTTCATGGTTGACGGGCTAATTCTTTAATTGCCCATGAACTTTATTTTATTATACAAGAACATCCAAAGCCCAACTAAAGAGGATTATGGGCCAGTGGTTTCTTAGCTTCTTTAAAGTAGTAAGTAGAAGAAAAGAAAATAGGTCAAGTGTTATTTTGGCCCTCCAAATAATTCTTACGTCATTCCCTTTTGTGAATTTTGTATCTGATATGATTATTTCTTTTATTTATTAACACATTTATCTCAATTAACCCTTCTTTTTACTTTTAAAGTTGATATACAATTCATATTTTAATAAAATGGCCACCGAATTTAACTATATAATATAATCATATTCATAGTGCAAGTAAAGTTTTATAATAATATAAGTGACTCTCTTCGCCCGTTCGTGCATGTATATGAGAGTGAAAAACACCATTACTGTTGATCGGACTAACTATTTCATTAGAAACATCAGCAAATGAGTTAGTTGGATAAAGAAGATTCAAGCTTCGGCTGAAATGAAAGGACATCTAGGAAAAAAACCTTTTAGCTCGAATCAAAACCTTTATCACTATCAGAAAAATAATAAATAAAGAACATGAAAATGATATATTTAGGGATTTTCGTTTGTACTTATATTTATTTAATTTTCCCATAGTTGGATTTTATTTTAAGGCCGACGACGATGGACCGCTATAGTTCAGAGGCCCATCACTTTCATGGTTGACGGGCTAATTCTTTAATTGCCCATGAACTTTATTTTATTATACAAGAACATCCAAAGCCCAACTAAAGAGGATTATGGGCCAGTGGTTTCTTAGCTTCTTTAAAGTAGTAAGTAGAAGAAAAGAAAATAGGTCAAGTGTTATTTTGGCCCTCCAAATAATTCTTACGTCATTCCCTTTTGTGAATTTTGTATCTGATATGATTATTTCTTTTATTTATTAACACATTTATCTCAATTAACCCTTCTTTTTACTTTTAAAGTTGATATACAATTCATATTTTAATAAAATGGCCACCGAATTTAACTATATAATATAATCATATTCATAGTGCAAGTAAAGTTTTATAATAATATAAGTGACTCTCTTCGCCCGTTCGTGCATGTATATGAGAGTGAAAAACACCATTACTGTTGATCGGACTAACTATTTCATTAGAAACATCAGCAAATGAGTTAGTTGGATAAAGAAGATTCAAGCTTCGGCTGAAATGAAAGGACATCTAGGAAAAAAACCTTTTAGCTCGAATCAAAACCTTTATCACTATCAGAAAAGAAAGAAAGTTGTTCTTTCAGTTCTCCATATATTCCCCAAAATTCCATTACTGTGCTTCACCATGAACAAAAATAAAACAATAACTTGAAGAAGCTTTTATCATTATAATTTCAGTTTCTAGACTCACCTTTTGGCCTCTATATAAAGGCTTCTTCCCCAACTGCATCATTGCAAAGTTGATGCATTTTGATAGGCAAGCTACAACGAAGCAGAAATCAAACTAAAACTTTGTCTTGCTAACTGTATTTGAATCTATTTAGTCCCAAGACAAGATTCTTGACCATCTTTTTTTCTAGAATTTAGTTCTTTGAGTGAAAGCAACTTCTTAGCCTGTTCCAAAATCCTGTCACCTCTTTTTGTACTGGGTGGTTCACGGGTACCTTGAAATTTGCTTTCTCACTAAGCTCTTCAAATGCATCCACAAGATTTTGGAGCCTTGCTACAAACTCAATCAAGAGTGATGCGAATGTTGCTAAAGATAAAGAGCTAGCACTTTCATATATTTTGGATTCCTGATGGTTCAGCAATGCATCCACGGTAAATGAGAGACGTGGCCATGACGGCTTCTGGAGCATACTCTCTGCGGTAATTAAATCTGGCATGCGAGAGTCCATGCCCATGTTTGAGTTTTGAACGTCACAGATATCACTGAGGGATTTGATCACTTTATTCTCATCATCTTTAACATCGATTATACTCACAGGTTCTTCATATTCCTTGAATTGCGGTGCAGTTGCCCAGCTTTCTGAATTGACTAGAAGGAATGATTTTTCGTCTATCTTCATTTGCAAATCCTCTCCTGCCTCATGAATTTCCCTGAGTATGTCTCCAGAGCTTAACCTTTCCATCTTTTCAATTTTTTCTGCAAGCTCACGAAGCACTTTGGCACCGGCATTACCAACCCTCTGAAGCTCAACAGCAAATGCTTGTCTCTTCTCCGCTGGTGCCTGCATGTAGAAATTTACAAAATCTGATTATGTAATTAACATCGCTAGGTATGTTGTCCAAAACTGTCAATATCAAATACGTGCTAACACAGAGTAGTAACTAAAAAGGACCCTAGGAAAAGGTGTAGTCAAATGGGATTCTTGTTACAAGATTGTCTACTTTTACCTTCTTGGCGAACAAATGTAACATTAAGTGCATCCTAGATGAATCAATCATTTAAATTTTCAAAAGAATATTCCATTGTCAATGGACAGTGTTGGCCTTGGCCACTATGTGCCAATGCACCATTAGCTTTGGTCTTGTGGCTAAGTGGGATTCTGGTGCAAGATTGCATACTCCTTACCTTCTTGGAAACAATGGAGTGTCGAGTGCAGCCTACAGTGGAAAGTTTGCATAGTTCAAAACAGTCTTACATTGTCCACGGATGCTCTTCTGTGGCATCCTAACCACGGGCGGCACAGTTTACATCAGAGGAAGGTGCAAATTTTAATTACAAAAAAATCTAATAGCCTTCCCGCTACAAGTCAATGATTTATAAGAGAAACAAAGATATTTTCTAATAATGAGTACCGAATGCTCGTTAGAATTGACTAAAACATGAAAATTTTCACGTTATACCCATTAAAACTGCAGGATGCTAAAGTGAAAATGTTAAATTTGATTGTCTCTATGTCAATCATAAATCCTACACCTTTTGTCTATAAGCACCTTGAATTAATCCTAATTTTCTGTCGGTTTGGTGTTTAAATGGGTCATCCAGATCAGAAATTTTAACAGCATGGCACAAAAAGTGAATAACAATAGATATAATGATATCAAAAACCAAGACTAAGAGAGTTTTATGAAGAATCTCAGGAAAACAGTAACCATAATTCGTTTTTTTTTTTTTTTTTAAATAAAAAAAAAAAAAGAAAAGATAGCATTTTATGATGGATTTATCACTAGAAATTTTCTACGGATTCAAATCAGCATTACAAGTTCACTTCTAGCGGAGGTTTCTTTTGTGGCCTTCAGGAACTATTTTTTGCCATTAACCATCATCATTTTGCTTTTATCATCAAGTTAAAACCATAAATGATGAATGCCAGCATCAAAATAAACAGGAAAAGTAAAATAAAGGGAACTTGTATCATTGCATAAGTGGAAACCACATATCGAAGACATACAATGATGAATGCCAGCGTTGAAATTAACAGAAAAAGTAACTTAAAGGGAACTTTGTATCATTGCATAAGTGGAAACCACATAATTTTGTGGGAAATTTCCAAGCCGTTGCCAGATTGATGGGGTCTTGTTGTCTTCCTTTTTGACACAATGTTATAATCTCAGGCATCACCCTTTGAAGAGGACCTATCGTATATAAATTAAGGTCCACAACAGGCAAAGATTAAATTTCTGCTAAACTACGTATTTTGTTTTATTATCCAACTTCATAGCCTATTATCATTCTTCTGATTGCTCATTAAGACAATTAAGTGCCAAATGATGAGCAATAAATTAATTGAAGGCAGTTCTTCTAAATATCATATGAAATTATGGGGCACTTTACAGCTGTAAGATATGGGTTTCCTTAACTCTGGAGAGGCACACTAAAGAAGGAAATACTAAACAGGTGGCTGATGCTGAAAGGAGAAGTCTAGCAACCTATTTTACTGCTTTGAAAAAGAGAGATCTAGCAGAAGGAGTAAAACAGATAAGTTTGAAATATATATACACACTCTCTCTCTCTCTCTTCAAAAAAAGGATTTTCCAAATATTTGCTAAAGCAGTAATCATGAATTGCCAGAAATGATTTCTTTGGAAATAAGCAATGAGATAGTGTTCTTCTCACCTGAATTTCTGAAAGTATACATCCATGCATTGCCATGACCATGAATGCACAATGTCTCAATGCACCACTTACTTTAACATAGCTTCTCCACGGGTAATTGAATGTTCTGTAAGGACCGTGTGGAGGCTCCCATAAGGCAAAATCTAGCTGAAATAAGAAAGTACTCAAAATAAATAAAAGAGCTCCTACATTCTTGGAGATAAGGAAGAAAGGATGAAGACATATGAGAACATACCAGAGATTCCTCTTGGCTTGAAGACTGCACAACTGATCGGTAGCCACTATACAGGGGATCATCAGATGCTTGGTATGTCAGAATTTTGGAAGGGATCCTCTCATATTCAACACATTGCAGGTATCCGTTAACACAGCCTAGAAAAGAAGCTTCAAGGTTATCAATGAAGCAATTTATCACAGTAACTTTAAAACAGAAAATTAACGAATTTCATAGAGAAAACTACACAGAGCAGGACTTAAAAAAAAAAAAAAAAAAAGAACTAAAGCTAACCTTCCAAGGAAGAAGCAACACTCCTGAAATTTTTTACCACCAATTTGTGTAAATCCTCGCCTGACCATATGGGGTATATACATATATTTACAACCAAACAAATGCCAGCACCAACCGCAATAAGCAACAACCGATAAAAAGCAGTGTCGAAAAAGGTTCTTGAGTTGTTTCCAGACACCAGTACGATACAAAATGTCAATAAGAATACCCGAAAACCATATTCATATGGCTTCATGGGAGGGTACAATTTGCAATAGCTTGCACAAAATCCTAAAGCAGAATGAAATTTCAAGAGTTAGAAAGAAGAATGATCTTGTGAGCAGAAAGGTACAGTATACAGGAATTCTCATGTGTATTTATAATTGATACTATTAACTGCTAGAACTCCAACCTGCAATGAAAATGCTTATCAAAATAATAACTTCTTCATACTTTCCAGACTTTATTGATACTTCTGCAATGCCTAAAGCAAGGGCTCCAGCGGAGAAAGTCCCTAAAGCTCGATTGAAACCTTTGTTAAGCGTTGCACCTACAATTGAGAAATTGATTTCATTATCACGATCCAATTAAAAATAAAAATAAGTAGAGATTTTGGATTGGAAGAAATGGGGCATGAATGTTGAATCAAATACCTACGCTGAATTCAAAAACCACGACAACAGTAAGAATTGCCCAGATAGAGTATTGACTAGCATGCCTCAGAAGCTCTTTAAAAAATATAAGCAATGATACAATTGTTAACGAAAGCCCCATTTTTGCAGCAAAAACAACCTTCCGAGGATCTGATCGACCCATTTTATACAACTTAACAGAGATTTCTTGCACACCATTCCAAAACTTAACAATCGAATCAGAACATGATCGAAAACACCTGCATTTAACTCCATCCTCACTACCACCTGAGCTGTTCAAACCAAATTCCGAATACCCTTTCCTTGGAAGCAACCTTTCTTTGCTCTCAGAACCCCGCAGAAAAGACCTCCCTGCCATTTCTGCATCAACAGATCAAAACAAAAAAGAAAACCCAAAACAGAAACAGTGATTTAGAAGACCCCACTAACGAAATTCTTTTCTTTTATCATAAATTCAAAATTTTCAAACATGCCTGATGAAAGGGCAAGTAACAGATCAGATGATGTTATTGATACAGCTACAATTTCGAAGAAAATACGAGTACGTACATCGAGATTCAATGAAGATAGAAAAATGATGAGAGGTAGGAATGAAAACGATGTCGTTTAGCATGCGAATATATTTTTGAATTTTGATGGCAGCTTGGGAAGTATTGGCGGTTTTGATTGAAGATGTAAACGAACTGTCAAGAAATAGAAATTAGGAAAGAGTCGTAGACTGGTAGGAGGAGAGAGAGAGGGCACCACGCGTCACCAACCACTTGGTTTTTAATTAAATGGTAACAATTCGGTTGGATAATTAGTTGACTGAGAGATATAACACAATCGATCGTTTTAGTTTCTTCATTGTCTGAAAACATAAAAATAAAAAAGCTTGAATTAGTTTTATGGGAAATGATTTTCTGCTTCATGCTTAGCATCATTGAAGAAAATGGCTCAAAGGCTCATCTTTCTTTATAAATGTTGAATAAATGATTAGAAAGATACAGAACACATTATCGCCATTCATCTTTCGTTTTTGCTTTGTGGCGAGAAATAGATTGCTTTCAGTATTGTTATATTTGTTGGACCGTTCCTTTGAAGGCCAATGAGTAACGAATCTCTTTCTTGAGATTTGTTTCACCTTAGGCATCTGAGGTTGTCGTTAACGAGAACCGTCATTCAATTTTGTCATCTATAAAAAAAAATGGTTGAATCCGATCTGAATTCATTGGACTTTCTTTAATCTGTTCCACGTCTATAATTTATAAGCATTGTCGGGACGTCCATGTCTGAATGCTTTGTTTTACTGGTGGCAAATTACTGTATATCTTGAACTGGGTTCTGAAACCAAGGATTTTAAATTCTCTTTCCAGATTTGTTTTCGTCATTAAGCATTAACAAGGATCGTCAATCTGTCATCCATAAAAACAAAAATGGCTGAATCCGATCTGACTCAGATAATCAGATTCATTCCACTTTTCTTTAACCTATTTCATTTTCATAATTTATTATCTTTGTCGGGACGTGCATGTTTGTATGCCTTGAATTTTACTGCTGCCAAATTACTATATATATCTTGAACTGAGTTCTGAGATGTGGGGTCTCTATTCTCAACTGTTTTCTTGTCTAAAACCGAAGTAGAAGAAATTGAACCGCTTAGCTTGTTCTTCATTTTCACTTGCGAACAAAACTATTCCGAAAGAAGACTTAATTTTGAAACATTTTAAAAAGGAAAAAATAAACAAAGAAAAATGAAATTTGGGGTGTATTTGTTGTTAGAATTTCACTCACAGGATAAATGAGAGACACTGCTGTTGGGGTTTGTCAGATTCTGGAAAAAAGATTTGCTCCTTCAGAACTTCCAACAATTACTTAAGTGCTTGCTGTCCACGTTCAGCTCCTCTGCCTAACGCCGCCGAGTCACATGCCCCCCTACTACCGCTAATGGCTCATTGGCTTGGTAGTTGGGACCATGTGATTGAATAAGATCAATCAATCATTATTTGCTATTATAAAAGGAGTTTTTTTGAAGCAAAGAAATTGAGATAAGCATGGATTATAAATGCCAATAATTATGTAATGATAAAACGTTAAATTCTTAATTTTAATTTTGATGATTCAAATTATATAACAATTTAATTCCAAACACTTGTAAAATTTGAACTTCTTATTCAGGTTTTTGTTACCATAGAAGATGATTTTCTTTAGGTATTATACCATATTATTGAAGTATGTTACCGTACCATATTTGGTATATACCATACAAATAGGATTATATCAATACTAGCAATGAAACTTGGTTTTAGCCCAAGATGGCTATAATTGGGCTCAGTCCAACAATTTAACATCAATCTTTGTTGTAATTCCCTCATGGGCTGCCCTCTCCCTCTTATGTAGATAAGGTCCAAGAGTCAAGAACCGCATCTGTTTTGAGTCTCGACCCGTGACCCTTAATTAATGCAGAAAGCTTCTCGTGAAGATGGATCATGGAATTTTTGTGAGCATTTTCCAAATGTTAGATACAATAAGGAAAAGTTAGCTAAAGTCCCATGACTTCCTTCAAACCAATCATGGATTTGTAGAAGATTAAAACAAGTTTTCTTTATCTTTTTCACAACATAGTCCAGCTTTATCTGTTCTGTAATCCTATTTTTCTGATTTCTTGTGTGGGGCTTTGGGAGTTATCCAATCACCCCACGCTAATAATGACCAACTGATAAAGGGAGGATCAGTGCACTGTTGTTAGAATCAATAATAGAATCAGCAGTCTTTCGCTAACAATAGCAATAATCCACTGGTTAATTTAGATTTTGTTCCGGAGTGACGACATTAAGTTCTTAACCAGTTATTATCAATTTGACAGTGGTAGGGACACTAGTTCTATAAACCAAATCTAATAGGTCTTCCGGAAAATATGCTGGTAGTTAACTACCCCATACTAGTAAAAAACATAGTAAATTTACCTAGACAACCCAAATGCCGACCCTTGTTTTAACAGGGCCACGGTGCATGTTGATCATAGGATCCTTGAAGTTTGCTTTCTGACTTAGTTCTTCAAAAGAGTCAACCACATTGCCAAGTCTTGCGACAAATTCAATCAAAAGTGAAGCAAAGGTTGCCAATGACAGAGCACTAGCACTTTCGTATGCTTTGCATTCATCTCCCTTCATAAATGATTCAGCATTAGATGCAAGATTTGATGGCAATCTTCTGAACATGTTTTTGGCAGCAGCGTCACACAGTGGTAAAGAAGCTGTCCTGACGGGAATTGAACTCACGTCCAGCTCAGCTTCACTCAACGATTTAGACCCCAATTTCACATTTTCATCTTCCTGCATATCCTCAAGATTTATTAGGTCTTCAAATTCCTTTGGCCTTTCCCTAATTTCCCAGTTCTCAGAGTTCACTAGAACGTATGACTTATGGTCTATTTTTTTCTGCAACAGCTCAGCTGCCTCATGGACATTTTTAAGTACGTCACCCGGACTCAATTTCTCCATCCTCTCTAATTTGCTTCCAAGCTCGCGTAACACTTTCGCGCCTTCTGCCCCGACCTTCTGAAGCTCCCTAGAAAAGACTTGTCTTCTTTCCGGAGGGGCCTAGATTTAGAACATTATGACATCAATGATATGAAAATGGAAAAACGAGTTAAGCTTTGTCACTTTCCTAGTGCCCCTTTCATCTATGGCCTACACCCTTGAAGTTAAATTAGACAATACACTCAACCAAACCTTCCAATTCAATAATTGCTCTTCTTAACAAATGCACTTGACATATCATCTTTATTATGAGGACGCCATTTCAGGATTGTCGAGTAACTCGAGCTACTGATCAGGATCGCTTAATTGTTCAACAATTCATATTAAACCAACTAGATGAGACACAGGACTAAGAATAACAGATATTAGAATGCAGAGAAAAGTAGATAAAAATGGATGATATAATCACCTGTATTTCTGAAAGGATGCAACCATGGAGTGCCATAACCATGAAAGCGCAGTGCTTCACTGCACCACTTACTTTGACAAAGTTCTCCCAAGGATAATTATACATTCTGTAACGACCGTGAGGCGGTTCCCAAGTTGCAAAACCAAGCTGCAAATAAGATTTCAAACCCAATTCAATTCCTAGAATCATTTGTTCAACAAGTCAAAACTGTTGCATAATTTTAGCCTATGCAAATGCAATTTGCACGTACCAAGGTATCTTCTTGGCTTGTGGACTGCACCACTGACCGATAACAATTATAAAGTGGATCATCGGCAGCTTGATACGTAAGAATTTTCGAGGGAATTCTTTCATATTCAACACATTTCAAGTACCCATTTACACAACCTGAATAACCAAATGGTGAAGAAAGGAATGTAAAAATTGATACCATCTTTAAGTAGATTAAAGAGCTTTTTGGATGTGGAAAAAGCAAACCTTCCAAAGAAGTGGCAAGGTCCTTAAAATTTTTAACCACTAAATTATGCAGAGATTCACCAGCCCAAATCGGAAAAATACATATATTTACAACCAAACATACACCAGCTCCAACTGCAATAAGTACCAATCGAATTAAAATTGCCTCGGTATATTCCCTAGTCCTGTTACCGGATATCATAAGGATACAATATGTCAATACAAATACTCGAAATCCGTATTCATAAGGCTTCATCGTCGGATACAGCTTCAAATAGGATGCACAGAATCCTATCCACAGCAAAGAAAACCGTTAAAAATGAAGGAATTAATTGATTTCGTCTTGTTGGGTTCAAACTATATCGTCTACTGTCTACTTGACCTATCAAACACTTACCCGTTATGAAAATGCTTATAACAATGACAACTTCCTCGAACTTCCCAGCCACCATAGATAGCTCAGCAAAGCAAAATGCAAGTATTGCAGCACAAAGTGTTCCCAACCCGCGATTAAATCCTTTTATAAAGGTTGCTCCTGCTTAAAGGAGAAGCAGTTGGTCTAGCCGATTATGAACTTTTCGGGAATTCAGCAAAAATGATTTTGGAAACATAAACATGGTAAAAATTAAATGGAGCTAATCTAGACTATATAAAGTTGAATTGACGATGATGATGCTAGTACCTATGCTGAATTCAAACATCACTATAACTGTGAGTATTGCCCAAATTGAATATTGAGCAATATCCTGATATGATCCTTTCCAAAATATGAGCAAAGACACAATTGACAATGCCAGTCCCATTTTGACTGCAAATATAACTTTCCTCGGATCAGAACGACCCATTTCCAATGCTTTCCTAGAAAAATCTTGTAATTCATCCCAAGATTTCTTGATTTTTTCTATCATAACTTTCAGATACGTCAATCTACTTCCTCGATCTTCATTTCCCCTGAAGCTGACCAAAAGAGGCTGCTTTGCCCCACTGTTATCTGCCCGGTTATTCTTCATTGACACCATTTTTGCCGATATTTTCACTCCTTTCTTCACTGCACAATAAATCTGCATGATCCAAGAAGTTTGAAAAAAGATAGATAAACAAAGTCAGAGATAATTAAAGTTAGTTCTTGACAAGTAAAAATGGAAGATAACCCAACCAAATCAGCATTAAAGCATTCACGGCATATTTAATTTCTGTTTCACATAAGAGTATTATTTTGGAAGCCATTGATTCAAAAACTGACATATTTAAGGAACAAAGAAACGGACAAATACTTACAGAAGTACTTAGAGACTCTATTTGTCGGCTTGTATCAACGATCGAAGCTTCAGTTTCTGCCGTGCAGAAGCTTGCTTGGGTAATCAAAACTCAAAAGTGCATGCTAGACTTGCACTTTCCTAGCAGAATACAACATATATAGCATCTGATGAAGATAATATCTAGTGAAAAAGTTCACACTATAATACATTTCCCTCTATCCAGTTCAAAGGTGGTATGTATATTCGTCACCACATGTATTTCCAGCCAAAAATGACATTTTCAGTATAATTTGCAGGCACGTGGCTACATTTTTTTCCTTGGATAAATTTGTATTTTATTATCCAAAGAAACAAGCAGTGCTGCTAAAAATTACAGGCAAACATTAGCTCAGTTAACAAACATAGAAGAATTAAATTTCAAAGCATTACACATGTCAAGATTAACACAGTCAATGATTTTCCTAGCTTGAATCAAAAGCTGGGTAGCATCTGCTTCTGGGTGATTAAACAGCTTCTTGTTTCTTTCTCTCCATACCACATAAATGAAAGCATTCCAAGCCATTTTTGAGTATAGTGATGAGCAAAGGCCTCCCTTTCAGTTTGTTGGACGCCCAATGCATTGCAAGTCCTGATCCCAGTTGGTCACTCTCCTTCCTTAAACCACACATCCCCAAGATCTACTGCCAAAATGCCCTTTTGAGTAGGCGCAACCAAAGAAAATATCCTAATTTCGTTCTCCTGTTGGCAAAGTAGGCACTGCTCCTTCCCTGGAATTCCCCACCTAGCAAGTCTATCTCGTGCTGGAAGTCTATCAAGCACAGCCGTACAAGAAATCACTGCATGCCTAGGGATACAGGAATTGGACCATACTAATCTATGGGCAACTTTGTCCTCTTCTGGCCTTAACTCTCCCCATACAACTGCAACCTCACACTTATCTCCCAGAGAATGGCCATAGCAGGGCTCCATGTAAACCTGCTTTACAAGCTACTAAGCCTTCGGCCTCTATTGTAACAATTTCCTAAAACTCCAACTGTTGTTGCTAAGGATAGGTATCTGCCAACATCCCTGCCTTTTTTAGACTTACGGAATTCAAACACGTCTTAACGTACTATATTCTCTGATGGATAAAGCAGTTGTATACTCTTTCCAATTTCATGCACCAGAATAATTCAGGTGATGGTTAAGACGTCACCTAGAAGTGTTTTAACCATGCTTCTTATGGGTTTTATGCATTAAATTATGGGAGTTTTCCAGTTTTCATGATTCATGGCGTGAGGTCGCCATTTCCCCCAATCTTTCAATGAAGTTGACTGTAATATGAAATTGCATTGCTTTTGTTTTACAGGAAGAGTGATAAATTGAATTGAAAATTGAAGGATGCTATGTGTATATATATATAAATATATGTGCCGACTAGAAATATCATAACTTTAATGACACAATGAGAGAGGTTCTACCAAAATCTTCATGCTACAATATTTGCGGCTCTCAGTCTCAGTGAGAGTGTCACGTGCCAAAGGGATAACTTTTCTTTACACTTTTTTCCCATTTTAATCAAAGCAGTAATGTACAAATAAAATGTGGAGGTTTGCTAGGAAGGTTCCTTTAGAAAGCTACAATACTACTTTAATAAATTTCTTTTGTTTATGGATGTTACCATTGCTCACACACGCATATATTGTGACACAAAAAACTAACATGTCGGGTCGGGTTGGGGAATAGTGAAGAAAGATCCGAAAGAGAGCTGGCTGGCTTCGGGCTTGGACCACATTCAAGCCATTAATGGGTGATGAAAGGTTTTAGTATTTAGCAGACTGGAAAGCCGTAATGTTAAATCTCCTTCCCTTTCCTTCTACCAAAAGCCCCACCGCCTCACTGCTCGTCTGCCCCATGTCCCTCATCCAATCTTGAAGACTCTTACTGATCAGCTAACCCCCCCTCGCCCTATGGCTGCACTAATATAAAATTAATTTAATTTTACATATTTTTGTAAGATTTATATTTATTTAATCATATTGTTATATTTCACATATTCATGTAGATCATTCATGTCAAATTTTAATAAATTAAAAACGTCTAACTATTTAGTCGATAAAAAATTAACCGTTAAATTTATATACATAAAACAATATTTTCATCGACATTATAACAGATAAAAAATTAGTTCAAAATTTTATATGCACGAAGAATACAATTATATTGCAAAATCCAATTGTTGAATTGATTTATTAAAATATAAATCATGTACAAATTATAAAAACTTATAAACTTAATTAATTTTACACTAAGTTATCCTTTCATATATGTGCTTCATTAAACTTTTTCATATGCAATAATCATTGCTAAAAAATTTTAAAAAAAAAGTATTAATGGGAGAAAAAGAGACATCATGAGAAGTTGGAAAAAAATGCATTATTCACTGAATCTTTTTTGCCCCCTTAAGTAGGGGGAAAGTTGATTTATATGTTTGCTTACCAAACCAATCAAATTATGGAATTTGAGACAGTGTGACATGCTACAAATTTATCTGTTCGGAGAATCAGAATCACACACTAAAAATTGTCATTTACATTTCGCCTTTCATTTTCTACTTGCAAATATAATCTCCCCCATGGTTCTTCAAGTTTTCAACTACATATTCCAGATTGAATTATATGGTAACAATGTATCATAATTCTGCAGATTTTTTTTTTCTATCAGAGCGTTTTCAAGTTATGAAATAATGGATGGTTTTCATAAGACTGACACAAAACTTGACAGATTTTTTGAAGCCACCAATCATTGGGTAGTGATTTGTTGCTCTTGCTCTATTTGTTCATCGCTAATTTCATTGATTTCCAGTATCTCTACTCTTCGATTCATCTTCTTTCTTACCTTTATTGCTACATCAGATGGTGTAAACCTCCCGCATACGCTTACCTTGCATTGCTGCTTCTCGATCACATATGACTCTATTTCTTCAATGTGAAAAAATTGAAGTATATAAAACTTTGACCTGATAGAAAATGACCTAGGAATAAATGGTGGAGATTTGAAGTTTGTTAATGGAGAACTTACCTTTCATATTAAGAAGGGTTTTTCTTAGTTTCTTGTAACAGCCATGGCAGTCTATGTTAACTCTCATCACCATGCAACAGAGCTGCTGCTGGCATGGAAATAAAAGAACAAAAAAAAGAATCATTAATGTCAACCCTCTTCAAATGTACGAAGGAGATAATTAGTGTCAGCTAATAGCTAAGTTTAAAATAAGCAGGGAAATGATGAAGAAATGGCTAATGAATTGAAGATGCTGTCTTTAAACTTGCCCTTCCTGACATGCAGATGGGAATTGATCAAATGAATTTGGATCAATAATTGGGATTTGGCTTCGATGGCTTTGCAATATTTTTGGAAAATGAAATGTTAGAAATTCATGGGATCAAAAACAAAATGGATATTACTACTTTTTGCTCTTTCATAGGAATTCCTTTTGTTTGATTTTGGAATCTGATTCTTCCTGGACCAGCAAAAAGATTCTATTTTTGGTTAATTAAGCCATTGACTTGAATATCAAGTAATTAAGAGAAAAGAATCCTTTCATGTAAATGCTGCGTTACCCTGTACAGGATCATCAAGTATCCTTTTCTTATTTAAAAAGGTTTCTGTTTGCATTAAATTTAAGCATCAGTTACCTTTGATTTTAGTTTGCCTGAAAGACAAGAAAACTAATAGAGAAAGTTACATCTGAAATAGGCTTCTTCAATACTTCACTCAGCACTAAATTCGGCACATCATACCTATGTTTTCCTAATTCTAGGTATGTGTCAAATACGGGTATTGCTCGACAGTTTTCAATGTTTTCATATATGTGAAAAATAGTACCCTCCATAGCTAAAAGGAACATCTGTTGCACATGAATACTTTAAAGAAAACGAAATGCCCAGAAAACATAGCATAGTATATACAGCAAAAGATCAAGAATTTGGCTGATCACTTCAAACACATCCAACGATTCACTATGTTTCTAAATACAAGTCGGACTAAACCAAAAACTAAGAACACAAATGGATATAGTATTCATTTCCTTTTCTTACAACAAAAAGTATACATCGCAATCAGGCTAAAACAAGCAAATCTTTTATACGAAGAAATGTGTGGCATGTTGGATGTTTCTCGTTGGTATGTCATTCGTTCACCTTCGGGAAGAGCGAAAAATTCTCTTGATAATGCCCATTGTGCTGACGGTATTCCTGTAAATAACAGGAACTTGCCTTGAAGGCAACTTAGCAATCCCCGGGTATCTACAGGTGAGTGTTACCTTCTTTTCCAACAGATTTACCAAAACAGAATCTGTCTCTGTTAAGATTAAGAAACAATAAAAGTAGGATCTGGGTAATGCAGGAATCCAGATTAAGACCATAATCCTGATTTCTGGCTGAATCTCATGCAACTATTATTTGTCAAACAAGTTTTTTGCTTTTCTTTTTTAAATTTTCCTTTGTTTGATTAACCCTATGGAGAGCCACCATTACCACAAAAGACGGGAAAAAAGAAGATATCAAGCATATTTTGGAAGACAGTTTTATGAAGTTAAAAATACCAACTCAGCAATTGTTAAAGAACGTTCTTCTAACATCAACTAAAAAATTATTATTTTGCACATTACATGACCCTTTAGAGATGATTCAAAACAGTCCACTCCCCTAATCATCTGAAGTTCTTCGAAATTGAGAAAAATCTTAGCCGCAATTTAAGATAAAATGAAGAAAACATACCATTCATTCTTGATATTATGTCTGCTATTCTCCTTTGACAATCTGCACATCGAATATCTGCTGAGAGAACAACTTCGTGAACCTGCTCTCAGCAAAAACCAGAAAACAAAACTAACAATAGTGTACCTAAATCTCTCAAGAACTTAAATCAACAGACAACAGAATGAGAATAAACAAAGAGAGAGTGAGAGTACAAACAAGGGGCATCGATAAGCATTCAACACAGGCAAGGCTAGTTCCAGGAAGCAACAAGCTGTTTGGGTTGTTGAATTCAATTCTTGAAACCTCCGTCTTAGGCGATGAACTAGGAAAAACCATAGCTTCTTTATATTTTAAAGGACTTCATACAGAAGAAGAAGAAGGCATCAGGGTTCAACTCAAACTGCAAGGAGGAGGCGAAAAAGAAGAGGAAAATGATCTAAGAACAGCAAGCACCTGCTGCTGCCTCCTTTTGTAAGTGAACTACTGACTGATAGAACAAGCCCATCTTTTGAGGTGCTTCAGTTTGGAGGGTCAATAAAGAGCATCTTTAAGCTGGCTACAGGAAATTGAGAAAAGGGTCCTTTTATGCATAGTTGAAAAGGATGCTTCTTTCATATGAAGGTGGCCCGCATCCTACCTTTTTTTCCTGAAATTTTCTCATCCGTAATTATTCTCTTTCAAGAAGTTGCTCATGAGACCAAAACCATATCCTTGTCCAACTTTTAGTTCATTTAATCCGTCGTGTCATAGTTAGATTAGGTAGAACCCTCCGTAAACAAACCACTAAGGAGATTTGCTCTAGAATAAGACAGGAATCTCCTAAAAATTTTAGGAGTATCTTCCCCAAAATGCCCAAACTCATCTATCCTATAAAAGCCTGATAATATAATGAAAGAAAGGTTCCACTTTCTGTAAACACATAGCAATTCAACTTGAACCCAGGACGCCATTTACAGCAGCAAAACAGTAATCTACTTTGTTTTCATTGTTAGCACATTAAAAGAAAGAAAAGAACTAACGGCTTAGTCTTCGTATTCGACGGATTTACTATTTAAATTTTAATATTTATAAATTTTTTTTCCGAGACCGTAACCTTCTTTATAATTAAAACAATTTGAAAGAAGAAAAATGATTTCCAGCTGCTAGGTCAAAAACGTGATGCAAGTCAGAGAAATGGCTGGTTCTTTACTGGGAGTTCGCTCCGCAGTTTGCAAATTGTAAACGTTGTAATAATTGCCCAATTTCTAGATTATGGCCGGGAAATGTAGTGATAATTAACAAAATATTTCTTTTTAAAAGCGTAATCTTCCAATTTCTACTCAACAAAATTTTATTTCTATTGGCCAAAGGATGGAAAGTGATAAATGACATGACACGGATTAAATTCCTTAATAGTGATAATAACACGCATTACTACTGGACCTACAATGGTTACCCCACACCGCGTCATTTTGCAATCCTCGAAGTGGGAACCATGGCCGGGTCTCCGTATTAAACAGGGATTACAAACAAAATTTGCAGTCAAGGAATTGGCAGCTAAGAAAACAAAATTTCAACTAACAAAACATTCAAATGTTGCAGAGGGAGCCAAAATATCCCAAAACAATAAATCACAATTCTGTCAAGCAGCCATGCAATGCTATCAGCAACTTCAGATTAATCCTTAGAGCTAACAGTTGGAACAGAAGAGAAATGAAAATTTTTATTACTGGAAAATGATAAGCAGAATACAAGAAATCCTCCTGCAAACATCCTAAACGAATAAGGCTGAGTTAGAGATCTACGAGGTTACCCTACTGCACCCAAAATTGTAGCCTGAAATTAACAACTCATAAGTAAGAGCCCCAAAACATACAATTATACAGAGGAGGACATGGATGCCATGAACTTTCTCAAATGAACATTTCCAACTAAACGTTAAAAAGTCCAGTAGATGCTATATATGAAGGAAAAGCAAAATCCAATTTTTTTTTTTTTGAAAAAAAAAAAGGCTACACCTCCACATCTCCAATGAGATCAGTCAATCACCTTGTCATAACCAAGCTTGTTAGAGGCGACACCACAGAAGAACTGAATAACGGATCACCTATGCACTTGCAGTTATCATTATCAACTTTTGAGGATGCAGGGAATGAAAATTTATTGCAAGTAACAAACCGTGCAGTGCTTTTGATAAGATTTTGACTGCCATTCAGTTTCCGTACACAGTTCGCAGTCACACGTTTTCTCTTCCTAAATGACTTCCACTTCAACTGGGAAAGGCAGTCATCCTTTGAAAGATCTGGAACAAGACTCGCATCCTTTGCTCGGTCATTTCCAGGTTCAGCAGGAGAATCACTACAATCAGTGGCATCCTTAATACACTGTCCGCTGTCACAAATGGTGTTTTTGTCAAGACTGCAATCATAGGATTTGCCTGCATCTTGCTTTTCACCACGGAGTATGTAACTCACAAGATCATGCCTCTCCTTTATATTTATCCACCGATTTCCCAGCCATTCCTGAGATTGTCTTACATCACTGATGTCAAAGACTGATTCCCGCTTTTCTCCTGCCAAAATAATAAATGTCAGCCTGAAAATAACAATATATATATAAATATATTATGCTGTTCATTAGTATGAAAAACCAAAAACATTTACATTCAGACTTAAAGCATTTTACAAACCTGGGAAATGAACACGAAATTTATCTTCTGAATCCTTCTTAACAACAATGCCTTCCCACCACCCATCATGCCACCAGACATCAACAACAGACCCAACACCAACACATGAAGCACTGCCTTTAGGGTATTGTGAAGATGGTCGAATAGTTGTCCGTCCACAAAAACGAATACCCACTCCATCAGGAACAGCAACCCTAGATGCCAAAATCCATTCCTATAACATAAAACCATGAATGAAACATTAAACTTCAAAAGAAAAAGTCAACAATATTTCATTATTAAGACATCCATTCACGTCCATAAATTAAAAGAAATAAATATATATATATATATACCTCTAATTTTTTAGCTTCATCAGCTGCATCCTGAATGTCTTGGTATTGCACCTTCACCTTATCTTTGCGCTTCTTGATTATCCGAGCTCTAAACCAACACCCTCTCATACCACTATCTTGCGCTAGTACTTCAACCTGGGAGCCTAGTTTTAAATTCTGAAAAGAATATTGCTTAGCCGCATCAGTGGCCAGGAATGCAGAACTCCATCCACTGAAATTGAATGATTTGGTTCCAATTTTGCTGTTCTGAAAATCTTGCAAATCTGCACTTGATGTATCCAATGACTCTCTACTGCCACTGATATGTAGGTGCGCATCATCATCTTTTGATTGACAATATCTCTTTCTAGGCCTGCTCCCAGCACCATCATCAACATCCCAATCTGTTTTCTTGTCATCAGCACCATGCTGATGACTCACACAATCATTCAAAGGAGAAAGACTATACATATATCGAAGTATATCTTGTTTCCAATAACCGTTAACTTGAGTCACGTCAAAAGGCTTGACATCATCATTTTCAAACTGCTTGCAGCATACAAATGGCTCCAGTCGAGTATGTATTGCCTCGTTCAAAAATTTATTGAAATGCTCAGGACTAAGGACAGTAGCCAATCCATCTATGCATTCAATACTGAGATCTTGAAAACAAAGAGAAAAGAAAATCTCTCTGCAATTATAATGGGGAGGCAAAACAATATCAACCTCGTCAATTTTGTGAAACCATCGTACCACAACCATCTTGTTGCCTCTGGAGTCCTCGTACAAATCTTCCAAATAGGCAACAAGTCGCTTATCCTCCTCAGCTAAGACATAAACAAAGTTGTGAACCTGAGAAGATTTTAGGAGAACGTGGCACAAAAGGCTAAATAAGTAAGCTAGATAATCGAGCTAAAAGTTGCAAAAAACTTAAATGACAAAGCACAAATGGAAGGACAGGATTGAGAAAGACAATAACACTCACAGAAATTATTACACCGTTCCTACAGAAGGACTGATAGTGTTTCCTTTTTTTCTTGCATGTCCATGAAGAACCTAACCACAAAATTTCTTTAGCGTATTGGACCAGCTTCCGTGATTGAAAATCCTGTAGGAAGGAAAGTTTCAAATATTGTTATATGTAATTTTAATGGACAAAAGAAATCCAAATACTCAAAATACAATTCATACCTTTAGGGCTCCAAAATCCATATTTTTCACATCTTTTCCATTCCAAATGCCATCAACTGAATAGTGTGACTCACGAGAAGATGAATCTGTACATTTTAAACGGCGATTAGCCAAACAAATACATAAATATTCCACCTTGTTAAGATGCCTCAAAAGAGAAAAACAATAACACAAAGACATGATGACAAAAACATTGATTACTTGAAAACGAACAGAATGAAAATCAGATGCACTCAATAACAACAACTTATATATGATTCTTTTTCACATTCAATAGGAATTAACAGCTGATTTCTGTGGATATGAAACTTGTTTATTGAAAGCAAATATGTTTGGTCATGAAAGATGTTGACCTAGATATTTGAGGGCGTAAGAATCGTGACGCTCTCAATCGGCCCTTAAAAATTGAATTAGCAATCCTGCAGCCCAGATTATAGTCAGTTAATATTTACCATGGTGAGTGGAACCAAATGGAACCCACGCCCATCACAGAAATAAAAATCCCCAGCCAAAATTATAAAAAAAAAAAAGGAGCGGAGAAGAAAAGACCCAGGTTACTTGAGAACCAAAAGTAAAAAGGGTTAGGTTTTAAAAATTAAGATCAAAAGGGATAATTTCAATAGAGAAAATTTACACATCTTCCTGTTGATGTATAAGAACAACCAATAAAAAATCTCAAGTCGGCACATCACTTCATCACGCAAAGAAAAAACCAGCCAACTTTTTTAAAAATAAAAAATAGAATAAAAATTAAAAAAATTTCCGGAAAAGACCAAAAAAGCTTGATAATATTATCACCCGTATAACAAAATTATAGCTTAGATAAAAGTTTTTTTTTTAAAAAAAAGTAAACGTGTTCAAAAATTGTATAGTCAAAAACTGCTTGTCTGAGAGAGAGAACCCCAAAGAAAATCAAATCTTATCAAAATTCACCAGAAACACTCAGATCTAACAAAAACCCCTAAGAAATTGAGCACAGCGCAATCCCTAACAAACCCCTAAATCTCCAAAACGTCAAAATTCAATATACGAAGAGAGCTATAACAATCCAAGTAGAAATTACCGGAAACGACAGAATTAAGCCAATAGATGACCTCACGGCGAGACTTGAGCTTGTAAAACGAAGTCGAAGAGAAGAAAAGGGAACGGTTCTTAATAGCGAAATGATAAGACATGTGCCTTAAGCTTTTCTCCCTCCCTACCACAGCCAGATCCGAAACGCCATCTCTTCTCCTCAAATAATAATGAACCTCTCTCCTTCCTTTATCGCTTGAAACAACCACCTCCTCCCAGCTCACATATGCCGCCGTGCTCGACGACGGCGAAGCCGTCGACGCTACCGCCACTGCCTCCATCTCCAATTCCAAAAGAGGAAAAAAAGAAGAAGTTTCGAAGGGAAAGATGAGAATTTCAGAAACGGGTTCAAAATTCGAGAGAAAAATTTTGGTGTGCGAGAGGGAATTTGAAAATTATATGTGGGAGGTTTTGGAGATTGGGAATTGACGGTCAGGATTGCGTACACAAGGATGACACCGAGGAAATCAACAAGAAATTTCCGAATTCCTAAAATACCCTTGATAAGATTTTGGATTTACCATATATTTTTTTGCTTTTTTTTTCATTTATCCGTCACATGTCTTATTGGAGGGCTTTTGAAGAACAAAACAAGACACAAGTTGAGGAAAGAAGAGAAGTGGAGCCCGTAATTGACGGTCTATTAAAAGTAGTCTCAGACTCGCTCACTTTGATTGCCAGTTGTCAGATTTGATGTATTTTCTATTCTCATTTATTATTATTAAATATAAGAAATAATTATTTTTTATTCTTTCCTTTTTTATCTCAGCTCCTTAAAGGAAAAATAAGAGTCAAAGTTCTTTTTTTAGAATAATTTGTATTAAATTTTCAATTTTTTTTTTTATGAAATCCAAGTTTTAAAAGTTTAAATCCATCATTACCGACAGCTAAGAATTTTTCGGTTTGATTAGTCATAAAAACCAAAATTGTGCACTACTAGTGGCCCTTTTCCTGATATTTTTGACTAAAAAATAACCGTATTTAATTTTTTTCCTTATTATTTTCGTCATTAGGATGGTAACAAATTAGACATCCGTTACTAATAATTACATATGTACCTGATTATCCGGAGTTTAATTTTCACTGCCAAACATGTCTTACTGATATTGACCCAAATCGAAATGTAATGAATAAAAATTATATAATAAAAAAATATTTTGTCTCCTTGAAGTTATCTATGATTTTTTTTTCTTTTTTATTTTAAATTTATTTATTGGTCAAATAATAGTTTAAATTTTTTTATAGAATTTGGGTTGATCATACTGTATAAAATAATTGCTTTTACATAGAGATAGAGAGATGACTCTCGTTCCATACCATAAATCTATCACTCTAATTGAGGTTTACGTTTGGTTAATGTTTTTTTTTATTTTACAAATATTTAAAATTAATGGATAGAAACTTGAATTATACTGATCAAAGTAGAAAAAATATGTATCAACGATGGAGACAAATGTTCAAATGTTATGTTTGGTTAATGTTTGTGCTTTTGTTATTTATTATTTATTTTCAAATCGTTTTTACTTTCAATTTGAAAAACAAAACAAATAGTAAAAGTACCAATTAAATTGGATATAAATGTTTTTTGAATTTTAATATTTTTATCGATATCCACTAGTATCATTTCAAATTTACTATACATTTTAAATTAAATAGCATAAATAAACAAATCATTTAAAAA
>JBBYHK010000006.1:11773960-11915611 GCA_038382065.1 Adansonia grandidieri | reverse complement strand
AAAGAAACTAGTAGAGCACAAAGTTGAATAAAAAAAATATAACTTAAAATTTCAAAATTCAAACTGCATACTTAGTCTCTTTTTAGACATTTTGAATATCAAATTTACTTTTTTTTCTTTTTTTAATCACATGAGAACCCCTTTTTTTTATTTTGTTCTTAGTTTTTACTTAATTCTTTGTTCCATGGAGCTTTCAAACATGATTCCATAGCTCATATACTAACTACTTTTTTTCTCTTTTCTTTTTCAAACTCAAGCCTCAAGAATTCACCCTTTTCACATTTTTCTCTTAAAAAAATTCAAACATGTAACTAAATGCTCTACAATAGGTAGAATAATTTGTTTTACAAGTTTAGGCTCAAATATGGATTAAACAAAGAAAAGGTTAACATTAGGCTTAAATAGGTTCATTAAGGGATAAATTACAAGGTAGGCTATTTAGGTTCAAGTAGTTTCCATCTTAATTGCCTTCATCGCTTTCTTACTTGCATGTAAACAAATGTAATCTTAATGAAATTTAAAACAAGTTCTAGAGTTACAATAACATGAATTGATACTTACAACAAAGATATTAGATTGACAAAGATAATCAATCTTTTAAGCTTAAAACTCACAAGGGTTTTATAATAACCAAGATTTAGCATGCTAAATGTTCAATATTATCATCTACACTAAAATATAGTTAGCTTGCAAATTCATAGGATTCAAGAATATTCTCATTTAATCCATGCATGAACTCATTAAACTTTAAAAAGAACCTAAGAAAACATTAATTTTCAAAAAAAGGGAAAAATTAACATGAACAATGCTAAATTTAAAACAATATGCAATTAATCTCCCCCCCACACTTATTACATACATTGTCCCCCAATGTATAAACAAACATGAAAGAGAACAATAAGATAAAACTAAAGTGAAAGAGAAATAAATCAAATCTAATTTTTTTTCTTAAACTTGGGTTGCCTCCCAAGCAGTGTATTTGTTTAACGTCTTTTGCCTGACTTTCTTCCATCTCAAACATACACTAAATCTTTCAACTCCACTTGCTCCACCATTTCCTCTTGTAACATAGGTCCTTGGCTATTATTTACTTAAAGCTTATCATCTAAATTAAAAATATCTTGAACAAGCAAATCAATAATATCGACATGAAAAATAGAATGTACTTCACTTGGATATTTCATGGCATCAAAAATATTAAAACTAATGACATCACCATCAAACTCCATCATAAAAGTACCATTATGAACATCTATCTTAGTTTTAGCCATTTTCATGAATGGCCTTCCTAACAAAATAGGTGTTGAATTAATAGAAAACTCATATTTCATGTCTAAAATATTAAAATCAGCCAAAAATACCAAATTATTGACTTGAACTAAGATATCCTCCACCACACCATCTAGGTAAACATTTAACTTATCTGCCAGTTGAATGATTACTCCAGTTTCTTTTCAGTTTGCAAGGTTTAATTTATTAAATATAACCTAAGCATGACATTAATAGATAACCTTAGATCACACATTGCCCTTTCAAAACTTATATTTCCTATTCTATAAGGAATAGTAAATGAACTTGGATCTACACACTTAGGAGGTAGCTTTTTTTGAATCATTGCAAACACATTTTCCCTTAAACTTACCTTTTTATCAACCTTATACTTTTTCTTTGTTGTACACATCTCCTTGAAAAATTTAGTGCACTTGGGCACTTGCTTTATAGCGTCCAAGAGAGGTATGTTCACTTGAACCTTTTGAAAGGTGTCTAATGTGTCTTTCTCTAACTCTTCCTTTTTAGACCTAGCAAATCGACTAGGAAAATAGGGTAAAATTTTAAAACTAGAATTGAAAGAGTTAGGCACTACCTTGTCGGTCTTGGTTTATGGAAGTGTCTCAGGTTCCACAACTTTCTCATGTTCCTACATCTGTTTGACTAATTTATTTTCCTTTTCTTATGTAGTAAGAGTTACGACATTAACTCCCTCATTTGGATTGATCACTGTGTGTGAAAGCAACTTTCTCAAACTTTGGCTTTCAACTTACTTAAGGGTGTTGCAATTTGGCCTATTTGTCTTTCCAAATTGATAAATCTTGCATCATTTTTTTGTTGAAATTTAACTTAATTAGTTGCAAGCATTTTTACAATATCCTTAATAGAGTTACTTGATTCCCTAGAATATTGTGTTCTAGGTTAATATTGAGACGTCAATAGATTTCCTTGTTGAAAACTAAAATTTTTGCCTCCTTGATTCCTATAACTAAATTTGGGATGACCTCTCCATCTGGGGTTATAGGTGTTATTATATTCTTTTGACATTGTCTTAAAAATCCACCAATTGCATTGACATTCTCTAAATAGTCCTCTTAGAGGGTGGGACACATATCAGTCATACGTCCTTGGGTTGAGCAAATTTTTTATACTTTTATGTGCATGTTTCCTACAGCAATTCGATGCATGAGTGAAGTAAGATCAAAAATTTGATTTTCCAAAGATTGTGTACTCACCTCAATAACACTCCTTGCAAAATTATTGGTGCTTGTGCCAAATTGTTGAGTATTGGCTACCATGTTGGAGATTAAGGCTTGCTTCATTTGGTGTTTTGTCGACCAATGCACCTCTAGAGGCTGTATCGATTATGCTTCTTTCCATGGAAATAAGCCTTTGTAAAAGTATTAGATCAAAAGTTGCTCTGAGATCTGATGATGAGGGTAGCTTGCACATAACCTTTTAAATCTTTCCCAATACTCGTGCAATATCTCCCTTTAATTTTTCCATATTTTGCAAATCTATTTTTTAATGCTTACAACTTTGGAGGTTGGAAAATACTTCTCTAGAAAGAGCCTTACCATTTAGTCCTAAGTAGTCACTGATCCAAAAGGAAGGTAGTAGAGCCAATCTTTTGCCAAATCTCCTAAGGAGAATGGGAAAGCCCTTAACTTTATTCGATGTTCCATCACCCCTGGTGGTTTCATGCCTAAACAGACCATATCAAACTCCTTAAGGTGCTTATTTGGATCTTCCCGTGCAAGACCATGAAAGATAGGTAGTAACCACATAAGACCAGTTTAAGTTCAAACGGTTGTTGTAAATTAGGAAAATTAATGCAAAGAGGTTGAGATATGATATTTGTTGTAGTAAGCTCCTTTAGTGTGAGCTCCCGAACATTCTGTTAAACGGCCATGATTTCTACTCTTGATGCACTAGAGGAAGTTGCAGAGTGGATGGATGGCCTCCTTTGAGGCAATTGATTTGGCAAGGATATAAAAGCTGAAGATTCTTGTGCAATTGCTTCTAATGCTTTGAAGCTTGGGGAGGATTTAGTTTTTTGAATGAATTGCCTTATCCTACGAAGCCTTGTGTCTTCAAAGGAAATATACCTATAAAATGAACAAACAAATAAAATCTAATAAAAATAAATAACAAAATTAGAATTATACTCAACTAATAGGTCCCCAACAATGGCGCCAAAAACTTGGTAGTTATCGATACCTATTTATAATGTTCACTTCCTTTAGCTTGATTTTTAGATTTGTAGTGTAGAAAAGTAGATATCTTATCCTACAAGGACCTTTAGAAGTTCAAAACTGATTTTGAGAATAGAAAAAAAAGAAATGATATGATAGGAAAATTAGTATAATCTAATTAATAAAAGTAAATAGTGGTTTAAATTGTTTTTGATTTAAAACAAAATAAAAAACCTTGAAAATAATTTAAGTAAAAAAATCAATAATGAAAAGACTTTGGTAGTAAATCAATATTGTTTACTAGTATATCATCATCAATCATTGAAAATTCTTATGCATATTTTTTAAACAAATAAATCCGCTAGGGAATCAAACATGTATTAACTTCCTTACTTTCCCTTACCTCCTAATTAACCATGTTAAGCACTATGATTAACCCTTATCATTTAAATATCTTAAAAGAAGCTTTAGAATATAATTAAAAGATAGCTTTAAAAACCAAAAAAGTTTAACTGATTCAATCTAACAAAATCAAAAGCTGATTTTATTTAAGAAAGACTTGTATTTTTTATAACCTTTCAAATGAAAACTTGAACATTCTCATTAAAGTTATTTTGCTACTTATGTAAAACTAATCAAAATATTACGTATTTGATTAATTAAACTAGCTCTAGATTAAATATGACAAAACTACTAGTATGCAACCTAGAAGTTGAAACATATAACCATGACATTTAAATAGAAAAACACAAGATATTTATTAAAAAAATGACTTTGAAAACAAATTTATTTATTTCTCATGATGAATAATACAAAAGCTTGCAAATCTTTTTACTACCAAATAAAAAAACTTAAAAAGACATGTTTAGAAAATAATGACTACAGTGGAGAGGAAGAATAAGAATGAGATGATCAAAATTGTTTGACCCCTCTCTATTGATAGGAAAAGAATTCAACTAAAGATAGGGATAAAGATAATTATATTAATTTATCAAAACAAAAATCAACCTCTAATCTTTATTTTGATCTCTTGAGAGGTTGTGTGCAATCTTTTTTCTGAATGCAACCATACAATTAGATTTATGGGCTGATTTCCTTCATTTATCCAAGAGATAAATATAATCTTCAAAGGTAATTATTCCAGCTTTCATACTCTTAACCCAAGTAGAACTTTATCTTCCAACTTCTCCTAGTGTGATCAAAGTTCTTCAAGTTTAGCTCACTAGAATTCAAAAACCATACAAATTCTCTAACTTAGCTAATTTCTACTTCTTTTGTATTTTTCATCCAATTAAATCCTGCAAAATAAAAAATAAAAATAAATGCTTTTGATAATCATTAAAAATAACTAGAAAAGATTAAAATAGAAAAATAATTTATATAAAATTAAGCACTTATGAGCCACCATTATTTGGAAGAAAAGAAGGTGAAACTTGTTGAAATTAAATTCACAGATTATGTGATTATTTGGTGGGACTAAGTTATTCTTAGTCATCATAGAAATTTAGAGAGACCTAGTGAAACTTGGGCTGAGATGAAAGCTATAATAAGGAAATGATTTATGCTTAAGCCATTATTACCGAGATTTGCATTAGCGGCATCAAAACCTTACTCATGGTTTCGAAAGTGTAGAAGACTACCATAAGAAGATGGAAATTACCATGATTAGAGCTAATATGGAAAAAGACTAGGAGGTATGGCACGTTTCTTGAGTGGCTTGAATTGAAGATAGCCAGTGTGATTGAGTTGCATCATTTTGTAATGCTTGAAGACATGATGCATATGGCTATGAAGGTGGAGAGGCAACTCATGTTAAAAACGCTGCACAAGTCTACTTCATCAAATTTTGGTTCCAATTCTTCTTGGAAAATGAATTGGAGTAGAACTAATGAAAAGAAAGCTATTGCCAAGTTTAATGAAGACAAGGATAAAAATAAAAGCAAGGTGGTCAACGATAAAAAAGGTATAAACTCTTCCTAGTCTAGTAGATATCAAGATACTAAGTGTTTTAGTAGATGTTTGAGAATAGGTCATATTGCTTCTTAATGTTTTAACAAGGGAGCTATGGTCATGAAAGCTAATAGTATAATTATGACTGATGATAAAAGTAAAAAGAATGTTCTTCTTCATCCGAAGAAAAAAGTGACATGGAGTATGCAGTCTATAGAGAAGCCTTAGTAGTTAAGCATGTTTTAAATCTTCAAATGAAGGAAAATGGAGATAAGGAGCAATGTAAGAACATCTTCTATGCTCATTCTCATGTGAATGATAAGGTATGTACTTTGATCATTAATGGAGGTAGTTATACCAATGTAGCTGGTACTACCTTAGTGGAGAAGTTGGGATACAATGCATAAGACATCCTCGACTATATAAGCTACAATAGCTTATTGAATGTAAGAAGGTTAGGGTTAATAAATAGGTGACTCTTTTCTTTTCAATCGAGAAATATTTTGATGAGGTGTTATGTGATTTGTACCTATGCATGCAAGTCATATCTTGTTGGGGAGGCCATGGCAATATGATAGGCATGATATCCATGATGGTTTCAAGAATAGGTACTCTTTTTAGAAGGATGGTCAATGTGTAACACTTGTTCCAATGACCCAAAGAGGTGTATAAATATAAAAATAAACAAAGAAAGAACCAAAGTGAGATCATATGTAATGAAAAAGAAGTGAGCAAGAAGAGAACCTAACAACAAAAGTAAAAAATAAAAGCTTGTATGCAAAAGAGAGGGAATGCAAAAGTGCTTTTCATGCTCAGAAGCCATTGATTATCCTTACGTACAAGGAGGCTTATTTGAACACTAATGATCTTAACCCTTCTTTGTCTAGTGTTATTGTTTCTTTGTTATAGGAATATAAAGATGTCTTCCTAGAAAATGTTCTAAAGGGATTACCACCAATTAGAGGAATTAAACATCAAATTAATTTCATCCCTGGTGTAGTGATTCCTAATGTCGGGCATATGAAGCAATCCTGAAGAGACAAAATAACTCCAAAGAGTTATTGGCAAATGGGCACGTGAGAGAAAACAGGAGTTTGTTTGCCATACCTATGTTATTAGTTCTAAAGAAAGATGGAACTTGGAGAATGTACATGGATTATAGGGCTATTAATAAAATCACTATAAAGATTTATCACCATATTATGAGATTAGATGATTTGCAAGATGAGTTGTATAGTTCTTGCATATTTTTTAAAATTGAATTGAAAAGTGGATACCATAAGATTAGAAAGAAATCAGGTGACAAATGGAAAACTACCTTTAAGACTAAACATGAGTTATACGAGTGGTTAGTAATGCCATTTGGTTTTACTAATACACCTAGTACATTCATGAGATTGATGAATCATATTTTATGTGCATTTATTGGCAGGTTCATTATTGTATATTTTGATGAAATTCTAGTGTATAGCAAGAGTTTAAATGAGCATATGAATCATTTAAAATATGTGCTACATGTTCTTAGGAATGAAAAGTTGTATGCTAATCAGAAAAAGTGCTTTTTTTGCATGAAAAAAGTTATTTTTCTAGGATTTATTATGAGTGCAAAAGGCATCGAAGTTGATATAGAAAAGCTAAAGGCAATGAAGGAGTGGCCAATGCCCAAATCTGTGACTGAAGTAAAGAGTTTTCATGGGTTAGCCAGCTCCTATCAACGTTTTGTGAAGGACTTTAGCACCATTACTTTACCCTTAATAGAAGTGATTAAGAAGCATGTGAGCTTTAAATGGGGAGAGGAATAAGAAAGAGCCTTTAATTTGTTGGAAGATAATTAGTGTTCTGTTTTTTTATTACAACTACGTAATTTCAATAAAACTTTTGAGATTGAATGTGATGCCTCAAGGATAGGTATTGGTACTGTCTTGATGCAAGAAAAACATCCTATAACATTTTTTAGTGAGAAACTCAGTGGAGCCGCTTTGAACTATTCAACATATGACAAGAAGTTTTATGCTTAGGTGAGGGCTTTAGAGACATTATAGCATTATCTTTGGCCTAAAGAATTTGTCATTCAGTCCGATCATGAAACCTTGAAGCACTTAAGAGGTCAAGGTAAACTAAATCACTGCCATGCAAAGTGGTTAGAGTTTATTGAGACATTTCCTTACATTATTCAGTACAGACAAGGGAAGGACAATGTTGTAGCTGATGCTTTGTTATAGCCTAATATCTACACTTAGTGTGAAGTTATTAGGATTTGAATGTATCAAAGAATTGTATGTAAAAGATCATGGTTTTGCAAATGTGCATGAGGCATGTGAAAATTCTATTTTCGATAAATTTTATAGCCATGATGGTTATTTGTTTAGGTGGAATAAACTTTGTCTGCCTTCTTGTTCTTTGAAAGAATTACTTATGCGTGAATCTCACAATGGTGGCTTGATGGAGCATTTCGGGGTTCATAAGACATTGGACATAATGCAAGAACATTTTTACTAGCCACAAATGCTTAGGGATATTGAAAGAGTGTGTTCTTATTGTATTTCACATAGACAAGTCAAGTCTAGGACATTACCTTATGGTTTATACACCTCACTTCCTATACCTAATAAACCATAGATAGATTTGTCTATGGACTTCATTTTAGGGTTATTTAGAACTAAAAAAAGAATGGATTCAATATATGAGGTTGTTGATAGGTTTTCTAAGATGGCTCATTTTATTCCTTGCCATTCAATATTTGTCTATGGACTTCTCACCTTTGAACCTAGAGATTGGGCATGGGTTCACATGAGGAAAGAGAGGTTTCCAACATAAAGGAAATCAAGCTATAACTGCATGGAGATGGACCTTTCCAAGTCTTGGAAAAGATTAATAACAATGCCTACAAGTTGATATGCCAAGTGAGTATCAAATGAGTTCCACGTTTAATGTTTCTAACCTTTCTCCATTTGATGTAGGTCTTGATTTGAGAATGAATCTTTTTGAGGAGTAAGGGAATGATGTGATCCAGCCAATGTAAGATAATGTAGAGGATGTTCCAAAAGACAACATAGATAATGTTCCAAAGGACTTCTAAGTACAGAGTAGGCCTCTTACACGAACTTGGGCTAAACAACTACAAAAAAAATAGACAGGGACTAATTAAAAAGCTATTCATACAAGAAGTTAAAGATGAAGATGTTATGGACTTGGAGTTCATAGAGGAAGTGGGCTTAAATCAACCATGCTTAGCTAACTTACTTCAGGCTTATGAGCAAGTTACTTAGTGATTGGGCCGAATATTGATATTTAGGCTTATCTTTTGTTTACTTATGGGCTGGACGTTTTTAATAAGTGGCACATGCCCGTCGTATATTATTTTAATTGTTTTAAGTATCTATATTAAGGGCCCATGCTTTAGGATACTAGTTATTGGGCTTGGGGCTTTGTTTTAACATTTTAATTGGTCATCTGAAGGCCTATATGAGTTTCACTTATTAGGATATCTTAGGGTTTTATCTTTTGGCTATAAATAGTCTGTTCCAATTGTAAGATTGGTTTTTCAATTTTTTTCTTTGGATGATTAATACAAGTAGTCTTCTTGGTGGGGCAAATTTCTTTGAGTTCTTCGTTGGACTCCATTAAAACTTATCAAGGTTAGTTTAATCTTGTGGTGTTCAACTTTTGATATTCTTCGTTTGCAATTGATAATAAAGCATTAGGTCAAGTTTCTAATTCCTTTGGTATACTTGGTTTGTGTTTTGTATTTAAATTACCGAGTTAAGAATCTTTTTTTTTGTATCTTATTATTTTTTCATGGTTTCTAGTCTTTAATCCAAAGTGTTATTCAAGGATTTTAGGACATTGTTCTTGGGGTTTTCGTATCAATTAGGTACTAGAATCAAGATTTTCTCATTAGGATACATGATATTGATGCTTCGATTTAGCAAGAAAAACTCTTCTTTCCACCATTTTCCTTAGAATTAGAGTTCACCTATCAAATGAGACAAACTTAGATTCTCATAAAAATCTCCATTCTTTTTGTGATAGGCACATAATCACATTCTCCTCATTGGCATACACGATATTAATGCTTTGTTTTGGCAAGAAAAGCTTTTCTTTTCACCATTCTCCTTTGAATCAAAGTTTATTTGTCAAATAAGACAAACTTGGATTCTCATAATAGTCTCCCATCTTTTTTTGATTGGGCACTATAATCACTTTCTTCTTATTCAGATACCAGATATTGATGCTTTGGTTTGGCAAGAAAAGCTTTTCTTTCCTCCATTTTCCTTGGAATCAAAGTTTAGAGTCAAATGAGACAAGCTCAGATTCTCATAATAATCTCCATTCTTCTCATAATAATCTCCATTCTTTTCATTATTAGGCATTACATTTATGATCTTCTCATTATGATACATGGAATTGATGATTTGTTTTGGCCTCACTAGAAGACTACTTGCATTAATCATCTAAAGAAAAACTGAAAGCCTATCTTACAAATGTAATGGACTATTTATAGCTAAAAGACAAAAACTCTAAGACATCCTAACAAGTGAAACTTATATAAGCCTTTGGATGGCCAATTAAAATGTCAAAACAAAGTTCCAAGCCCAATAACTAGTGTCCCAAAGCATGAGCCCTTGGTAGATACAATTAAAACAATTAAAATAAAATGTGACAAACATGTGCCACTTATTAAAAATGCTTGGCATATAAGTAAACTAAAGATAAGCCTAAATATCAACATTTGGCCCAGTCACTAAATAACTTGCTCATAAGCCTGTAGTAAGTTAACTTATTGTGGTTGATTGAAGCCCACTTCTTCCTTGAAGTTCATATCCATGCCATCTCCATCTTTAGCTTCTTGTATGAATGCCTTATTGATCAATCCTTGCACAGCTTTTTGTAGTTGTTTAGCTTGAGCTCATGTAAAAGGTTCGCTCAGCATTTGGAAGTCTTTTGGAACACCATTTATGTTGTCCTTTAGAACATTCTCTATGTTGTCTTGCATTTGCTAGACATTTTACCTAGATTTTTATAAGAATCTATATTCTTTTTGTGATTGGGTACTATAATCACATTCTCCTCATTAGGATATATAATCTATATTCTTTAGAACATCTTTTATGTAGGTTTGGAAAGAAAAGCTTTTCTTTCCACTATATTCTATAGAATCAAAGTTCATCTATCAAATGAGAAATTTGGATTCTAGTAATAATCTCTATTTTTTATGATTAGGCACTATAATCATGATTTTCTCATTGGGATACACGATATTGATGCTTTGGTTTGGCAAGAAAAGCTTTTCTTTCCACCATTTTCCTTAGAGTCAAAGTTCATCCATTAAATAAGATAAACTTGGATTCTCATAAGAATCTTAATTCTCTTTGTGATTGGGCACTATAGTCACATTCTCCTCTTTAGGATAGATGATATTGATGCTTTGGTTTGGATGTTTTTCTTGCACCAAGACAGACCTATCCCTGAGGCATCATATTCAATCTTAAAAGTGTTGTTAAAATTAGGAAATTCTAATAAAGGAGCAGAACATAATTTATCTTTCAATAAATTAAAGGCTTTTTCTTATTCCTCTCCCCATTTAATGCTTACATGCTTCTTAATCACTTCTATTAAGAGTGAAGCAATGGTGCTAAAGTCCCTTACAAAATGTCCATAAAAGTTGGCCAACCCATGGAACTTTTTTATTTCAATCATAGATTTAGGCATTAGCCACTCCTTAATTGCCTTCATCTTCTCTAGATCAACTTTGATGCCTTTTGCAGTCATAATAAATCCTAGAAAAAACAACTTTTTCCATGCAAAAAAAAAAAACACTTTTTCATATTAGCATACAACTTTTTCTTCCTAAGAACATCTAGTGCACATTTCAAATTATTCATATGCTCATCTAAACTCTTACTGTACACTAGAATGTCATCAAAATATGCAATAATGAACATGCCAATGAATGTACACAAAATATGATTCATCGATCTCACAAATGTACTAGGTGCAATAGTAAGACCAAATTTCATGACTAACCACTTATATAACCCATGTTTAGTCTTAAAGGTAGTTTTCCACTCATCACCTAATTTCATTCTAATATAATGGTATCCACTTTTCAAATCAATTTTAAAAAATAAACAAGAACCATACAACTTATCTAGCATATCATCTAAGCTCGAAATAGGGTGACAATCCTTTATAGTCATTTAATTGATAGCCCTATAATCCATGCACATCCTCCAAGTTTCATCTTTCTTTGGAACTACTAACACAAGCACTGCACATGAACTCATGCTTTCTCTCACATGCCTCTTTGTCAACATCTCTTTAACTTGCCTTTAGAGTTCTTTTGTCTCTTTGGGATTGCTCTATATGTAGGATGATTGTGAATTGCTACACCAGAGATGAAATTGATTTGATGTTCAATTCCTTTAATTAGTGGAAATCCCTTTGGGACTTGTTCTGCGAAGACATCTTCATATTTCTATAACAAAGAAACAACAACACTAGACAAAGAAGGCTTAAGATCATTAGTGTTCAAATAAGCTTCCTTGTACATAAGTACAATCAATGGCTTTTGAGCATAACAAGTACTTTTGTACTTCCTCTGTTTTGTATACAAGCTTTTATTTTTCACTTTTGCTATTAGGTTTTCTTCTTGCTCATTCACTCTAACTTGCTCTTCTGACAGTCTCATTCTATTTTCCATCTCATTGTTCTTGTTTTTCGCATTGCTCACACTCTTTTTTTTTATTACATGTGATCTCACTTTGGTTCCCTATCTATTTATTTTGATATTCCTACAGCTTCTTATGTGTCATTGGAACAAGTGTTACACATTGACTATCCTTCTAAAAGAGTACTTGTCTTTGAAACCATCATCGATAACACATTTATCATATTGGCATGGCCTTTCTAACAAGATATGACTTGCATGCATAGGTAAAATATTACATAACACATCATCGACTATTTCCTGATTAAAAAGAAAACAATCACCTATTTATTCATCTTAACCTCCCAAAATTCATTCAGCCATTGTAGCTTAAATGGCCAAGGATGTCTCATGCATTGCAATCCCAACTTCTCCACTAGGGTACCTACATTGGTTTAACTACCTCCATTAATGATCAAAGTACATACCTTATTATTGATGTCACAATGAGTATGGAAGATGTTCTTATGTTACTTGTCATCTCCATCCTCCTTTATTTGAAGATTCAAAACATGCCTAACTATGAAGGCTTCTCCATGGACCGTATACTCCATATCACTTTCTTTATCATATGAAGAAAAAGAAAAATCCTTCTTACTTTGATCATCGATCACAATTATACCATCAGTTCTCATAACCATAGCTCTCTTGTTAGGACATTGAAAAGCTATATGACCTATTCCCAAACATCCAAAACACTTAGTATCACGATATCTACTAAATTATGAAAAGTTGGTACCCTTTTTATCGCTAACTGCCTTGCCTTTATTTTTATCCTTATCTCTTTAAACTTGGCAATAGCTTAGTTTTACTCCAATTCATTTTCCAAGAAGAATTGGAACCCAAATTTAATGAAATAGGCTTGTGCATACCTTCGAACTTAAGTTGCTTCTCCATCATCATAGCCATATGCACAATGTCTTCAAGCTCTACATAATAATGCAACTTAATCACTTTGGGTATCTCCCAATTCAAGCCACTTAAGAAATGTGCCATGATTACCCCTCGACCTTTTTCCCTCTTAGCTCTAATCATGATAATTTCTATCTCCTTGTGGTCATACTCTATACTCTTAGAACCTTGAATAAGGTTTTGAAGTGCTGATACAAATCTTGATAATAATGGCTTAGTACAAAATGCTTCCTCATTATAGCTTTCATCTCAGCCTAAGTTTCAATAAGTCTATTTAAATTTCTACGGTGACTAAGAATAACTTGATTTGACCAAACAATCACATAATCTGTGAATTCAGTTATAGCAAGTTTCACCTTCTTTTCTTTTGAATAATGGTGGCATTTAAAGACAAGCTCCACTTTTCATTCCCTCATAGGAGGAATCTTTATTTTAATGCTGCCAATATTTTGGTCTATACCATCATTATTTCTACGCTCTCTTCTAGGCCAGCGGTTTTGCCTAGCTCCTCTTTGCATAAATCTTCCAGCATTCATGTACGCTACCTCATTTCTATCCTTTTCTTTATCCATCGGCTTATCTCTTTCAAAGGTTAGATATTTGGTTTGTTCTTTCTTTTTTCATTTGGTTGCTCTTTTCTCATCCTTGTAATTGCACCTTCTTGTCTATCCATTCTATCTTGAAGATTTCTAAAGACAAGTTGTATTCTTTTAAATTATTGTTGCATAGCCTAAAGAGTGAAACAAGTTCTGGCTGTGTTTCTTGCTTTTCACTACTATTACCATCCTGTTTGGATGCTTTCATGCCTTTTCCTACCAAATTCATATTTGCAATAACAAAAATTGGTTAGTACCTCAAAAAAATCACTCCCTCACATATTTTTCCTCAATTTAGGACTTGTACCCGTGTTTTCAATCAATTTGGCTTTTTTCTTACTCTAATGATCTCACTATCTCGTGCCTTTTGCCACTCTAGATTTTTTTGGTTCTTTTAATACACTCACAATGAAGCAATCAAAAATTAAATTCAATTTGAAACAATTCAAACTAATGATAACTTTTAAATTTGCATATAAACTAAATGGAAATAAAGAAAGGCCAACAGAAGGAAGAAAGACATGTGAAAATAAAAAATGACTAGAGAAATTAAAGTAAATAGTAAAAGGTAGGGGCTGACTCAGTTTATGCATGTGACCTAAAAACTTAATGGTAAAAAAATAAAAGAGGAAACAAAACAATTAATGTTTGGTAAATTATGGTGATTGGGTGTAGGAAGAACTAAAACTGCAAACACTAACAATTAGGAAAATGTCAATCAATCAATTAATTAATTGGAAAGAAAATTGATTGGAAAGAGATTAAATAGGAAACTACCAAGATATCAGAAAAAAAGAGTATAGGATTGGTCGATCTAAAATATCAATTAGTTTAAGAGAAAAATAGAGATTATAAAGAATACAACAAAGGCAACAAAATCAGAGAAGTGATTGGAAAGAAAGAAATAGAGTCTACCAAGATATCAGATAAGGAAACTAGTCAACCTAAAAGGGTAAAAATCAAATTAAACTCTCTAAATTTTCAAAACACAAATTGCCTCTTTATTTATGCATCCAACTTCCTTCTCTTTTTTCTTTTTTTTTAAGTTAACTAATGATTAGCAATAAATTAAGAGGCTAATAAGAAGAGAATAATGTGATAAAAGAAATAATAGATAGATCAACTTGACTGAACCAAAGCTCTAATGCCAAATGATGCGAAAACCCTAAGAACAATGTCCTAAAACCCCCGAATAACAGTTTGGATCAAAGACTGGAAACCTAAAAAAAATAATAAAAAACAAACTAGGATTCTTGACTTTGATAATTTAAATATAAAACATAAACTAATAATACCAAAAGACCTAGAAACTTGACCCAGTGCTTTAGTATCAATTGCAAACAAAGAATACCAAAGTTGAATGCCACAAGATTAAAGTAAACTTGATAACTTCTACTGGAGTCCAAAGAAAAACTTAAAGGAATTGGCCTTACCAAGAAGACTACTTGTCTTAATAATCTAAAGAAAAACTAAATACTAGTCTTACAATTGCAATAGACTATTTATAGCCCAAAGACAAAAACCTAAGACATCCTAATAAATAAAACTCATATAGGCCTTTAGATGGCCAATTAAAATGTCAAACAAAGCCCCAAGCCTAATAAATAGTATCCTAATGTATGGGCCCTTGATATAGATACTTAAAACAATTAAAATAACATCTGATAAGCATGAGCCACTTATTAAAAAGGTTTGGCCCATAAGTAAACAAAAGATAAGCCTAAATATCAACATTTGGCCTAATCACTAAATAACTTGCTCATAAGCCTAAAGCAAGTTGACTAAACATGGTTGATTAAAGCCTACCTTATTCCTAAAATCCATATCCACACCATCTCCAACTTCAGCTTCTTGTACAAATAACTTGTTGATCAATCCTTGCATAGCTTTTTGTAGTTGTTTAGCCTAAGCTCATGTAAAGGTCTACTAACACTTAAAAGTCTTTTGGAACATTATCTATATGTCCTTTAGAACATCCTCTATGTTTTTTTGCACTGGCTAGATCACATCACTTAGATTCTTATAAGAATCTCCATTTTTTTTGTGATTAGGCACTATAATCATATTCTCCTCATTAGGATACATGTTGGTTTGGAAAGAAAAGCTCTTCTTTCCACTATATTCTATAGAATCAGAGTTCATCCATTAAATGAGATAAATTTGGATTCCTATAATAACCTCCATTTTTTATGATTATGCACTATAATCATGATTTTCTTATTGGGATACATGATATTGATGCTTTGGTTTGGCAAGAAAGGCTCTTCTTTCCACCATTTTCCTTAGAATCAAAGTTCATTTGTCAAATAAGACAAACTTGTATTCTCATAAGAATCTCAATTGTCTTTGTGATTGGGCACTATAGTACATTCTCTTCTTTGGGATAGATGATATTGATGCTTTGGTTTGGCAAGAAAAGCTTTTCTTTCCACCATTTTCCTTGGAATCAAAGTTCCTCTATTAAATGAGATAAAATCAGATTTTGAAAAAAATATACTTTCTCTTTATGGTTGGGCACTATAATCAAATTTTTTTCTTTGGGATACGTGATATTAATGCTTTAATTAGGGAAGAAAAACTTTTTTCCACCATTTTCCTTAGAATCAAAGCTTATTTGTTAAATGAGCTAAGCTTGAATTCTTATAAGAATCTCTATTCTTCTTGTGGTTGGGCACTGTAATTACATTTTCCTCATTAAGATACACGATATTAATGCTTTGGTTTGGTAAAAGAGGTTTTCTTTCCACCATTGTCCTTATAATTGAAGTTCATCTATCAAATAAGACAAACTTGGATTCTTATAAGAATCTTTGCTCTTTTTGTGATTAGGCACTATAATGACATTTTCCTCTTTGGGATACCTAATATTAATTCTTTGGTTTGGGAAGAAAGGCTTTTATTTCCACCATTTTTCTTGGAATCAAAGTTCATCTTTTAAATGAGACAAACTTGGATTCTCATAAGCATTTCCATTCTTTTTGTGCTTGGGCACTATAATCACAATCTCCTCTTTAGGATACACAATATTGATGCTTTGTTATGGTAAGAAAAGCTATTTTCCACCATTTTTCTTAGAATCGAAGTTCATCCGTTAAATGAAACAAACTTGGATTCTTATAACAATCTCCATTCTTGTTGTGATTGACTGGGCACAATAGTCATATTCTTCTTTTTGGGATACACATGATATTGACGCTTTGGTTTAGCAAAAGAAACTTTTTTTCCACCATTTCTATTGGAATCATAGTTCATCCATTAAATGAGACAAACTTGGATTTTCAAAGTAATCTCCATTTTTTTTTTTATGTTTAGGCCCTATAATCACTTTTCGTGCATTAGGATACACAATATTGATGCTATTGTTTGACAGAAAAAGCTTTTCTTTTCACCATTTTCCTTACAACTAAAATTCATCCATCAAATAAGGTAAATTTGCATTTTCATAATAATCTCTATCCTTTTCATGATTAAGAACTATAATCATGATTTTTTCATGGGATACACAATATTAATGCTTTGGATTAGCAAAAAAAGCTCTTTTTTTACCATTTCATTAAAGTCAATGTAGGCAAACTTGGATTCTTATAATAATCTTCATTCTTTTCCTAATTAGGAACTATAATCATGATCTTCTTATTGGGATACATGATATTGATGCTTTACTTTGGCAGGAAAAGCTTTTCTTCAAACTATTTTCCTTAAAATCAAAGTTGATTCATTAAAAGAGACAAACTTAGATTCTTATAAGAATCTTTATTCCTTTTATGATTGGGCACTATAATCATGTTCACCTTTTTGGGGCACCCAATATTGATGCTTTGATTTGGCAAGGAGGGTTTTTTTCCACTATTTTTTTAATCAAAGTTTATCCATCAAATGAGACAAACTTGGATTCTCATAAGAATTTCCATTTTTTTGTGCTTGGGCACCATAATCGCATTCTCCTCTTTAGGATACACAATATTGATGCTTTATTTTGGCAATAAAAGCTTTTTTTTCCATCATTTTCCTTAGAATCAAAGTTTATTCATTAAATAAGGCAAATTTGGATTCTTATAAGAATCTCCATTCTTATTATGATTGGGCACTATAGTTACATTCTCCTCTTTAGGATACATGATATTGATACTTTGGTTTAGCAAGAAAACCTTTTTTTTTCCACCATTTTCCTTGGAATCATAATTCATCTGTTAAATAAGATAAACTTGGATTCTTGTAGTAATCTCCATTTGTTTGTGTTTAGTCTATATAGTTACTTTCTTCGAATAAGGATATGTGATGTTGATGCTATTGTTTGGCAGGAAAAGCTTTTTTTACACCATTTTTCTTAGAATCAAAATTCATTCATCAAATGAGACAAACTTGAATTCTCATAATAATCTTTATCCTTTTCATGTTAGGAACTACAATCATGATTTTCTCAGTGGGATACATAAAATTGATGCTTTCGATTGGCAGGAGAAGCTTTTCTTTTTGCCATTTTCATTAGAATCAAATTTTATCCATCAAATAAGAAACACTTGGATTCTCATAATATTCTCTATTTTTTTCTTGATTAGGAACTATAATCACAATCTTTTCATTGAGATACATGATATTGATGTTTTGGTATGACAACAAAAGTTTTTCTTTTTGTCATTTTCCTTATAATTAAAGTTCGTACGTGAAATGATATAAACTTGGATTGTCTAACAATCTCCATTTTTTTTGTGATTAGGTGTTGTAATCACTTTTTTCTTATTGGGATATACAATATTGATGCTTGGTTTTGGCAAGAAATGCTTTTCTTTCTTGCACTTTCTTGAGAATCAAAGTTCATCCATAAAATTAGGCAAACTTGGATTCTTATAATAATCTCACTTCTTTTCAAGATTAGGCACTAGAAGCATGATCTTTTCATTGGGATACATAATATTGATGTTTTGGAATATAATAAAAGCTTTTCTTTTGATAGTTTTCCTTAGAATAAAAGTTCATCCATCAAATAAGACAAACTTGGATTCTTATAAAAATGTCCACTCTTTATGGGATTAGGCACTATAATCGCATTCCTTTCATTAAGATACGCAATATGTTGATGCTTTGCCTTGGCAAGAAAAGCTTTTCTTCCTACCATTTTTCTTAGTATAAAAGTTTATCTGTTAAATAATACAAGCTTGGATTTTTATAATAATCTCAATTCTTTTCGTGATTAGGCACTATAATCATGATCTTCTCATTGGGATACATGATATTAATGCATTGGTTTGGCAAGAAAAGTTTCTTTTCACCATTTTCTTTGGAATCAAAATTTGATCATTAAATAAGATAAACTTGGATTCTCATAAAAATCTCCATTCTTTTTGTGATTGGGCACTACAATCATATTCTCCTCTTTGGGATATATGATATTGAAGCTTTGGCTTCCAGGAAAAGCTTTTTTTACCATCATTGTTGTTAGAATGAAAGTTCATTCGTCAAATAAGACAATCTTGGATTCTCATAATCATCTCCATTCTTTGCATGATTAGGAACTATAATCACGATCTTCTTATTGAGATACATGATATTGATGCGTTGGTTTGGCAAGAAAAGCAATTGTCACACCATTTCCTTTAGAATCAAAGTTCATCCATCAAAAGAGACAAACTTGGATTCTCATAAGAATCTCCATTCTTTTATAATTGGGCACTATAATGATATTCTCCTTTTGTGATACCTAATATTAACCCTTTAGTTTGGCAAGGAAGTCTTTTGACCATTTTCTGTGGAATCAAAGTTCGTCTATCAAATAACATAAATGGATTCTCATAGGAATTTCCATTCTCTTTGTGCTTGGGTATTATAATCACATTCTCCTCTTTAGGATACATAATTTGATGCTTTGTTTTAGCAAGAAAAGCTTTAGTTTTCAACATTTTTGTTAGAATCAAAGTTTATTTGTCAAATGTGACAAATTTAGATTCTCATAAGTATCTCTATTATTTTTGTGTTTAGGCCATAAAATCATATTCTTCTCCTTGGGATGCTTTTGCTGGGTAGGGAAAGCTTTTCTTTCCACCATTTTCCTTAGAATTTGAGTCAAGCATTAAATAAGACAAACTTAGATTCTCATAATAATCTCTATTCCTTTCGTGATTAACAACTATAATCAAGATCCTCTCGTTAGGATACATGATATTAATGCTTTGGTTCGGCAAAAAAAGTTTTTTTCCACCATTTTCCTTAGAATGAAAGCTTATCTATCAAATGAGACAAACTTGGATTCTCATAAGAATCTCAATTCTTTTAGTGACTAGGCATAATAATCATATTCTCCTTATTGGGATGCACGATATTGATGCTTTAATTTGGCCAAAAAAGCTTTTTTTCCCACCATTTTTCTTAGAATTAAAGTTTATCTATCAAAGAAGAAAAATGTGGATTCTCATAATAATCTCCATTCTTTCCGCAAGTAGGCATTATAATCATGATCTTCTCATTGTGAAGCATGATACTGATGCCTTGGTTTGGCAAAAGAAACGCTTCTTTCCAATATTTTCCTTAGAACTAACGTTCATCCATCAAATAAGACAAACTTGGATTCTCGTAATAATTTTTTTTTTTGTGATTAAGCACTATAATCACTTTTTTTTGGGGACATATGATATTGATGCTTTGGCTTGGCAAGAAAAGCTTTATTTCTACCATTTTCCTTAGAGCCAAAGTTCATCTATCAAATAAAGCTAACTTGGGTTCTAAAAATAATCTCCATTCTTTTTCTTGATTACGCATTACTATTATGATCTTCTCATTGGGATACATGATATTGATGCTTTGATTTGGTAAGAAAAGCTTTTCTTTCCATTAGTTTCCTTAGAATTTATGTTCATCCATTTAATGACACAAACTTGGATTCTCATAAGAATCTCCATTCTTTTTGTGATTGGGCACTATAATCACATTCTTTTCTTTAGGATGCATGGTATTGATGCTTTGGTTTAGCAAAAAAAGCTTTTTTTCCCCCATTCTTTGTTAGTACCAAAGTTTGTCTGTCAAATGAGACAAACTTGGATGCCTATAATAATCTTCATTTCTTTCATGATTAAGCAATATAATTATGATCTTTTCATTGGGATACATTATATTGATGCTTTAGTTTGGCAGGAAAAGATTATTTCCACCATTTTCCTTGGAATCTAGTATGTCAAATAAGACAAATTTAGATTTTCATAAGAATTTTCATTCCTTTTGTCATTGGACACTATAATCACATTCTCCTCTTTGGATGCATGGAATTAATGCTTTAGCTTGGTAGGAAAGGCTTTTTTTTAACGTTTTCCCTAAAATTAAAGTTTATTTGTTAAATAAGACAAACATAGATTCTTATAAGAATCTCTATTTTTTTTGGGATTAGGCATTACAATCATATTCTTCAAATTGGAATACATAATATTGAAGCTTTGGTTTGGCAAGAAAAGCTTTTCTTCCCAACATTTTTTTGTAAAATTAAAGTTTGTTAGTCAATTAAGGCAAACTTGGAATCTTATAATAATCTCCACTTTTTTCATGATTAGGCACTATAGTCATGATCTTCTTATTGGGATGCATGATTTGATGCTTAGGTTTGGCCAAAAAACACTTTTCTTTTCACCATTTTCCTTAGAATAAAGCTCTTTCGTCAAGTGAGAAAAAGATGGTTTCTCATAGTAATAACCATTCTTTTAGTGATTAGGCCCTATAGTCACTTTTTTTGGATTGGGATGCACGATATTGATGCTATTGTTTTGGCAAGAAAAGCTTTTCATCCCATCATTTTCCCTAGAATTAAAGTTTGTCTATCAATTGAGACAAACTTGGATTCTAGTAATTATCTCCATTCTTTTCGTGATTAGGAACTATAAGCATGTTTCTTTCCACCATTTTCCTTAGAATCAAAGTTTGTTTATCAAATGAGTCAAACTTGCATTCTCATAATAATCTCCATTCTTTTCATGATAAGGGACTATAATCATGATCTTCTTATTGGGATATATAGTATTGATGCTTTCACATGATGACAAATATGGATTCTTATAATAATCTCTATTCTTTTAGTGATTAGTCCCTATATTTACTTTTTTTGCATTGGGATACATGATATTAATGCTATTTCTTGGAATGAAAGCTTTTTTTCCACCATTTTCCTTAGAATCAAAGTTTGTCAATCAAATGAGACAAACTTGAATTCTCATTATCATCTCCTTTCTTTTCATGATTAGGCATATAATCATATTCTCCTCATTAGGATTCATAGTATTGATGCTTTGATTTGGCAAGAAAAGTTTTTCTTTCTACCATTTTCCTTAGAATCAAAGTTTATCCATCAAATGAGACAAACTTGGATTCTCATAATAATATCCATACCTTTCTTGATTAGGCACTATAATCACAATCTTTTCATTGGCATACATGATATTAACACTTTGGTTTGGCAAGAAAAGCTTTTTTCCCACCATTTTCGTCGGAATCAAAGTTCATTCATATGAAACAAACCTAGATTCTCATAAGAATCTCCATTCCTTTTGTTATTGGGCACTATAATCACATTCTTCTTATTGGGATATACGATATTTAAGCTTTGGTTTGGCAAGAACAATTTTTTTCTTAGTGTTTTCCTCAGAGTTAAAGTTCCCCACCAAATAAGACAAACATGAATTCTTAAAATAATCTCTATTTTTTTGTGATTAGGCACTATAATCATGATCTTTTCATACATGATATTGATTTCTTGGTTTAGCAAAAAAATCTCTTTTTTTTGCCAATTTTCCTTAAAATGAAAGTTCATCTGTTAAATGAGATAAACTTGTATTCTTATAATAATCTCCTGCCTTTTTGATTAGGCACTATAATCACTTTTTTCACATTAGGATAAGTTCGTCTGTCAAATGAGATAAACTTAGATTCCCATAATAATCCATATTCTTTTTGGGATTAGGCACTATAATCATTTTCTCTGCATTGGGATACATGATATTAATGCTTTGGTTTGGCAAGAAAGCTTTTCTTTCCATTACTTAGAATAAAAGTTTGTCTGTCAAATTAGACAAATGTTGATTCTTATAATAGTCTCCATTCTTGTTTTTGATTAGGCACTATAATCATGATCTTCTTATTAGGATATATGATATTTATCCTTAGGTTTGGCAAGAAAAGCTTTTCTTTCCACCATTTCCCTTAGAATCTATTTTTATCCGTCGAGTGAGAGAAACTAGGTTTCCTATAAGAATCTCCACGCTTTTTGTGATTTGGCACTGTAATCACATTCTACACTTTGGTATACATAATATTGATGCATTGGCTTGGCAGGAAAAGCACTTTTTTCCACCAATTTCCTTGGAATCAAAGTTCATTTGTTAAATGACACTAACTTAGATTCTCATAAGAATGTCCATTCATTTTGTTATTGGACACCATAACCATATTCTCCTTATTTGGATACATGATATTGATGCCCTGGTTTTGTAAGAAAAGCTTTTCTTCCCACCATTTTTTTAAGAATCAAAGTTTATACATCAAATAAGAAAAAGATGAATTCTTATAATAATCTCCATTCTTTTCATGATTAGGCACTATAATCATGATATTCTCATTGAGATACATGATATTAATGCTTTAGTTTAGCAAGAAAAGCTTTTTTTCCACCATTGTCCTTAAAATCAAAGTTCGTATGCCAAATAAGACAAACTTGGATTTTATAATAATCTCCATTATTTTTGTGATGAGGCATAATAATCACTTTTTACTCATTGGGATACACGATATTTATGCCTTGGTTTGGTGAGAAACATTTTTCTTTCTACCCTTTTCCTTAGAATAAAAGTTCATCCATCAAACAAGGCAATCTTGGACTTTCTAATAATCTCCATTCTCTTTGTGAAGGACTATCGTAATGATCTTCTCATTAGGATACATAATATTGATGCTTTAGTATGACAACAAAAGCTTTCCTTTCTACCATTTTTCTTAGAATTAAAGTCCATTCATCAAATGAGACAAACTTGGGTTCTCATAAGAATATCGATTCTTTTTATGGCTGGGCACATAATCACATTTTCCTTATTGGGATACCAAATATTGATGCTTTGGTTTAGCAAGAAAAGCATTTCTTCCTACCATTTTCATGGAATCAAAGTTCATCAATCAAATGAAACAAACTTGGATTCTTATAACAATCTCTGTCATTTTTAATGATTAGACAGTATAATCATGATCCTCTCGCTGCAATTCACAATATTGATGCTTTAGTTTGGCAAGAAAAGCTCTTTTATTCACCATTTTCCATAGAATCAAAGCTCATCTATCAAATAAGGCAAATGTGAATTATCATAATAATCTCCATTCTTTTTGTAATTAGGCATATAATTAGTTTCTCCTCATTGGGATAGACAATATTACTGCTATGCTTTGGCAAGAAAAGCTTTCCTTTTCACTATTTTCCTTAGAATCAAAGTTTGTCTATCAAATGAGGCAAATTAGGATTCTTGTAACAATCACCATTATTTTTTGTGATTAGGCACTATAACTACCTTTTCCTCATTGGGATACACAAAATTGATGCTTTCATTTGGCAAGAAAAGCTTTTTTTCCACCATTTTCCTTATAATCAAAGTTTACCCATCAGATGAGACAAACATGGATTCTTGTAATAATCTCTATTATTTCTGTGATTTATAATCACTTTTTCCTTATTAAGATAACTATTTTTGTTTTTGTTTGGTGAGAAAAGCTTGTCCTCCCACCATTTTCCTTAGAATCAAAGTTCATCCATCAAATAAGATAAATTAGGATTCTTATAATGATCATCATTCTTCTAGTGATTAGGCACTATAATATCATTCTCTTCCTTGGGATGCACAATATTCATGCTTGGGTTTAGTAGGAAAAGCTTTTCCTTTCACCATTTTCCTTAAAATCAAAAGTTCATTTGTCCAATAAGACAAACTTGCATTCTCGTAATAATCTCCATTCTTTTCATGATTAGGCACTATAATCATGATCTTATCATTGGGGTACATGAAATTAATGCTTTAGTTTGGCAAGAAAAGCTTTTCCTTCTAACATTTTCCTTAGAATTAAATTTCATCCATCAAATAAGACAAATTAGGATTTTTATAATGATCACCATTCTTTTAGTGATTAGGCACTATAATATCATTCTTCTCCTCAGGATGCACAATTTTCATGCTTTGGTTTAGTAGGAAAAGCTTTTCCTTCTACCATTTTCCTTAGAATCAAAGTTCATTTGTCCAATAAGACAAACTTGCATTCTCACAATAATCTCTGTTCTTTTCATGTTAGGCACTATAATCATGATCTTTGTCACAACGTACCCTGGGGGTGGATGATCTATAAGTGCGCACGACTTAAAATATTCTTCTAACTTGGAATGCCTTATTGATCGAGACTTTTCCTTCGCGACATGATAAGAACGAGAAAGTATAGATTCTTGACTTATGACATAATAAGGGGGGACCATAAGACAAATTGCTCATCTTATTGGCCTCGGATAACCATCACAAGATGGCTAGCATTTAGAGTCACCATCAATCATTTTAGGCTAGGCATGATCGGATGCCCATTGAAACCTATGTTTTGAGTTACGAAACTTAAAACATCAATCCCATGGTCTATGTAGTACAAAAACGCATCATTTGGGTTCGAGAGTTGGTTATGCATGATGAGGTACGAACCTCTTCGCGATGCCTAAAATAGATATCATACTAGCTATGTCTTATCTTAGTTTTGATTCTTTCGATCTTAACTCTTCATTATTTCGATATAACCCTTTTTAATGCATTAATCTTATAGAGATACAAATCCAAGTTTTAATGAAAAAGATTTAATCTCATATATACCCCGGAGAGATGGGGAATATAGAGATTTTCAATAAAATGACCTTTAGATTTTACTTTGAAAATGGAATGTTTCACTTTGGGCACTAGAGAGATACCCATGCGAAACATTACCTTTAATTTTGTTTGAAATGTTTTGAAAACATAATGCATACAATCATCACAAAGAAATCATGTTAGTAAGGTAATAAATGAAGTAACATGACATGGATTAGTTAATGCAATGATAAAAAAATGGGTGGACTATTGGAATTTATCTCACAATTGGCATCAATTATCTGGGAACAATCGAATCGACTATTTTCAAGATGCATCTAGGTTCCTTGATTAAACGAGGTTTCTTTGACATATTCAAGGAAGTTCATGAAGGAAAAAAATTTAATTATAGTTGAGAGATAGGGTTGGAATATCCTTTCGAAAGGATAGGGTTGGAATATCCCTATGGATGACGAATGATTTTGATGGAGAAAGATCTTTAAAGGTTGACAATTTTGAAAAATAGGGTTGGAGTATCCCTCAAAAGATCAAGGTTGGAGTATCCCTGTGGATGACAAATAATTTAACAATGAAATATTTTTTTAGGTCTTGACAAATTTGAAGAGCGGGGTTGGAGTGTCCTCTCAAAAGGTCGGGGTTAGAATGTCCCCGAAAGTGGCCTATCTGATGCTTCTTTAAAGAAGTCGAGTTGAAAAAATTAAGTTGACAAAGCCTTGTGATTTAGGGAATGAGTGGGCCTTTTGATAACTTCTGGCAAATGAAATTATTGTGAATAAGGATGGTAAAGATGTAAAATGTGTTTATGCCTTAATACGAGCCTATGAGAGGTCAAAGCATGTTTTTGAGTCTGATCGAGGTGATACAGAGACATTCATATGTGTCAAGATGAAATTTGGGAAGACAATTCAATTTTGACCATAACTGAAAATAGGGGATAGCATCGCACTATCCTACTTCTTGAATTTATTCTCAATTGGTTTGAAGGCTTTAGAGGGTGGACAAGATACCGTTAGAAAGGTAACTCGACGAAGGTCAACCTAAAAATATTCCCCATATCCTAAAAAGTCATTTTCTGAGGGAATAAATTTTCAAGTTTGGACTGATTGAACTGCTGGCAAAGCATATGAGGGACAAGGTGTGTCAAAATTTAAAAAATCATCTTGGACTCATTTGGTATCAAAAAATTGCAAGCGATACCTTTCTGAAAAGGTGATTTCATGAATCTTTTATGAAAAATGTTTGAAAATTTTTTGAAAAATCATTTAGTAGGCCTAAATGGCCTAACCAGAATACATGTTTGGATTCTAGAAGTTACAAACAATTTAGATGTGAAAAATCATAACTCTCCCATCTGGAATGATCCAGGGGTGAATAAGACATCGTTTTAAAGATAATTCGACATGCTTTTAGAAACAAATATGAGGAAATTCATGAAAAATCGTTTAGGCTTTAAAGTGATTTTTCAATTTGCAACAGTTGTGCTACCAGTAGGGGACAAAGCAAGGCAGGGGATATCTCTCATTTTTTTATGTCTACGGGCCCAAAATCGAGTCATTGATGTCCAAACATATATAACTAAAGGGAAAGAGTGGCATGAGCATCATGAACTCATTTGCATAGCCTTAGAGTAGTTTGGGATGATAAAATAGCCCATTAATCATACCACTTACGATTTAGACTTAAACAAGGCACAAACAATTAGGTAATAATTGTAAGGCCACTTTTGTTTCAAAATCAGAAGATTTGAGCTCATTTAACCAAGATTCCAAATCTAGAAAATTTAATTTTTCCCAAGATATTTTGCTAACTTTAAGAAAAATGCTAAGTTCATGGTAATCCTCATTGTTGAGGTTAACATGCTTGGCTTGGGGAGGTTTTGAAAATCAATTTTTGATAGCCATCAAACATGCATTTTGATAAAGAGAAGACAAAAAACATACAAGGGGATGACACATAACATGAATAAGGATTCTAATTTTATCAATGGTCTAGATAAAGAAAGTGTTATGCATTTTGATAAGAAAATGTTATTGATGCTAAAAATAACAATGATTCATGCAAGCTAATGTATAAATGTGCTTGCAATGTGTTAGGCTAATGATTCATACATGGATTAAGGATAACAAGTTGCATGGATATGGCATAAAATGCATGAGCAAGAGATATCAAACTAATAAGGATGAAATGAGGCATTTTGCATATCAAAGAGGCATTAAGGCATCCAAATCCTAAACGACCATAACCAAAGGCCACAATAATGCATGAGAATCCTAAGAGGGTGATGGAAACACGGAGAGCTCACTAAAATGATGAAGATGATGAAAAACAAAAAATGAAAGTGATAAAGTGAGAAGTTATACCAATAAAACTTTACTTTTTTGCCAAATAATTGGAGCAGTAGAGATGGCTTAGATTCCCTCTTTTCCTTGTTGTTAATAAGCAAGAAAAAGAGAAAAATAATGAGGTTTTTGGTTCCGGTATGGATGAGGGTGATTTTTAGAATGTGTAATGGTTGGGAATGAGTGTTTTGGGGCTATTTTTAGGTGGTGAGTGAAGAGCTATAGGATTTTGTTTTCTTGATGTGGGAATGTGTCTTTTTTTTTAAGTTGAAAATGAGCTGGGATCTAACCTTTTTCAGCTGAGATATAAGTGGTTTATTTATACTAGCATTTTGGAGACAAATTGGAGGTATTTTTGGCCATTTCTTAAGAGGGACAAAGTGATGTCAGCATGGTGGCTATAAAGTGGCTGTAGGGAGCAACTTGCTACCAATGTCATGGGCATAAGGTGGCTAGCTTAAATGCTGAAATGATTTTCCAACAAATAGGGTGGTTGGTGGTGATCTTGGTCAATCAACTAAAGAGTAGGGTGATCATGTGATATTATCATGTGATATTAACCTTTTTTATCCAATTTAAACTTCAAAAAAATGTTTTGGTTAGTTCAAAAGTCTAAATTCATAATCTGATATGTGTTTTAACCTTTCCTGATGCAAAGAAATAAGTTAAAATCGAGTTTTAGATCAATGGTGGACAAGGCAAAAATGCCCAGACCATGAAAATAGCCTGCATGTATCGATACATTGCATAATGTATTGATATATTTGGTCCAAAAATCTTGATAGAATCGACACAATAAACATTGTATCGATACTATGAACCATTGTATCAATACTATGAACCACTGTATCGATACATTTCTTTACAGAATGCATGTTTTGGTCTTGGCATGGCCTAGCATCGATACATAAGGTCCTATATTGATATAGAGGCTCATATATCGATACATCTACATGTTGTATCGATTCAAACAGAGACATTTCAAATTTTTGGATCATCAAAGCATTACATCGATACATGAGAACCATGTATCAATACATTCAAGTAAAATTATGAATTTTCTCATATCTTTTTTGCCTGGACACCTTGAACTATGTCATTTGATGCCATATCTTTGCATTTACCTTTGATATGATCCCTAGGCCTTCTTGACCTGCTCAAAATGTCACTTAGCGATCATCACCCCCTCTCACGTCCATGCTCTAAGTTGCTACAAGTTAGCCCGAACAAAATAAGGTGTCTACAATCTTTTCATTAGGGTACACAATACTGATGGTTTGGTTTAGCAAGAAAGCTTTCTTTCTAACATTTCCTTGGCATTAAAGTTCATTTATCAAATGAGGCAAACTTGGATTCTTATTATAATCCCCATTCTCTTTGTGATTAAGAACTATAATCACTTTCTCTACTTTAGGATAATGATATTGATGATCTAGTTTGGTGAGAAAAGCTTTTTCTCTACAATATTTTTTGTAGAATCAAAGCTTATCTATCAAATGAGACAAACTTGGATTCTCATAGTAATCTTTATTCTATAATCATGATCTTCTCATTGGGTACATAATATTGATGCTTTTGTAAGACAATCAAAGCTTTTCTTTCCATAATTTTCCTTAAAATTAAAGTTCATTCGTCAAATGAGACAAACTTGGATTCTCATAACAATGTTTATTCTTTTTGTGATTGGGCACTATAATCATGTTCCTCTCATTGGGATACGTGACATTGACACTTTGGTTTGGCAAGAAAAGCTTTTTTTCCACCATTTTTCTTAGAATCAAAGTTCAGCCGTCAAATAAAACAAACCTAGATTCTTATAACAATCTTTGTTGTTTTCATGATTAGAAACTATAATCACGATCTTCTCCTTGCGACTCATGATATTCATGCTTTAGTTTGGCAAGAAAGGCTCTTATTTCCACCATTTTCCTTATAATCAAAGTTTATCTGTCAAATGAAATAAATATGGATTCTTATAATAATCTCCTTTCTTTTTATGACTAGGTGCTATAATCTTTTTTTTCTCATTAGGATGCACGATATTGATGCTTTGGTTTAGCAAGAAAAGCTTTCTTTTCCATTATTTTCCTTAAAATCAAATTTCATGCATCAAATAAGATAAAATAGGATTCTTGTAATAATAGCCATTCTTTTATGATTGGCACCATAAGCACTTTCTTCTCTTTGGGATACATGATATTGATGCTATCTTTTGCAAAAGAAGCTTTTCTTTCTTCCATTTTCCTTTGAATCAAAGTTTGTCAATTAGATGAGACAATCATGAATTCTCATAATAATCTCTATTGATCTTGTGTTTAAGCATTATAATCACTTTTTCCTCATAAAGATACATGATATTGTTGCTTTGGTTTACTGAGAAAAGCTTTTCCTTCCTCTATTTTCCAAAGTTCATAAAATGAAATAAATTAGGATTCTTGTAATAATCACCATTTTTTGTGATTGAGCACTATAATATCATTCTCCTTATTGGGATACATGATATTGATGCTTTGATTTGGTAAGAAAAGTTTTTCCTTCCACCATTTTGCTTAGATCAAAGTTTGTCAGTCAAATGAGACAAACTTGCATTCTTGCAATAATCATGATTAGGAACAATAATCATAATCTTTCTGTTGGAATGCACGATATTGATGCTTTGGTTTGGCAAGAAATGCTTTTTCTTCCATATTTTCCTTAGAATTAGGGTTTATCTATCAAATGAGACAACCTTGGATTCTCATAAAAATCTCTATTCCTTTTGTGATTGGACACTATAATCATATTCTCTTAATTGGGATACACAATATTGATCCTTTGGTTTGCAAGAATAATATTTCTCGCACCATTTTTCTTAGAATCAAAGTTCATCCATCAAATGAGATGAACTTTGATTCTTATGATAATCTCTATTCTTTTCACTTTTAGGCTCCATAATCATGATTTTCTTATTGGGATACATGATATTGATGCTTTGGTAAGGCAAGAAAAGCCTTCCCTTCCACCATTTTCCATAAAATCAAATTTTATTTATTAAATGAGATAAACTTGAATTCTTATAAGAATCTCCATTATTTTTGTAATTGGACACTATAATCACATTTTCCTTATCGGAATTCATGATATTGATGCTTTGGTTAGACAAGAAAAGCATTTCTTCCCTTTATTTTTCTTAGAATCAAAGTTCATCCATTAAATGAGACAAACTTGGATTCTTATAATAATCTCCATATTCTTTGTGATTAGGCACTATAATCACTTTCTCCATATTGGGATACATGATATTGATATGTTAGTTTAGCAAGAAAAGCTTTTCTTTCTACCATTTTTCTTAAAATCAAAGTTCATTTGTCAAATGAGATAAACTTAGATTTTCGTAATAATCTCAATTCTTTTCATGATTTGGGCTATAATCATGATGTTCTCATTGAGATACGTAATATTGATGCTTTGGTATGATAACAAAAGCTTTTCTTTCCATCATTTTTCTTAAAATCAATGTTCCTTCATCAAGTGGGACAAACTTGGATTCTTGTAAGAATGTCCATTCTTTTTTTGATTAGGCATTATAATCATATTCTTCTTATTGGGTACATGATATTGATGCTTTGGTTTTCCAAAAAAAGCTTATCTTTACATTATTTTTCTTAGAATCAAAGTTCATATGTCAAATAAGACAAACCTAGATTCTTATAACAATCTCCATTCTTTTCATGATTAGACATTTTAATCATGATCATCTTATTGTGACTCACGATGTTGATGCTTTGATTTGCAAAAAAAGCTCTCTTTTCAACCATTTTCCTTAGAATCAAAGTTTATCTGTCAAATGAGACAAATGTGAATTCTCATAATAATCCTCATCCTTTTTATGATTAGGTGATGTAATCACTTTCTTCACATTGAGATCATGATATTGATGCTTTGCTTTAGCAAGAAAAGCTTTCTTTTCCACCATTTTCCTTAGAATCAAAGCTCGTTTGTCGAAAATGAGACAAATTAGGATTCTCATAATAATCATATTCTTTTTGTGATTAGGCACTATGTCCATTTTCTACTCATTGGGATACATGATATTGATGATTTCATTTGGTAAGAAAAGATTTTCTTTCAACCATTTTCCTTAGAATCAAAGTTTGTCCATCAGATAACACAAACATGGATTCTCGTAGGTTAGGCACTGTAACCATTTTTCCTCTTTGTGATACATAACATTGTTGATTTGGTTTGGTGAGAAAAGCTTTTCCTTCCTTTATTTTCCTTAGAATCAAAGTACATCCACCAAATGAGACAAATTAGGATTCTGTAACAAGCTCCATTTTCTTGTGATTGGGCACTGTAATATCATTCTCCTTATTGGGATACATGATATCGATTCTTTGATTTAGTAGGATAAGCTTTTCATGCCACTATTTTTCGTAGAATCAAAGTCATCCATCAAATGAGACAAACTTGCATTCTCATAATAATCTCCATTATTTTCATGATTAGGCATAATAATCATGATCCTCTCATTATGATTCATGATATTGATGCTTTGGTTTGGCAAGAAAAGCTTTTCTTTTCATCATTTTCCTTAGAATCAAAGTTCATCTGTTAAATGAGATAAATGTGGATTCTTGTAATAATCTCCATTCTTTTTTAAATTAGGTGCTATAATTACTTTCTCCTCATAGGGATACACGATATTGATGCTTTAATTTAGCAAGAAAAACTTTTCTTTCTACCATTTTCCTTACAATCAAATTTTATCCATTAAATGAGACAAATTAAGGTTCTCGTAACAATCACTATTATTTTTTGTGATTAGGCACTATAACTACATTTCTTTCATTGGCATACACAATATTGATGCTTTCATTTGGCAAGAAAAGCTGTTCTTTTCACCATTTTCATTAGAACTGAAGTTCGTCCATCAGATAAGATAAACATAGATTCTCTTAATAATCCCTATTGTATTTGTGATTAGGCATTAGAATTACTTTTTCCTCATTAGGATATATAATATTGTTGCTTTGGTTTAGCGAGAAAAGCTTTTTCTTCTATCATTTTTCTTAGAATCAAAGTTCATCCATCAAATGAGACAAATTAGGATTCTCATAATAATTAGTATTCTTTTTGTGATTGAGCACTATAATATCATTCTCCTCATTGGGGTACACAATACTGATGCTTTAGTTTGGTAGGTAAAGCTTTTCTTTCCACTATTTTCCTTAGAATCAAAGTTCATTTGTCAAATAAGAAAAACTTCCATTCTCGCAATAATCTCTGTTCTTTCATGTTTAGGTCACTATAATCATGATATTCTTATTAGGATACAGAATATTGATGCTTTGGTTTGGCAAGAAAAGCTTTTCCTTGCACCATTTTCCTTGGACCAATGTTTATTCATCAAATGAGATAAACTTGGATTCTCAAAAAAATCTCCCTTCCTTTATATGATTGGGCACCATAATCACATTCACCTCATTAGGATACATGATATTGATGCTTTGGTTTAGCAAGAAAAGTTTTTCTTCCACCATTTTCCCTAGAATCAAATTTTATTTGTCAAATGAGACAAACCCAGTTTCATATAAAAATCTCAATTTCTTTTGTGATTAGGCTTTAAATATCATTCTTTCTATTGGGATACATGATATTGATACTTTGACTTGGTAGGAAAAGCTTTTCCTTTCACCATTTTTGTTAGAATCAAATTTCATTCGACAAATTTGACAAACTTGCATTCTCACAATAATCTTCATTCTTTTCATGATTGGGCACTATAATCATGATCTTCTCATTAGGATACATGATATGATGATTTGGTTTGGCAAGAAAAGCTTTTTCTTCTAACATTTTTCTTAGAATTAAAGTTTATCCATCAAATGAGATAAACTTGGATTCTTATAAGAATCTCCACACCTTTTGTGATTGGGCACTTGAATCACATTCTTCTCATTGGGATACATAATATTGATGCTTTGGTTTGGCAAGAAAAGCATTTTTTTCCATCAATTTTCCTAAAACCAAAGTTTATTTATCAAATGAGACAAACTTGAACTCTCATTATAGTCTTCATTCTTTTCATGATTAGGCACTATAATCATGATGTTCTCATTAGGATACATGATATTGATGTTTTGTATTGGCAAGAAAAGCTTTTCCTTCTTCCAGTTTCCTTAAAATCAAATTTTATCCATCAAATGAGAGAAACTTCGATTCTTATAAAAATCTCCCTTCCTTTTGTGATTAGGCACGATAATCACATACTTCTCATTGGAATGCATAATATTGATGCTTTGGTTAGCCAAGAAAATCATTTCTTCCTACTATTTTTCTTAGAATCAAAGTTCATCCCTTAAATGAGATAAACATGGATTCCTATAATAATCTCCATTCTTTTTGTGATTAGGTGCTATAATCACTTTCTCGTCATTGGGATACATGATATTGATACTTTGGTTTGGCAAGAAAAGCTTTCTTTTATAGCTTTTTCCTTAAAATCAAAGTTTGTCTATCAAATGAGAGAAACTTTGGATTTCATAATAATCTCCATTCTCTTTGTGATTAGGCACTATAATCACTTTCTCCTCGTTGGGATACATAATATTGATGCTTCGGTTTGGCAAGAAAAGATTTTTTTTTTTTTGCCTTTTTCCCTAGAATCAAAACTCATCTATCAGATGAAACAAACATGGATTCTCCTAATAATCTCCATTATTTTTGTGATTAGGCATTATAATCACTTTTTCCTCATTAAGATGCATAATATTATCACTTTGGTTTGGCGAGAAAAGCTTTTCCTTCCATTATTTTCCTCAGTATCAAAGTTCTTCCATTAAATGAGATAAATTAAGATTCTTACAATAATTAGCATTCTTTTTGTGATTAGGCACTATAATGTTAATTCTCCTCATTGGGATACATGATATTGCTACTTTGGTTTGGTAGCAAAAGCTTTTTCTTCCATCATTTTCCTTAAAATCAAAGTTCATCTGTCAAATCGGCAAACTTGCCTTCTCGTAATAATCTTCATTCTTTTCATGCTTAGGTCACCATAATCTTGATATTTTCGTTAGGATACATGATATTGACACTTTGATTTGGCAAGATAAGCTTTTCCTTCCACCATTTTTCTTAGAATCAAAGTTTATCTGTCAAATTAGACAAACTTGGATTCTCATAGAAATCTCCATTTTTTTTGTGATTAGGCACCATAATCACATTCTCCTCATTGGAATACATTATAGTGATGCTTTCGTTTGATAAGAAAAGCTTTTCCTTCTACCATTTTCCTTATAATCAAATTTTATCCGTCAAATTAGACAAACTTGGATCATATAAAAATCTCTATTCTTTTTGTGATTAGCCATTATAATATCATTCTCTTTATCGGGATACACGATATTAATGCTTTGGTTTTATAGGAAAAGCTTTTCCTTCCACCATTTTCCTTAGAATTAAAGTTCGTTCATCAAGTATGAGAAACTTGCATTCTCAAAATAATCTTTGCTCTTTTCATGATTAGGAACTGTAATCTTGATCTTCTCATTAGGATACATAATATTGAAGCCTTGGTTTGAAAAGGAAAGCATTTTTTTCCCTTTATTTTTTTTTGAATCAAAGTTTGTTTGTTAAATGAGATGAACTTAGACTTTCATCAAAATCTCTATTCTCTTCATGATTAGGCACTACAGTCAAGGTCTTTTCATTGGGATGCATGATATTATGCTTTGGATTAGCAAAAAAAGCTTTTTCTTCCACCGTTTTCCTTAGAATCAAATTTTATTCATCAAATGAGACAAACTTGGATTCTCATAAGAATCTCCATTCCTTTTATGATTGGGCACTATAATCACATCCTCCCATTGGAATTCATAATATTGATGCTTAGGTTAAGCAAGAAAAGCATTTCTTCCCACCATTTTTCTTAGAATCAAAGTTCATCCGTGAAATGCGATAATCATGGATTCCTATAATAATCTCCATTCTTCTTGTGATTAGGCGTTATAATCACTTTCTCTTTATTGGGATACATGATATTGATGCCTTGGCTTGGCAAGAAAAGCTATTCTTTACAGCTTTTTCCTTAAAATCAAAGTTCATCTGTCAAATAAGAGAAACTTGGATTCTCATAATAATCTCTATTCTCTTTGCGATTAGGCACTATTATAATCACTTTCTCCACATTGGGATACACAATATTGATGCTTTGGTTTGGCGAGAAAAACTTTTCTTTCCACCATTTTTTGTAGTATCAAAGTTCATCTGTCAAATGAAATAAACTGTCAAATGAAACAAACTTGGATTATCGTAATAATATCTATTCTTTTCATGATTACAGACTATAATCATGATCTTCTCATTGGGATACATAATATCGATGCTTTAGTATGTCAGCTAAAGCTTTTCTTTCCACCATTTTCATTAAAATTAAGGTTTATTTGTTAAATGAGACAAACTTAGATTCTCATAAGAATGTCCATTCTTTTTGTGATTGGACACTATAATCACATTCCTATCCTTGAGATACATTACATTTACACTTTGTTTTGGCAAGAAAAGCTTTTCTTGCCACCATTTTTCTTAGAATCAAAGTTCATCTGTCAAATGGAACAAATCTAAATTCTTAGAACAATCTCTATTATTTTCATGATTAGAAACTATAATCACGTTCCTCTCCTTGGGATACATGATATTTACACTTTGTTTTGGCAATAAAAGTTTTTCTTCTTACCATTTTCCTTAGAATCAAAGTTCGTCCGTCAAATGAAACAAATCTAAATTCTTATAACAATCTCTATTATTTTCATGAATAGAAACTATAATCACGATCTTCTCATTGCGATTCACAATATTGATCTTGGTTTGGCAATAAAAGCTTTTTTTTCCACCATTTTTCTTAGAATCAAAATTCATCTCTCAAAGGAGGCAAACATGAATTCTCATAATAATCTCTTTTATTTTGAGATTAGGTGTGCTATAATCACTTTCTTCTTATTGGGATACCCAATATTAATGCTTTGGATTAGCAGGAAACACTTTCTTTTCCACTATTTTGCTTAGAATCAAAGTTTATCTATCTAATGAGTTAAAGTAGGATTCTTACAATAATCGCCATTCTTTTTGTGATTAGGCACTATGACTACTTTCTCCTTATTGGGATACACGATATTGATGCTTTCTTTTGCAAGAAAGGCTTTTTCTTCTTCCATTTTCCTTTGAATCAAAGCTTATCCATTGGATAAGACAAACATGGATTCTTATAATAATCTCTATTCTTTTTATGATTAGGCACTATAATAACTTTTTCCTTGTAAGGATACATGATATTGTTGCTTTGTTTTGCTGAGAAAAGCTTTTCCTTCCTCTATTTTCCTTAAAATCAAAGTTTCTTCGTCAAATGAAATAAACTAGGATACTCATAAAAATCATCATTTCTTTGTGATTGGGCACTATAATATCATTCTCCTTATTGGGATATGTGATATTGATGCTTTGATTTGGTAAGAAAAGCTTTGCTTTCTATTATTTTCCTTAAAATCAAAGTTTGTCCATCAAATGAGATAAACTTGCATTCTCATAATTGTCTCCATTGTTTTCATGATTAGGCACAATATCATGATCTTCTTATTGGGATACATGGTACTGATGCTTTGGTTTAGGAAGAAAAGCTATTTCTTTTGCCATTTTCCTTATAATTAAAGTTTATTTGTCAAATGAGATAAACTTGGATTCTCATAAGAATCTCTATTCCTTTTGTGATTAGGCACTATAATCACATTCTCCTCATTGGGATACACAGTATTGATGCTTTATTTTGGAAAGAAAATCATTTCTTCACACCATTTTTCTTAGAATCAAAGTTAATCCATCAAATGAGACAAACTTCCATTCCCGTGATAATCTCTAGTCTTTTAATTATTGGGCACTATAATCATGATCTTCTCATTGGGTACATGGTTTTAATGCTTTTGTATGGCAAGGAATGCTTTTCCTTCCACCATTTTCCTTAGAATCATATTTTGTCTATAAATGAGATAAACTTGAATTCTTATAAAAATTTCCATTTGTTTTACAATTGGGCACTATAATCACGTCTTCCTTATTGGAATTCACAATATTAAAGCTTTGGTTAGGCAAGAAAAGCATTTCTTTCCTCTATTTTTTTTAGAATCAAAGTTCATCCATTAAATAAGGCAAACATGGATTCCTATAATAACTCCATTCTTTTCATGATTAGGCACTAGAATCACTTTCTCCTTGTTAGGATACACGATATTAAAGCTTTGGTTTGGTAAGAAAAGCTTATCTTTACAAAGTTTTCTTAGAATCAAAGTTCATTCGTCAAATAAGATAAACTTGGATTCTCATAATAGTCTCTATTCTTTTTGTGATCAGGCATGATAATCACTTTCTCCACATTGCTATACATCTTATTGATGCATTGGTTTAGCTAGAAAAGCTTTTCTTTCTACCATTTTCCTTAGAATCAAAGTTTAACCATCAAATAAGATAAATTTGGCTTTATTCTTTTCATGATTTAGGCTATAAACATGATATTCTCATTGGGATGCATAACATTGATCCTTTGGTCTAACAACAAAAGCTTTTTTTTTTCCACCATTTTTCTTAAAATCAAAGTTTATTCATCAAATGAGACAAACTTAAGTTCTTATAAGAATATGTGATTGGGCATTATAATCATATTCTTCTTATTAGGATGCAAGATATTTACGCTTTGGTTTGGCAAAAAAAGCTTTTCTTCCCACCATTTTTCTAGAATCAAAGTTCATCTATCAAATGAGACAAACTAGGATTCTTATAACAATCTCCATTCTTTTCATGATTGGACACTACAATCATGATCATCTCATTGCAATTCATGACATTGATGCTTTGGTTTGCAAGAAAAGCTCTTCTTTCAATCATTTTCTTTGGAATCAAAGTTCATCTGTCAAATGAGATAAACGTGGATTCTAATAATAACATTATTATTTTCACGATTAAGTGCTATAATCACTTTTTCCTTATTGGGATACACAATATTAGTGCTTTGGTTCAGCGAGAAGAGCTTTTCTTTCCAGCATTTTTCTCAAAAACAAAGTTCATCCATAAAATAAGACAAATTAGGATTCTTGTAATAATCACCATTCTTTTTGTGATTAGGCACTATAACCACTTTCTGTTCATTTGGATATATGATATCGATACATTTGCTTGGCAAAAAAAGCTTTTCTTTCTACTATTTTCCTTAGAATCAAAGTTCGTTCATTAGATAAGACAAACATAGATTCTCATAATAATCTCCAATGGTTTTGTGATTAGGCATTATAATCTTTTTTTCCTCATTAAGATATGCAATATTGTTGCTTTGGTTTGGCAAGAAAAGCTTTCCTTCCTCTATTTTCTTTATAATCAAAGTACATTCATCAAATGAGACAAACTCGGATTCTTGTAATAATCACCATTTTCTTGCGATTTGGCACTATAATATCATTCTCCTCATTGAGATACATGATATTGATGCTTTGATTTGGCAGGGAAAGCTTTTCTTTCTACCATTTTCCTTAGAATCAAATTTTGTCCATCAATTGTGACAAACTTTTATTCTCCCAATAATCTTTATTCTTTACATGATTAGGGATAATCATGATCTTCTCATTGGGATGCATAATATCGATGCTTTGGTATAACAACAAAAGCTTTTCTTTCCACCATTTTTCTTGAAATCAACATTTGTTTGTCAAATAAGACAAACTTAAATTCTAATAAGAATGTCCATTCTTCTATGATTGGGCACTATAATCACATTCTTGTCATTTGGATTCATGACATTGATGCTCAGTACCATAACAAAAGCTTTCCTTTTTACCATTTTCTTTAAAATCAAAGTTCAATCATGAAATGAGATAAAGTTGAATTCTCATAAGAATGTAATTCTTTTTGTGATTGGCCACTTGAATCACTTTTTTCTCTTTGGGATACAAGATATTGATCCTTTGCTTTGGCCAAAAAAGCTTTTCTTCCCACCATTTTTCTTAGAATCAAAGTTCATCTGTCAAATGAGATAAATCCAGTTTCTTATAACAATCTCCATTGTTTTTATGATTGGAAACTAATAATCACTATCTTCTCATTGTGATTCATGATTTTGATTGATGAGCCCTATCATAATAGAACTCAATGGAGATATATCTCTAATGGTTTAAAACAAAAATAAAAAATAAAAATAAAAATCTAAAAGTTGGAAGGATGGAAAAATAAACCTTGATGATTGATAAGAATCCTTGCCATAATCAATACAAGGGTCGGGCACCACTTTTAGGGATGAGAAACCTAAAAGATAAGTCACACAAACTCACCACCAAGAAGACTTGGATAATAGAAAAAAACTAAAAATAAGCAGTTATTTTATTAATAAACTCTAAATGTCTCAAAAATGAGCATGAGGTCCCCTATTTATAGTAGAGGTTTCGCTAAAAGCTTTTACAAGAAAAGGAAACTAAATCCTAAGTAACTAATTAAGATATTGCTTGCTCACAAAAAAAAAAAAAGATAATCAATGGAATTAATTTCCTTGCAAGCTATGGAATTGAAACATTTTTAAAAAAACTGAAAGCCTTCGAGATTAAGTAATAATCTATAAAACAAAACTTTCCTAATTTGGATGTCAGTGACTTTCTTGGTCAAGAAGGCTCTAAAATCTTCAAAGATATTCCTTATCGAGTACATGATACATCAAGTTGACTATTTTAGCCCTTGATTGTGTGATTGGGCCTGTGTACTCGAACTCTTCCTTTTTTAGGCCTTTTAAGTTGGGCCAACCATGATATGGCACACATCTCCCTCTTGTTGAAAAGGATTTGCCCTTAAATCCACACCACCCCTATCTTTCAAGGTATATTCTAAATATGGTGTAAGATCTCAAACATTGAATATGGTGCTCACATTATATTCTTCAGGTAATTTATGCTAATAAGCATTGTCATTTACCTTCTAAAGGACCCTAAAAAGACCATCAGCCCATGGCATCAGCTTAGATTTTCTTTGATTAGGAAATGTCTCTTTGCAAAGATGAATCCATAAAAGATCTCCCAGTTTAAACATAACTTGCTTTCTCTTTTTGTTTGCCGATCTTATATAATTTTGATTCGTCTTCTCGATCTATTCTTTAACTTACTTGTGCATATTCTTCACCATTTGAGCCTTCTTAGTTCCATCTATACAACTCTTCTTATTGATTTATATTGGTGCTAAATCAAGGGTTGTAGTTAGGTTAAAACCATAGGCTACCTCAAAAGGAGAATACTTAGTAATGCTATGTACATTACTATTATAAGCAAACTCTATATATGCCAAGCACTTATTCCAATGCTTTAGATTCTTGGTCACCACCATCTTAAGTAAAGCTGAAAGTATTCTATTCACCACCTTAGTTTGCCCATCAGTTTATGGATGACAAGCTATGCTAAATACTAACTTGGTACCAATCTTCTTCCCTAAAGTCTTCCACATATAAATTAGAAACTTAGCACCATGATCAGAAACAATGCTTTTAGGAATCCTAAGCAATCAAACTATTTCTTTGAAGAGTAAATCAGCTATATCGCTTACATCATCAGTTCTATGGTATGGAATGAAGTGTCACATCTTCAAAAAATGATCCACTACAACCATTACTGAATCTTTTCCCAGTGATGCCTTAGGTAAACCTATAACAAACTCCATGCTTACATGTTCCCAAAGATGTTCAAGTACAGGCAAAGGCATGTATAACCTTTATGACATCTCCTTGCTTTTTGCCTTTTTGCATGTGACATATCATTCTACAATTTTATGAACACCTTGATTCATTACTGGCCAATAGAAGTGTGCTTTCAATGCTTCTAATGTTTTTTTTCACCAAGTGTCTAGCAAGATCTCCATTGTGAGCTTCACATACCAAAAGCTCTCAAATTGAACAAAAAGGAATACATAATTAGCTAGGCTTGAAGAAAAATCCTTTATGCTAAAAATAACCCTTATTTACTTTTTTGTGCATTTTTCATAGATATTTGCAAACTGAAGCCCTCTTTATACAATTCTATCACCAAATTTAACCTCATTAATATCATATTAAGCATAGAGAATAGTGCATACCTTTGTGAAAGTGCATTAGCTACTATGTTGTGATTCTCTTTCTTGTACTTGGTTACATAGGGAAACATCTCCAAGAACTTCATCCACTTGGCATGTCTCCTATTCAATTTGCTTTGCCCCTTTAAATGTTTCAATGACCCATGATTTGTATGAATCATAACCTCCTTGGGTAATAAGTAATGTTGCCAAGTTTCTAATGCCTGAATCAGCACATAAAACTCTTTATCATAGGTTGAGTAGTTAAGACTAGAACCACTCAACTTCTTGCTGAAAAAGGCAATAGGATGCCTATCTTGCCTAAGAATAAATCCAATCCTAATTCTTGATGCATCAAACTCCACTTCAAAGGTCTTAGAGAAATCAGGTAATGTTAGTATAGAAGCTAAACTTAAATTTTCCTTAATCAAGTCAACTTTGCTGTGCTGCCTCAGTCCACTTAAACTTCATTTTTTTCTTCATGCACTCGGTCAAAAGACCTAGAATGGGGCTAAAATTTTTTACAAAGTGTCTATAGAAGGATAGTAAGCTATGAAAACTTTAGACTCTAGTAATATTAGTGGGAATTGGCCACTATTTGATAGCTTAAACCTTCTCTTAATCAACCTCCACTCCATTTTGGGAAATGACATAGCCAAGCAAAACTAGATGATCCTTGCAAAAGGTGCACTTTTTGAGGTTGGCAAACAGCTTTTCTTCTCAAAGCAGTTCAAACACCTTTGTAAAATGCTTTATGTGCTCATCAAAGCTCTTACTATAGACAAGTATGTCATCAAAATAAATGACAACAAAATAACTAATGAATTTTCATAAAACAAGGTTCATTAGTCATATAAATGTGCTACGAGCATTGGACAAGCTAAAGGGCATGGCTATCCATTCATTCAACCTAAACTTAGTCTTAAAGGCTATTTTGCATTCATCGCCTTCCTTTATTCGAATATAATGGTATCCACTCTTGAGATCAATCTTAAAAAAGATAGAGGAACCATGCAACTTGTCAAACATGTCATTAAGCTATACGATAGGCTAACGGTATTTGACTATAATCTTATTAATAGCTCAGCTATCTATAAACATGTGCATCGATCCATCCTTCTTGGGCACCAAAAGACTGGAACTGCGCATGGACTCATGGATTCTTTAACAAAGCCCTTCTCCGTTAGCTCCATTATTTGCCATTGGAGCCCTTTAGCTTTTTTTGGGTTACATCAATATGTTGGTCTATTGGGCAAGTTCAAACCAAGAATTGATTAATCTGATGCTCTATGCCACGGATTAGTGGTAACTCCTTCGGAAGTTCTTCTAGGAAAACATCCAAGAATTCTTCTAATATAATTTTGGATGAACAGCTCCACCTACACCTAAAATTTCCTTAACTGTCAACATGTAAACAATCCTATTAGTTATTAGAGCATGTTTTATCTCCCCCTTGTTGGAAAATAAGCTTTCCTTCACTACTTTTCTAATCGTCAACTAGTCTTGTATTACCTGGAAAAGATTGAGAGATCTTAATAGCATACATTTACCATCCTTACAAATAGAATATGTGTTTAGATGCTCATGATGCACAATGTCTTGGTTAACTACTAAGTTTTTCCAAGTAGCACATGGCTAATATTCATCGAAACAACATCACATGTTACTTTATCTATGTACCTACCTATGGTAAATGGTACCTTCACCTATTTTAAAACTCTTAGCTCTCCCTTGTTGTTTAGCCATTGCAAACAGCAAGGATATGGATGGTTAGTAGTAGTGAGATTTAGTTTATTAACCGATTTAATCGAGTTTACATTAGTGTAACTCCTTCCATCAATGATTAAACCACATACCTTGCCATTAATGTTGCAATAGGTGTAAAAGATATTCTCTTGTTGTTCCTCCTCTTTTTTTGATTGTACGGCCAAATTACAATGAATAATAAGCAATTCTCCTTCCTCAAGAAGTGTGACTTGCTTTTCTTTCACTTTTACTTCTGAATCTGACTCATCTTTACTAATAACTTCTTCAATTGATTCATGAACAATCATTACCTTCTTATTAGGACATGGAGAAGCTGTGTCCAAGCCTAAGGCACTTAAAACACTTAATGTCATAGCTTTTTGTTGAAGGTTGAAAATTTTTAACTTTTTTTTTTTGGCTTTTTCTACCATAGTCAACTTAGTAGGATTCTTCTTTTTTTTTTTAAGTTTTGGGACCAGTTTGGAGATATAAGATAAAGAAAAAGATAAGGTGTAAGGTTTACTTACCTTAGATGTGCCTCTCTTGCGCTACCTTTCAATCTTCATAGCCAATGTAATCACATAATCCAATGTGGCATATGGTTATAACTCCACTGAATCTGCAATCTCCTTATGCAACTCGCTAATGAACCTTACAATGGTTTGTTCTTAAGCTCTTGTAGTTCACACTACATTAGTAACATCTTAAACTTTTTCACATAATCCTCAACACAGTAGGCTCTTTATTGCAAAGTTTGTAACTTAAGGAATAACTCTTGCTTACAATATTAAGGTACAAACTTCTCTTCCATAACCCTCTTCATAAGCCTCCATGTCTAAACTGGATTTTCTCTTTCATGCCTTCTTTGTGACTTCACATTCTCCCACCATAGATTAACATAATTAGTAAACTTTAGAGTCTAAGTTTTACCTTTTTAGCCTTGGTGTATTCTTGACACTCAAAAACTTTTTCAATATGTTGTACCTACTCTAAGTACTCTTCGAGAGAGCTTATTCCATAAAAAGGCAAAATCTTCATCTTGATATTATTAGAGGAAATTGGTTGCCGGCATTTCCTTGGTGCTTCTTTAGGTTTATCTTCTATGCCCAGATTGTCATACCATCACCCTCATCATGATCAATCCTTCGTCATTGTAGTTGATTGCATTGTGGTTGATTCATGACCAATTTTTCCACTATATGCACAAGCTGATCCATACATGTATGAAGCTCTTCATTATTGCATTCAAGGGCTATAAGACAAGCTTGTTCATGACTCATTCCTTGTTGCAATCTTAAATTTGGCAGCATATGGGTCTCACTAACTTCTGACATGGTGTTTATAATTCTTAACCTTAAAAACCTTAGCTTTGATGCCAATACTGATGAGCTTTATCAGAATAGAACTCAATGGAAATATATCTCTAATGGTTTAAAACAAAAATTAGAAGAAAATCAAAATCTGAAAGTTAAAAGGATGAAAGAAATAAACCTTGATTGATTGATAAGAATCCTCATCATAATCAATACAAAGGTTAGACACCACTTTTAAGGATGAAAAACCTAAAAGATAAATCTCACAAACTCACCACCAAAAGACTTGGATAAGAGAAAAGAACTAAAACTAATCCACTATAAACTTTAAATGTCATTAAAACAAGCATAAGGTCCCCTATTTAGAGTAAAGGTTTGGCTAAAAGCCTTTACAAGAAAGGAAAACTAAATCCTAAGTAATTAATTAAGATATTGCTTACTTACAAAGAAAATAAGATAGTTAATAGAATTAATTTCCTTGCAAGCAAAGGAATTAAAACCTTCATAAAAAAATGAAATTCTTGGATATTAAGTAAAAATCTACACACCAAAACTTTCCTAATTTGGATGCTGCCAACTTTTTTGCTCAAAAAGACTTCTAGAATCTTTAAGGATCTTCCTTATTGAGCACATAATATACCAAGTTAACTCTTTTAGCCTTTAATCCTATGGTTGGGCCTGTATACTCAAACTTTACCCTTTTTAGGACTTCTAACTTAGGCCAACCATGATGTGGCACATCATTGAAGCTTTAGTTTGGCAAGAAAAGCTCATCTTTCCATCAATTTCTTTAGAATCAAAGTTCATCCATCAAATAAGACAAACTTGAATTCTCATAATAATCTCTATTCTTTTTGTGATTAGGTGGTATAATTATGATCGTCTCATTATGATACATGATATGGATGCTTTGGTATGACAATGGAAGCGTTTGTTTCAACTATTTTCCTTAGAATCAAAGTTTATCTATAAAATGAGACAAACTTAGATTCTCATAAGAACCTCTATTCATTTTGTACTTAGGCACTATAATTATATTCTCCTCATTGGGATGCACGATATTGATGCTTTAGTCTAAAAAGAAAAGCTTTTCTTTCCCTCATTTTCCTTAAAATCAAGGTTTGTCTATCAAATGAGACAAACTTGTATTCTCGCAATAATCTCCATTCTTTTCATGATTAGGCACTATAATCATGATCTTTTCATTAGGATACATGATACTAATGCTTTGGTTTGGCAAGAAAGGCTTTTTTTTCCACCATTTTCCTTAGAATCAAAGTTTATTTGTCAAATGAGGCAAACTTGGATTCTCATAAGAATCTCTATTCATTTTGTGATTAGGCACTGTAATCATATTTTTCTCACTGGGATACACAATATTGATGCTTTTGTTTAGCAAGAAATGCATTTCTTCCCACCAATTTTCTTAGAATCAAAGTTCATCCTCAAATAAGACAAACCTAGATTCTCGTAATAATCTCCATTCTTTTCATGATTAAGCACTATAATCAAGTTCTTCCTATTGAGAAACATGACATTGATGCTTTGGCATTACAGTAAAAGCTCTTGTTTCCACCATTTTTCTTAAAATCAAAGTTCAACTGTCAAATGAAACAAACTTAGATTCTCATAAGAACCTCTATTCTTTTTGTGATTAGGCACTCTAATCACATTTTCCTCACTGGGATGCATGATATTGTTGCTTTGGTCAAGGAAGGAAAGCTTTTTTCTCCCATTTTTCTTAGAATCAAAGTTTATCCATTAAATGAGACAAACTAGCGTTCTCACAATGATCTCTATTCTTTTCATGATTAGGCACTATAATCATGATCTTCTCATTGGGATACATGATATTCATGCTTTGGTTTGGCAAGAAAGTTTTTCTTTTCATCATTTTCCTTAGAATCAAAGTTTATCCATCAAAAGAGACAAACTTTAATTCTCATAAGAATCTATATTCTTTTTGTGATCGACACTACAATCACATTCTCCTTATTAGGATACAGAATATTGATGCTTTGGTTAGGTGAAAAAAGCATTTTTTCCTACCATTTTTCTTAGAATTAAAGTCCGTCCTGGAGTGAGACAAACCTAGATCACAATAATATCCATTCTTTTCATGATTAGGCACTATAATCAAGTTTTTCTCATTAGGATACATGATATTCATGCTTTGGCATGATAACAAAAGCTTTTTTTTTCACCATTTTTCTTAAAATCAAGGTTCAATCGTCAAATAAGATCAACTTAGATTTTCATAAGAGCCTTTCTTCTTTTTGTGATTGGGCACTCTAATCATATTTTCCTTACCGGGATGCACGATATTGACGCTTTGGTCTAAGAAGAAAAGCTTTTCTTTCCACTATTTTACTTAGAATTAAAGTTCATTTATTAAATGAGACAAACTTGCATTCTCATAATAATCTTCATTTTTTTCATGATTAGGCACTATAATCATGATCTTCTTATTGGGATACATGATATTCATGCTTTGGTTTGGTAAGAAAGTTTTTCTTTTCACTATTTTCCTTAGAATCAAAGTTTATCCATCAAATGAGATAAACTTAAATTCTTATAAGAATCTCCATTCTTTTTGTGATTCGGCATATAATCACATTTTCTTTATTGGGATACACAATATTAACGCTTTGGTTTGGGAAGATAAGTATTTCTTCCCACTATTTTTCTTAGACTCAAAGTTTGTCCTTAAATGAGAGAAACTTGGATTCTCATAATAATCTCCATTCTTTTCATGATTAGGCATTATAATCATGTTTTTCTCATAGGGATAGATGATATTAATGCTTTGGTATGACAGTAAGAGCTTTTTTTTCACTATATTCCTTAAAATCAATGTTCAATCTTTAAATGAGACAAACTTAAATTCTCATAAAAACCTCTATTCTTTTTGTGATTAGGCACTCTTATCATATTTTCCTCACTGGGAGGCGTGATATTGATGCTTTAGTTTAGCATGAAACACTTTTCTTTCCACATTTTTGATAGAATCAAAGTTCATTCATTAAATGAGACAAACTTGCATTCTTGCAATAACCTCCTCCATTCTTTTCAAGATTAGGCACTATAATCAAGATCTTCTCTTTGGTATGCATGAGATTGAAGCTTTACTTTGGCAAAAATGCTTTTTCTTTTGCCATTTTCCTCAAAATCAATGTTTATCCTTTAAATGAGACAAACTTGGGTTCTCATTAAAATATCTTTTCTTTTTGTGATTGGACACTATAACCACATTCTCTTTATTAGAATACAAAATATTGATGCTTTAGAGTGGCAAGAAAAGTATTTCTGCTTGCCATTTTTCTTAGAACCAAAGTTCATTCGTTAAATGAAACAAACTTGGATTCTTATAATAATCTCAAGTCTTTTCATGATTAGGCACTACAATCATGATCTTCTTATTGGGACACATGATATTGATGCTTTAGTATGACAAGAAAAGCTTTTCTTACCATCATTTTCCTTAGAATCAAAGTTAATATGTCAAATGAGATAAACTTAAATTCTCATAAGAACCTCTATTATTTTGTTATTGGGAATTATAATCACATTCCACTCACTAGGATACACAATATTGATCCTTTGCTTTAGCAATAAAAGCTTTTCTTCATATAATTTTTCCTAAAATCAAAGTTCATCTGTTAAAAGTAAGAAACCTGGATTCTAGTAATAATCTCTTTTCTTTTTGTGATTAGGCATTATAATCATGATCTTCTCATTGGGATATATGATATTGATGCTTTGGTTTTGTAAGAAAAGCTTTTACTTTCCATAATTTTTGTAAAATCAAAGCTCATCCATCCAATCAGACAAAGTTGGATTCTCATAATAATCTCCAATCCATTTGTGATTAGGCACTATAATCATTTTTTGCTTAGTGGGATATGTGATGTTGATGCTTTTATTCGGCGAGAATAGGTTTTCTTCCCACCATGTTCCTTAGAAATAAAGTTTATACTTTAAATAAGACCAACTTGGATTCTTATACGAATCTCTATTCCTTTTGTGATTAGACACTTTAATAACTTTCTCCTCAATAAGATACACGATATTGATGCTTTGGTTTAGCAAGAAAAGCTTTTTTTTGATTAGGCACTTTAATAATTTTCCATATGATCAAAGTTCATCCATCAAATAAAGAAACTTAGATTCTCTTTATAATATCCATTGCTTTCATGATTAGGCACTATAGTCATGATCTTTTCATTGGGACACATGATGTTAATGCATTGGTCAAACAACAAAAGTTTTTTTTTTGCACCATTTACCTTGGAATCAAAATTCATCAATCAAATAAGACAAACTTAGAGTCTCATAAGAACCTCTATTCTTTTTGTGATTGGGCACTATAATCACATTCCCATCACTAGGATACAAGATATTGATTCTTTTTTTTGGCAAGAAAAGGTTTTGTTCCCACCATTTTTCTTATAATAAAAATTCATCTGTTAAAGGTGACAAACTTAATTTCTTATAATAATCTCTATTTTTTTTTGTGATTAAGCACTATAATCAAGATCTTCTCAGTAGAATACATGACATTGATGCTTTGGTTTGGCAAGAAAAGTATTTTCTTTTAACCATTTTCTTAAAATCAAAGTTTATCAATCTAATGAGACAAGCTTGGATTCTCGCAATAATCTCCAATCTTTTTTCTGATTGGGCACTATAATCATTTTCTCCTTAATGGGATACATGACATTAATGCTTTAGCTTGGCAGGAAAAGCTTTCCTTTCCACCATTTTGCATAGAATCTAAGTTTATATGTCAAATGAGACAAACTTGGATTCTCGTAATAATCTTCATTCCTTTTGTGATTAGGTACTATAATCACTTTCCCTCAGTGATATTGATGCTTTGGTTTTGCAAGAAAAGCATTTTTTCTAGCATTTTCCTTAGAATCAAAGTTTGTCTATCAAATGAGACAAACTTGGATTCTCAAGATAATCTCTATTGTATTCATGGTTAGGCTCAATAATCGCGATCTTCTTATTGCATTACATGACTTGATCTTTTAGTTTGGCAAGAAAAGCATTTTCTTTTAACCATTTTCTTAAAATCAAAGTTTTTCCATCCAATGAGACAAACTTGGATTCTCATAATAATCTTTAGTTTTTTTCTAATTTGGCATTATAATCACTTTCGCTTCAATGGGATACATGATATTGATGCTTTGTCTTGGCAGGAAAAGCTTGTACATTACACCAATTTCTTAAAATCAAAGTTCGTCCATCCAATTAAACTTGGATTCTCATTATAATCTCTAATCTTTTATGACTGGGCACTATAATCACTTTCTGCTTAGTGGGATATACGACATTGATGCTTTGTTTTGGTAGGAATAGGTTTTCTTTCCACCATTTTGCTTAAAATTAAAGTTTATACACCAAATGAGACAAACTTGGATTCTCATAATAATCTCCATTCCTTTTGTGATTAGGCATTGTAATCACTTTCTCGTTAGTAGGAAACATGATGTTGATGCTTTGGTTTAGCAAGAAAAGCAATATTCTACCATTTTCCTTAAAATCAAAGTTCATCTGTCAAATGAGACAAATCGGGATTCTTATAATAATCTCCATTGTATTCATGATTAGGCATTATAATCATGATCTTCTCATTGGAACACATGACATTGATGCTTTGGTATGATAACAAAAGCTTTTCTTTCCACCATTTTCTTTAGAATCAAAGTTTATCTATCAAATGAAACAAACTTAGATTGTCATAAGAACCTCCACTCCTTTTGTAAATGGAATCATGATCTTCTCTTTGTGATATATGATACTGATGCTATAGTTTAGCAAGAAAAGCTTATTCTTTCCACCATTGTCTTAAAATCAATGTTTGTCCATCTAATGAGACAAACTTGGATTCTTATAATAATCTCCACATTTTCTTATGATTGGGCATTATAATCATTTCTCTTTAATGGGATACATGATATTGATGCTTTGGATTGGAAAGAAAGGCTTTTCTTTCCTCCATTTTGCTTAGAATCAAGGTTTAAACATCAAATGAGACAAATTTGGGTTCTCATAATAATCCCTATCCTTTTTTGATTATGCAGTATAATCACTTTCTTCTCATTGGAATAGACAACATTGATGCTTTGGTTTCGCAAAAAATGCCTTTTTTTCTAGCATTTTTTGTAGAATAAAAGTTCTTCCATCAAATAAGATAAACTTGGACTCTCACTAGAATATTGTTTCTTTTTGTGATTGGGCACTATAATCACATTTTCCTTATGAGGATCCAAAGTATTGAGTTTTGGTGTCGCATCAAAAGCATTTCTTCTTACCATTTTTCTTAGAATTAAAATTCATCTGTCAAATGACATAAACTTGGATTCCTGTAATATTCTCTTTTCTTTTCATGATTAGGCACCAGAGTCATGATTTTCTCATTCGAACACATGATATTGATGCTTTGATATGACAACAAAAGCTTTATTTTCTATTATTTTTCTTAGAATTAAGGTTCATCTATCAACTGAGATGAACTTAGATTTTTATAAAAACATCTATTCTTTTGTGATTGGAAACTATAACCACATTTCAATCATTTGGATACACATCATAGATCTTTTGTTTTGGCAAGAAAAGCTTTTCTTCAGTTCTCCTAGAATCAAAGTTCATCTATTAAAGGCAAGAAACGTCGATTATTGCAATAATCTCTTTTCTTTCCATGATTAGGCACTACAATCATGATCTTCTTTTTGGGATATATGATATTGATGCTTTGGTTTAGCAAGAAAAGCTTTTACTTTCCACCATTTTCTTAAAATCAAAATTCGTCTATCCAATTAGACAAACTTGGATTCTGATAATAATCTCTAATCTCTTTATGATTAGGCACTATAATCACTTTCTGTTTAATGGGATATGTGATATTGATGCTTTTTTTTGGCAGGAATAGGTTTTTTTTTCACCATTTTCCTTAGAATTAAAGTTTATAAGTTAAATGAGACAAACTTGGATTCTCGTAAGAATATTTATTCTTTTTGTGAGTTGGCACTATAATCACTTTTTTCTCAGTGAGAAAAATGATATTGATGCTTTGGTTTAGCAAGAAAAGCTTTTCTTTTTGGCATTTTCCTTAGCATAAAAATTTTTCCATCAAATGAGACAAATTTAGATTCTTATAATAATCTCCATTGTCTTCATGATTAGGCACTACTATCATGATCTTCTCATTGGGATACATGACATTGATGCTTTGGTAGGACAACAAAATATTTTCTTTGCACCATTTTCCTTAGACTCAATATTTATCTGGTCAAAAGAGACAAACTTAGATTCTTATAGTAACCTCCATTCTTTTTGCGATTGGGTACTATAATCGCATTCCTATCATTGGAATACACGATATTGATTCTTTGTTTGGGAAAGAAAAGGATATATTCCTACCATTTTTCTCAGAATCAAAGTCCATCTGTTACAAGTGACAAACCTAGATTGTTATAATAATCTCTTTTGTTTTCGTGATTAGGCATTGAAATCACAATCTTCTCATTAGGATACATGATATTGACGCTTTAGTTTGGTAAGAAAAGCATTTTCTTTCAACCTTTTTTCTTAAAATTAAAATCCATCCATCCAATAGGACAAACTTGGATTCTTATAACAATCTCAAACCCTTTTTCTGATTGGGAACTATAATCACTTTTGCATGAATAGGATACATGATATTGATGATTTGGCTTGGCAGGAAAAACTTTTTTGTCCACCATTTTGCTTAGAATCAAAGTTTATACATCAAGTGAGATAAACTTGAATTCTCATAAGAATCTCCATTTCTTTTGTGATTAGGCACTGTAATCACTTTCTGCTCAGTGGGATACATGATATTGATGCTTTGTTTTGGCGAGAAAAGCTTTTTTTCTAGAAAATCAAAGTTCATCTGTTAGTGGAAACAAACCCGGATTCTTATAATAATCTCCTTTCTTTTCATGATTAGGTGCTAGGACCATGATATTCTCTTTAGGATATATGATATTAAAGCTTTGCTTATGCAAAAAAACATTTTTCTTTCCACCATTGTCTTAAAATCAAAGTTTGTCTATCTAATGAGACAAACTTGTATTCTCATAATAATCTCTAACTATTTTTTGTGTTTGGGCATTATAATCACTTTGTCCTCAATGGGATACATGATATTGATGCTTTGGATTGGCAGGAAAGGCTTTTCTTTCCTCCATTTTGCTTAGAATCAAGGTTTGCCAATCAAATGAGATAAACTTAGATTCTCATAATAATCTTCATTGCTTTTGTGATTACACAATATAATTACTTTCTCCTCATTGGAATACATGATATTAAAGCTTTGGTTTGGCAAGAAATGCCTTTCTTTCTAACATTTTTTTGTAAAATCAAAATTCATTCATCAAATAAGACAAACTTAGATTCTTATAATAATCTCTTTTGTTTTCATGATTAGGCACTTTAATAATGATCTTTTCATTGTGACACATGTCATTGATGCTTTGATATGACTATAAAAGCTTATCTTTCCACCACTTTCCTTGGAATCAAAGGTTATCTATCAAATAAGACAAACTTAGATTCTCAAAAGATGCTCCATTCCTTTTGTGATTGGGCACTATAATCATATTCCCCTCACTAGGATCATAAAATTGATCATTTGTTTTGGCAAGCAAATCTTTTCTTGCTGTCATTTTTCTTAGAATCAAAGTTCATCTGTTAAAAGTGACTGACCTAGATTGTTATAATAATCTCCTTTGTTTTCGTGATTAGGCGCTATAATCATGATCTTCTTTTTAGGATATTTGATATTTATGCTTTCATTTAGCAAGACAAGCTTTTTTTTTCCACCGTTTTCTTAAAATCAAAGTTCATCCATCCAATAAGACTAACTTAGTCTTTTTTGTGATTGGGCACTATAATCACTTTTTTCTCAATGGGATATGTGATATTGATGCTTAAGATTGGCAAGAAAAGCTTTTTTTTCCATCATTTTGCTTAGAATGAAAGTTTATACATCAAATGAGACAAACATAGATTCTTATAATAATCTCTATTCCTTTTATGGTTAGGCACTGTATTAACTTTCTCCTATGTGGGATACACAATATTGATGCTTTGGTTTGGCAGGAAAAGCATTTTCTTTCAAGCATTTTTTTAAAAACAAAGTTTATCCATCCAATGTGACAAACTTGGATTCTTGCAATAATCTCCAATCTTTGTCTGATCAGCCACTATAATTACTTTGTCCTCAATGGGATACATCATATTAACGCTTTGGCTTGGCAGGAAAAGCTTTTCTTTCCACTGTTTTGCTTAGAATGAAAGTTTATATGTCAAGTGGGATAAACTTGAATTCTCATAACAATCTCTATTCTTTTTCTGATTAGGCATTTAATCACTTTCTCCTTAATGGGATACACGATATTGATGCTTTGGTTTGGAAAGAAAAGTATTCTTTCTAGCATTTTCCATCAAATGAAACAAACTTGGATTCTTGTAGTAATATCCATTATTTTCATGGTTAGGCATTATAATCATGATTTTCTCATTGGGACATGCGACATTGATGCTTTGTTATGGCTATAAAAACTTTTTTTCCACCACTTTCCTTAGAATCAAAGTTCATCTGTCAAATGAAATAAACTTAGATTGTCATAAGAACCTCCATTTTTTGTGATAGGGCACTGTAATCATATTCCCCTTGCTAGGATGCATAAAATTGATCCTTTGTCTTAGCAAGAAAAGCTTTTCTTGCCACCATTTTTCTTAGAACCAAAGTTCATTCATAAAAGACAACAAACTTGTATTCTCATAATAATCTCCTCTCTTTTTCATGATTAGGTGCTATTGTCATGATCCCCTCTTTAGGATATATAATATTGATGCTTTCGTTTAGCAAAAGAAGCTTTTTTCTTTCCACTATTTTCTTAAAATCAAAGTTCATCCATCCAAAGGGACAAACTTGAATTCTCATAATAATCTCCAACCTTTTTGTGATTGGGCACTATAATCACTTTCTCCTTAATGGCATGCATGATATTAATGCTTTAGGTTGGTAGGAACAGTTTTTGTTTCCATCTCTTCTTTAGTATCAAAGTTCATACGTCAAGTGAGACAAGCATAGATTCTTGTAACATTCTCTATTCCTTTTGTGATTTGGCACTGTAATCACTTTCCCCTTATTGGGATACATATATTAATGCCTTGGTTTGGTAAGAGAAACTTTTCTTATTGGCATTTTCTTGGATCAAAGTTCATCCATCAAATAAGACAAGGGTTCTTTTAATAACCTTTATTGTTTTCATGATTAGGCACATAATCATGATTTTCTCATTAGGACACATGATATTGATGCTTTGGTAAGACAATAAAAGCTTTTCTTTCTACCATTTTCTTTAGATTCAAAGTTCATCTATCAAATGAGACAAACATAGATTCTCATAAGAACCCTATTATTTTTATGATTAGGCGTTATAATAACATTCCTTCACTAGGATACATGATATTGATTTTCTTGTATTAGCAAGAAAAGCTTTTATTTTCACTATTTTTCTTACAATTAGAGTTTATCTGATAAAGGTGAAAAACCTAGATTCTTATAATAATCTCTTTCTTTTCATGATTAGGCATTATAAATGATCTTCTCATTGGGATACACCATATTGATGCTTTGGTATGGCAAGAAAAGCATTTTTTTTCAACCATTTTCTTAAAATCAAAGTTTGTCCATCCAATGAGACAAACTTGGATTCTTGCAATAATCTCTAATCTTTTTCTAATTGGCCATTATAATCACTTCTCCTCAATAGGATATATGATATTAATGCTTTGGCTTGGTAGGAAAAGCTTTTTTTTCCACCATTTTACTTAGAGTCAAAGTTTATACATGAAATAAGATGAACTTAGATTCTCATAATAATCTCTATTCTTTTTGTGATTAGGCACTGTAATCACTTTATCCTCAGTGGGATGCATGATATCAATGCTTTGATTTGGAAAAAAAAAAAAGCACTGTTTCTAGCATTTTCCTTAGAAACAAAGTTCGTCCATCAAATGAGATAAACTTGGGTTCTTGTAATAATCTCCATGTTTTCATGATTAGACATAATAATCATGATCTTCTCACTGGGACACGTGACATTGATACTTAGGTATGACTACATAAGCTTTTTTCCACCACTTTCCTTAGAATTAAAGTTCATCTGTCAAATCAGACGAACGTAAATTATCATAAGAACCTCCAGTTTTTTGTGGGGGGCACTGTAATCACATTCCCTCACTAGGATACAGAAAATTGATCCTTGCTTTTCTTGCCACCATTTTTCTTAAAGCCAAAGTTCATTTGTTAAAGGCAACAAACTTGTATTCTCATAATAATCTCCTATCTTTTCATGATTAGGTGCTATAGTCATGATCCCCTCTTTGGGATATACGATATTGATGCTTTCGTTTAGCAAAAGAAGCTTTTTTTTTCCACTATTTTCTTAAAATCAAAGTTCATCCATCCAAAGGGTTAAACTTGGATCTTATAATAATCTCAACCTTTTTGTGATTGGGCACTATAATCACTTTTTTCTTAGTGGTTTACATGATATTTGTGCTTTGGGTTGGTAGGAAAAGTTTTTCTTTCCACTCTTTTCCTTAGTATCAAAGTTCATACATCAAATGAGATAAGCATAGATTCTCGTAATATTCTCTATTCCTTTTGTGCTTAGGCACTATAATCACTTTTTCCTTATTGGGATATGTATTATTGATGCCTTGGTTTCACAAGAAAAGCTTTTCTTATTGGCATTTTCCTTGATTGAAGTTTATCTATCAAATAAGACAAGCTTGGGTTCTTGTAATAACCTCTATTGTTTTCATGATTAGGTATTATAATCATGATTTTTCTCATTGTGACACATGATATTAATGGTTTAGTAAGATAACAAAAGCTTTCCTTTCTACCATTTTATTTAGAATTAAAGTTTATCTATCAAATAAAATAAGCATATATTCTCATAAGAACCCCATTCTTTTTATGATTGGGCATCATAATCGCATTCTTCTTATAGGATGCATGACACTGATTTCTTATTTTAGCAGGAAAAGCTTTTATTTCCACAATTTTTCTTAGAATCAAAGTTTATCTGAAAAAAGTGACAATCCTAGATTCTTATAATAATCTTTTTTTTTTTGTGATTAGGTGCTGTAATTGATCTTCTCATCAGGAAACATAATATTGATGCTTTGGTTTGGCAAGAAAAGCATTTTCTTTCAACCATTTTCCTAAAATCAAAGTTCATCTATCCAAGTTCTTGTAATAATCTCTAATCTTTTTCTGATTGGCCACTATAATCACGTTTTCCTCAATGAGATACATGATATTAATGCTTTGGCTTGGCAGGAAAAGCATTTTTTTCATAATTTGCTTAGAATCTAAGCTTATATGTCAAATGGGATAAACTTAGATTCTCGTAATAATCTCTATTCTCTTTATGATTAGGCACTGTATTCACTTTCTCCTTAGTGGGATACTTGATATTGATGCTTTGGTTTGGAAAGAAAAGTATTCTTTCTTACATTTTCCTTAGAATCAAAGTTTATCCATCAAATAAGATAAACTTGGATTCATGTAATAATCTCCATTGTTTTCATGATTAGGCATTATAATCATGATCTTCTTATTGGGACATGTGACATTGATGCTTTGGCATGACTTCAAAAGCTTTTTTTTCTACCACTTTCCTTAGAATCAAAATTCATCCATCAAATGAGACAAACTTATATTATCATAAGAACATCTATTTTTTTGTCATTGGGCATTGTAATCACTTTCCCCTCACTAGGATACACAAAATTGATCCTTTTTTTTGTCATGAAAAGCTTCTCTTGCCACCATTTTTCTTTGAACCAAAGTTCATTCGTTAAAGGTGACGAACTTATATTCTCATAATAATCTCTTACCTTTTCATGATTAGGTGCTATAGTTATGATCCCTTCTTTGGGATATACGATATTGATGCTTTCGTTTTGCAAAACATGATTTTTCATTTCAACATTTTCTTAATATCAAAGTTCATTCATCCAAAGAGACAAACTTGGATTCTCATAATAACCTCAACCCTTTTGTGATTGGGCACTATAATCACTTTCTCCTCAGTAGCATAGATGATATTAACATTGTGGTTGGCAAGAAAAGTTTTTCTTTCCACCATATTCCTTAGTATCAAACTTCATATGTTAAATGAGATAAACATAGATTCTAATAATATTCTCTATTCCTTTTATGATTATGCACTATAATCACTTTCCCCTCATTGGGATACACAATATTGATGCCTTGGTTTGGCAAGAAAAGCTTTTCTTATTGGCATTTTCCTGTATTAAAGTTGATCCATCAAATAAGACAAACTTGGGTTCTTGTAATAACCTCCATTGTTTTCATGATTATACTATAATCATGAGAAATTAGGCATTATAATCATGATTTTCTCATTAGGACACATGACATTGATGCTTTGGTATGACAACAAAAGCTTTTCTTTCTACCATTTTCTTTAGAATCAAAGTTCATCTATCAAACGATACAAACATAGATTCTCAAAAGAACCCCCATTATTTTTATGATTGGGCATTATAATCACATTCCCTTTACTAGGATACATGATATTGATTTCTTCTTTTAGCAAGAAAAGCTTTTATTTTCACTATTTTTCTTAGAATCAAAGTTTATCTGATAAAGGTGACAAATCTACACTCTTATAATAATCTCTTTTCTTTTCATGATTGGGTACTGTAAACAATCTTCTCATCGAGATACATAATATTAATGCTTTGGTTTGGCAAGAAAAGCATTTTCTTTCAAACATTTTCTTAAAATAAAAATCTGTCCATCTAATAAGACAAACTTGGATTCTTACAATAATCTCCAATCTTTTTCTGATTGGCCATTATAATCACTTTCTCCTTAATAGGGTACATGATATTAATGCTTTGGCTTGGCAGGAAAAGCTTTTCTTTCCACCATTTTGCTTAGAATTAAAGTTTATATGTCAAATGAGATAAACTTGGATTCTCATAATAATCTCTATTCTTTTTGTGATTAGGCACTGTAATCACTTTCTCCTCATTGGGATATACGATATTGATGCTTTGGTTTGGCAAGAAAAGCTTTTCCTTCAACCATTTTTCTTAAAATCAAAGTTCATTCATCAAATGAGACAAACTTGGATTCGTATAACAATATATATTCATTTTACAATTGACAGTAAAATCACAATCTTCTCGTTAGGATTCACGATATTAATGCTTTGATTTGGCAAGAAAAGCTCTTCTTTCCACCATTTTCCTTAAAATCAAAGTTTGTAGGTTAATTGAGACAAACTTGGTTTTTTATAATAATCTCCATTCTTCTTATGATTAGACACTATAATCACTTTCTCCTCGTTGGGATACACGATATTGATGCTTTGGTTCGGCAGGAAAAGTTTTTCTTTACAGCATGTTCCTTAGAATCAAAGTTCATTTGCCAAATGAGATAAACCTGGATTCTCATAATAATCTCTATTATTTTCATGATTAGGCACTATAATTGTGATTTTCTTGTCGTAATACATGATATTGATGCTTTGGTATCAAAGTTCATCCATCAAATAAGATAAATTTTGATTCTCATAAGAATTTTCATTTTTTTGTGATTAGGCACTATAATCACATTCTCCTTAGTAGGATAGACGATATGGATCTTTGCTTTAGCAAGAAAAGTTTTTTTTCCTACCATTTTTTAGAATGAAAGTTCATCCATCCAATAAGACCAACTTGGATGCTTATAATAATCTTTGTTCTTTTTGTGTTTAGGCACTATAATCTCAAGCTTCTCATTGGGGTACACGATATTGACACTTTCATTTAGGAAGAAAATCTTTTTCTTTCCACCATTTTCTTAAAATCAAAATTTATCCCTCTATTGAGACAAACTCAAATTTTCATAATAATCTCTAATGTTTTTCTGATTGGGCACTATAATAATTTTCTCTTGATTAGGATACATGGTATTGATGCTTTGATTTGGCAATAAAAGCTTTTTTTTCCACCATTTTCCTTAGAATCAAAGTTCATATGTCAAATAAGACAAACTTGGATTCTCGCAATAATCTCCTTTCTTTTTATGATTGGGCTAATCATAATCTTCTCATTCGGCTACATGATATTGATGCTTTGGTTTGGGAAGAAAAGCTTTTCATTCCACTATTTTCATTAGAATCAAAGTTCATCCACAAATGAGACAAACCTTGATTCTTATAAGAATCTCTATTCTTTTTTGTGATTTGGCACTATGATCACATTTCTCTCATTAGGATACATAATAATGATGCTTTGGCTTGGCAATAGATGCATTTCTTGCCATTTTTCTTAGAATCAAAGTGCATCCATCAAATATGACAAACTTGGACTTTTATAATAATCTTCATTCTTTTTGTGATTAGTCACTGTAATCACTTTCTCCTCATTAGGATATAGATATTGATGCTTTGGTTTGGCAAGAAAAGCTTTTCTTTATAGCATTTTCCTTATAATCAAAGTTTATCCATCAATTGAGAATAACTTGGATTCTCATAATAATCCATTAATTTTTTCATGAATAAGCTATAATCATGATTTTCTTTTTGGAATGCATGATATTGATGCTTTGGTTTTGCAAGAAATGCTTTTTCTTTCCACCATTTTCTTAAAGTCAAAGTTTGTCCTTCCAATGAGACAAACTTGGATTCTCATCATAATCTCTAATCATTATATGACTAGGCACTATAACCACTTTCTCCTTAGTGGGATACATGGTACTTATGCTTTGGTTTGGCAAGAAAAGCTTTTCTTTCCTTCATTTTCCTTAGAATCAAAGTTTATGCATCAAATGAGACAAACTTAGTTTCTCATAACAATCTCTATTCTTTTTGTGATTAGGCACTATTCACTTTCTCCTCATTGGGATCCATAATATTAATGCTTTGCTTTAGCAAGGAAAGCTTTTCTTCCCACTATTTTTCTTACAATCAAAGTTTGTGCATCTTGGATTCTTATAACAATCTTTATTCATTTCATGATTAGACAATATAATGATGATCTTCTCATTAGGATTCACGATATTGGTGCTTTGGTTTGGCAAGGAAAGAACTTCTTTCCACTAGTTTTTGTAGAATCAAAGTTTTTATATCAATTGAGACAAACCTAGATACTAATAAGAATCTCAATTCTTTTTGTGCTTGGGCACTATAATCACATTCGCCTAATTGGGATTTATGATATTGATGCTTTGCATTTGCTTGAAAAGTTTTTCTTCACACCATTTGTCTTGGAATTAAAGGTCGTCCGCTGAATGATGCAAACATGGATTCTTATAAGAATCTAAATTCTTTTTGTGATTGGGCACTGTAATCACATTCTCCTCATTAAGATTCAAGATATTAATGTTTTAGTTTAAGAGGAAAAGCATTTCTTTCCACCATTTATCATACAATTAAAGTTCATCCGTTAAATAAGATAACTTAGGATTCTCATAACAATTACCATTCTCTTAGCATTATAATCACTTTCCCCATATTAGGATACACAATCAATACTAATGCTTTCATTTGGCAAGAAAAGCTTTTTTTCCATCATTTTCCCTAGAATCGGTGTTCGTTCATCAAATAAGACAATCATGGATTCTTATAACAATCTTAATTTCTTTTATGACTGCACACTATAATTACTTTTTTCCTCTTTGGGACACACGATATTACTACTTTTGCTAGGTAGGAAAAACTTTTCCTTCCACCATTTTCCTTAGAATCTAAGTTTGTCTGTCTAACAAGACAAATTTGGATTCTCACAATAATCACCAATCTTTTTATGATTGGGCACTATATTGGGATGCATAATATTGATGCTTTGGTTTGGCAAGAAAAACTTTTGTTCCTACTATTTTTCTTAGATTCAAAGTTTATCCGTTAAATAAGATAAACTTAGATTCTTATAATAATATCCATTCTTCTTATGATTAGGCACTTTAATCACTTGTCCCTCACTAGGTACACCATATTGGTGCTTTGGTTTGGCAAGCTTTTCTTTATAGCATTTTACATAGAATTAAAATTTGTCTGTCAAATACGATAAACTTTTTCATGATAATCTCCATTCTTTTCATGATTAAGTAATATAATAATGATATTCTCATTAGGATACAAGTTTGACACTTTAGTTTCGAAATAAAAGCTTTTACTTTCCATTATTTTCTTAAAATCAAAGTTCATCTATTTAATAAGACAAACTTGGATTCTTGTAATAATCTTTAATCTTTTTTTTTTATAGCGCACTGCTGTCACTTTCTCCTCAGTTGGATATATAATATTAATGCTTTGGTTTTGCAAGAAAAGCTTTCTTTCCACCATTTTCCTTAGAATCAAAGTTCATGCATCAAATGAGACAAACTTTGATTCTCATAATAAACTCTATTTTTTTGTGATTAGGCTCTATAATCACTTTGTCCTTATTGAGATACACCATATTGATGCTTTGTTTTGGTAGGGAAAGCTTTTTTTCTTACCATTTTTCTAAGAATCAAAGTTTATCCATCAAATGAGGCAAACCTAGATTCTTATGACAATCTCTGTTTATTTCATGGTTAGACACTATAATCATGATCTTCTCATTGGGATTCATGATATTGATTATTTGGTTCGGTAAGAAAGCACTTCTTTCCACCATTTTCATTAGAATCAAAGTTCATATGTCAATTGAGACAAACCTAGATTCTCTTGAGAATCTCAATTCTTTTTGTGATTAGACATTATAATCACATTCTTCTTATTGGGATTCATGATATTGATACTTTAGTTTGACGAGAAAAACTTCTTAACATTTTTCTTAGAATCAGAGTTCATCCATCGAATGACACAAACTTGGATTCTTATAAAAATCTCTATTCTTTTCATGATTGGACACAATAATCATATTCTCCTTATTGGGATTTTAGATATTAATGCTTTGGCTTGGAAGGAAAAGCTTTTCTTTCCACCATTTTCCTTGGAATCAAAGTTCATCCATCAAATAAGACAATGCAGGATTCTCATTACAATCACCATTTTTTTGAGATTAGGCATTATAATCACTTTCTTTTCATTGGAATACATGATACTAATGCTCTCACTTGGAAAGAAAAACTTTTCCTTTCACCATTTTCCGTAGAATCTAAGTTTATCCATCGGACAAACATGGATTCTCATAATAATCTCTTTTTTTTTGTGATTAAACACTATAATCACTTTTCCTTATTGGGATGTACAATATTATTGCTTTAGTTTGGCAAGAAAAGCTTTTCTTTCCATTATTTTCCTTAGAATCTAAGTTTATCTGTCAAATGAGATAAATTAGGATTTTCATAATAATCATCCGTTCAATGAGACAAACTTGGATTCTTATAATAATCACTATTTTTTTTTTTTTGCAATTAGGCACTATAATCATGGTCTTTCGATTAGGATACACGATATTAATGCTCTAGTTTGGCAAGAAAAACTTTTTTTTCCACCATTTTGCTTTGAATCCAAGTTAGTTAAACTTGGATTCTTGTAATAATCTTCATTCCTTTCATGATTAGGCACTACAATCATATCTTCTCATTGGGATACATGGCATTGATGCTTTGGTTTTATAAGAAAACCCTTTGATTCCACTATTTTGCTTTGAATCAAAGCTTGCTCATCAAATAGATAAACTTGGATTCTCATAAGAATCTCTATTTTTTTATGATTGGGCACTATAATCACATTCTTCTCATTGGGATTTATGATATTGATGCTTTAGATTAGATAGAAAAGTTTTTCTTCCCACTATTTTTCTTAGAATTAAAGTTCATCTGTCGAATGATGCAAACTTAGATTCTTATAAGAATCTCCACTCTTTTAGTGATTGGGCACTTAATAACATTTGCCTCATTGGGATTCAAGATATTGATTCTTTGGTTCAAAAGGAAAAGCCTTTCTTTCCACCATTTTCCTTACAATTAAAGCTTGTCTATCAAATAAGATAAATTAGAATTCTTATAACAATCACCATTATTTTTGAGATTAGGCATTATAATCACTTTCTACTCATTAGGATACATGATACTAATGCTTTTATTTGGCAAGAAAAGCTTTTCTTTCCACCATTGTCCCTCGAATTAAAGTTTATCCATCAAATGAGATAAACATGGATTCTCGTAATAATCTCTATTCATTTTGTGATTAGGCACTATAATCACTTTTTTCTCTTTGGGATACACGATATTGTTGCTTTGATTTAGCAAGGAAAGCTTTTCCTTCCACTATTTTTCTTAGAATTTAAGTTTATCCGTCAAATGATAAATTAGGATTCTCATAATAATCACCATTTTTTTATGATTAGGCAGTATATCGGGATACATAATACTGACGCTTTGGTTTGTCAAGAAAAGCATTTCTTCTCACTAATTTTTTTAGATTCAAAGCTTATCCATTAAATAAGGCAAACTTGGATTCTTATAGTAATCTTTATTCTTCTTATGATTCGGCAATTTAATCGCTTTGTCTCATTTGAATACACCATATTGATGATTTGGTTTGGCAAGGAAAGCTTTTCTTTACATCATTTTCCATAGAATCAAAGTTCATTTGTCAAATGAGACAAACTTGGATACTCGTGATAATTTTCATTTTTTTCATAATTAGGTACTATATCATGATCTTCTTATTAGGATACATGCTATTAATGCTTTGCTTTCATCAATAAAAACTTTTTTCCTCTATTTTCTTAAAATCAAAGTTCATCGTCCAATAAGATAAACTTGAATTCTCAAAATTATCTCCAATCTTTTTATGACTAGGCACTGTAATCACTTTTTTCTTAATGGGATAAATGATATTAAAGGTTTGGGTTGGCAAGAAAAGCTTTTTTTTTTCGTTTTCATTAGATTCAAACATGGATTCTCGTAATGATTACCCTTCTTCTTATGATTGGGCACTATAATCACCTTTTCTTTATTGAGATACACAACATTGATGCTTTGCTTTGGCAAGAAAAGCTTTTCTTCTTGCCATTTTTCTTAGACTTAAAGTTCATTCATCGAATGAGACAAACCTAGATTCTTGTAACAATTTCTATTCATTTATTGATTAAACTCTAACCTTCATATTGGAATTCATGACATTGATGCTTTGGTTTGGCAAGAAAAGAACTTTTTTCCATTGTTTTCTTTAAAATCAAGGTTCATATGTCAATTAAGAGAAACTTTGACTCTCTTAAGAATCTCAATTCTTTTTGTGATTAGGTACTATAATCACATTTTCCTTATTAGGATTATGATATTGATGCTTTGGGTTGACAAGAAAAGCTTTTCTTTCCATTATTTTTCTTAGAATCAAAGTTTATCTATCGAATCAAATAAACTTGGATTCATGTAAGAATCTCCATTCTTTTTGTGATTAGGGGCACTATAATCACATTCTTCTTATTGGGATTCAAGATATTAATGCTTTGCTTTAACAAGAAAAGTTTTTTTTCTAGCCATTTTTCTTAGGCTCAAAGTTTAACCGTTGAATGAAACAAACTTAGATTCTTGTAACAATCTCTATTTATTTAATGATTAAACACTATAGTCATGACCTTCTCATTAGGATTCATGATATTAATGCTTCGACTTGGTAAGAAAAAACACTTCTTTCCATTATTTTCCTTAGAATAAAAGTTCATACGTCAATTGAGAGAAACTAGACTCTCTTAAGAATCTCAATTCTTTTTAGGATTAGGCACTATAATAACATTCTCCTTATTGGGATTCATGATATTGAAGCTTTGGTTTGATAAGAAAAGTTGTTCTTCTCACCATTTTTCTTAGAATCTAAGTTCATCCGTCGAATCAAACAAACTTGGATTCATGTAAGAATCTCTATGCTTTTTGTGATTGGGCACTTTAATCACATTCTTCTTTTTGGGATTGAAGATATTGATGCTTTGTTTTGGCAAGAAATGCATTTTTTTCCACCATTTTTTGTTAGAATCAAAGTTCGTACGTCAGTTGAGAGAAACCTGGACTCTCTTAAGAATCTCAATTGCTTTTATGACTAGGCACCATAATCACATTCTCTTTATTGGGATTCATGATACTGATGCTTTGGTTTGATAAAAAAAGCTTTTTTTCCAACTATTTTCCTTAGAATCAAAGTTTGTCCATCGAATGACATAAACTTTTATTCTTGTGAGAATCTCTATTTTTTTTTTATGATTGTCTACTATAATCACATTCTCCTCATTGGGATTCAAGATATTGAAGCTTTGGTTTAGAAGGAAAAACTTTTCTTTCCAACATTTTCCCTAGAATCAAAATTCATCATCAAATAAGACAAACTTGGATTCTCGTAATGATCACCATTCTTTTTGTGATTAGGCACTATAATCACTTTCTCCTTACTAAGAAAACCTTTTCTTCCTGTCATTTTTCTTACACTCAAAGTTTATCGGTTGAATAAGACAAACCTTGATTGTTTTAACAATCTCTGTTTATTTTATTATTAGACACTATAATCATGACCTTCTTGTTAGGATTCATGATATTGGTGCTTTGGTTTGCCAAGAAAAACACTTCTTTCCATCATTTTCCTTTGAATTAAAATTCATATGTTAATTAAGAGAAACTTAGACTCTCTTAAAAATCTTAATTCTTTTTGTTATTAGGCACTGTAATCACATTCTCTTTATTGCGATTCATGATATTGATGCTTTGGTTTGACAAGAAAAGCTTGTCTTTCCATTATTTTACTTAAAATCAATATTCATCCGTCGAATCAAACGTCGAATCAAACACACTTGGATTCTTGTAAGAGTATCCATTCTTTTTGTTATTGGGATTAAAGATATTGATGCTTTGGTTTGGCAAGAAAAGCCCTTTTTCCACCACTCTCCTGAGAATTAAAGTTCATACATTAATTAAGATAAGCCTAGATTCTCTTAAGAATTTTAATTCTTTTTATGATTAGGCACTATAATCACATTGTCCTTATTAGGATTCATGATATTGATGCTTTGGTTTAATAGGAAAAGCCTTTCTTTCGACCATTTTCCTTGGAATCAAAGTTTATCTATCAATTGAAACAAATTTGGATTCTTATAAATCTCCATTCTTTTTATGATTGTGCACTATAATCACATTTTTGTTATTCGGATACACAATATTGATGCTTTGGTTTGGCAGGAAAAACATTTTTTCCTAATATATTTCTCAGAATCAAAGTTTATCTATCAAATAAGACAAACTTGGATTCTTATAATAATATCCTTTCTTCTTCTAACTAGGCACTATAATCACTTTGTCCTCATTGGGATGTATGATATTGATGCTTTGGTTTGATAACAAAAGCTTTTCTTTATAGTATTTTCTTAGAATCAAAGTTCACCTATCAAATGAGACAAACTTTGGTTCTCATCATAATCTCCATTCTTTTCATGATTAGGCGCTATAATCATGATCTTCTCATTAGGATACATGATATTGATGCTTTGGTATGACAACAAAAGCTTTTTTTTCCATAATTTTCCTTATAATCAAAGCTTATCTTTTAAATGAGATAAACTTAGATTCTCTTAAAGATCTCCATTCTTTTTGTGTTTGGGCACTATAATCATGTTCTCCTCATTAAGATATATGATATTAATGCTTTGGTTTGGCGAGAAAAGCTTTTCTTTTCACTAGTTTTATAAAATCAAAGTTTATTTTTCAAATGAGACAAACTTTGATTCTTAAATAATCATCCTACTTTTCATGATTAGGCACTATAATCACGATCTTCTAATTAGGATAGGCAATATTGATGCTTTGGTTTGGCATGAAAAGCTTTTTTTTTCCACCATTTTCTTAACATCAATGTTCTTTCGTCTAGTGATGCAAATTTGGATTCCCATAATAATCTATATTTCTTTTGTGATTAGGCACTATAATCACTTTCTCTTCAATAGGGTTCACGATATCGATACTTTGGTTCACAAGAAAAGCTTTTTTTCTATCATTTTTCTTAAAATTAAAGTTCATCCATCAAATAAGATAGACTTAGGTTCTTGTAATAATCTATATTTTTTTCTATGATTAAGCACTATAATCATGATCTTCTTATGGGATACATGATATTGATGCTTTGGTATGGAATCAAAAGCTTTTCTTTCCACCATTTTCCACAAAATCAAAGTTCATATGTCACATGAGACAAACTTGAATTCTTATAATGATCTTTATTCTTTTTATGATTAGTCATTGTAATCACTTTATCCTCATTGGGATACATGATATTGATGCTTTGGTTTGGCAAGAAAAGCTTTTCTTCTTACCATTTTTCTTAAAATCAATGTTCATTCGTCAAATGAGTTAAACCTAGATTCTTATAAGAATCTCCATTCATGTCATGATTAGACACTATAATCATGATCTTCTCCTTGGGTTTTATAATATTGATGCTTTCATTTGGCAAGAGAAGTCTTCTGTCCATCATTTTTCTTTTCTAATATCTTGGTAATCTCTTTTTCTTTTTTTTCAATCAATTCTCTGATTTTGTTCCCTTCGCTGTATTATTTAGAATTTTCTTTTTTTCTCTTTAATTAATTGATATTTCAGATTGACCAAATTTTGTACTTTCTTTTTTGATATCTTGGTAGTTTCCTATTTAATCTCTTTTCAATCAATTTTCTTTTAATCAATTAATTAATTGTTTGACATTTTCCTAATTTTTAATGTTTGTAGTTTTGGTCATTTCTACAGCCAATCAACATAATCTACACAATATTAATTGTTTTGTTTCCTTTTTCTTTTTTTTTTCCATTGGGATTTTAGGTTATATGCGTTAGTTAAGATAGCCCCTATCTTTTTCTATTCATTTTAATTTTTCTAGTTGATTTTTTGTTTTTATGTGTCTTTCTTCTTTTTGTTGGCGTTTTTTATTTCCATTTAGTTTATATGCAAATTTAAGAATTATTATTAGTTTGAATTCCTTTAAAATTGGATTTAACTTTTGATTGCTTTGTTGTAAGCCCTTTAAAAGAACCAACAAATTTTTCTAGAATGGTGAAAGACACAAAAAAGGTAAAATCATTGAGCAAGACAAAAGCCAAATTGAGTGAAAAAGCGAGTGCAAGACTAAATTGAGGACAAACATGTAAATGAGTGATTTTTGTGAGGTCCTAACCAATTTATGTTATTACAAGTATGAATTTGGTAGGAAAAGGCATGGAAGTATCCAAACAGGATGGTAGTAGTAATGAAAAAGCAAAAAACATAGCCAGAAATTGCTTTCACTCTTTAAGCCATGCAAAAACAATCTGACAGAATGCAACTTGTCTTTAGAAATCTTCAAGATAGAATGGACAGACAAGAAGCTACAATTGCGAGTATGAGAAAAGAGCAACTAAATGAATGGTGGAGGAATATGCCAACTATCTGACCTTTGGAAGAAGATGAGTTGGTCGATGAAGAGGAGGATGGAAGTAAGGTAGAATACATGAATACCAAAAGATTATGCAAAGAGGAGCAAGGCAAGACTGCTAGCCTAGAAGAAAATGTAAGAATCATAATGGTATGGATCGAAATATTGGTAGCATTAAAATAAAGATTATTCCATTTTAGGGTAAAAATGATCTTAACTTGTATCCAAAGTGGGAATGAAAAGTTGAGATTATGTTTGAATGCCACCATTTTTTAGAAGAAAATAAGGTGAAACTTGTTGCAGTTAAATTCATAGATTATGCGATTGTTTGGTGCAATCAAGTTATTCTTAGAAGCCATAGAAATTTGGATAGACATATTAAAACTTGGGCTGAGATGAAAGCTATAATGAGAAAGCATTTTGTGCCAAGCCATTATTACCAAGATTTGTATCAACGACTTCAAAACCTTACTGAAGATTCTAAGAGTGTAAAGGACTACCAAAAAGAGATGGAAATTTCCATAATTAGAGCTAAAATGGAAGAGGATCGAGAGGTAACCATGGCAAATTTATTGAGTGGCTTGAATCAAAAGATAGCCAATGTGATTAAGTTACACCATTATATGGAGCTTGAAGACATGGTGCATATGGCCATAAAGGTGAACAAGCAACTTAAGTTTAAAGGGGTTCATAAGTCTACTTCATCAAATTGAGGTTCTAATTTTTCTTAGAAAATGAATTAGAGTAAAACTAAAGAGGATAAAGCTATTGCCAAGTTTAAGGAAGACAATGATAAAAATAAAGGGAAGGCAGTCAGTAACAAAAAAGGTACCAACTCTTCCCAATGTGATAGATGTCATGATAGTAAGTGTTTATGATGTTTAGGAATAAGAGAGCTATGGTCATGAGAGCTGATGGTATAATTGTAACTGATAATGAATGTAAAAAATATTCATCTTTTTCATCCAAAGAAGAAAGTAACATAAAGTATACGATCCATAAAAAAGCCTTAGTAGTTAGGTCTATTTTGAATCTTCAAATAAAGAAGGATAGAGATAAAGAGCAACATGAGAACATCTTCCATACTCATTGTCACATCAACAATAAAAAATGTACTTTGATCATTGATGGATGTAGCTGTACCAACGTAGCTCATTCTACCTTAGTGAAGAAGTTGGGATTTTAATGCACGAAACACCATTGGCCATATAAACTATAATGGCTGATGAATATAGGGAGGTTAAGGTGAATAAATAGGTGATTATTTCTTTTTCAATCGAGAAATATTTTGATGAGGTGTTATGTGATGTTGTACTTATGCATGCGAGTCGTGGGAAGGCCATGGCAATATGACAAGCATGTTATCCACTATGGTTTCAAGAACAAGTACTTTTTTCAGAAGGATGGTCAACATGTAACACTTGTTTAATGACATTTGAGGAGGTGTACGAATATCAAAATAAACAGAGAGGGAACCAAAGTAAGATCACATGTAATGAAAAAAAGAGAATATGAGCAGTGAGAAAAACAAGAAAGATAAAGTAAAAATAGAAAAAGAATGTCACAAGAGCAAGTTAGAGTGAGTGAGCAAGAAGAAAACCTAACAGCAAGATAAAAAATAAAAGCTTTTATTCCAAAGAGAGAGACTGCAAAAGTGCTTTTTATGCTCAAAAGCCATTGATTATACTTATGTACAATAAGGCTTATTTGAACACAATGATCTTAACCTTTTTTTTTCTCTAGTGTTGTTATTTCTTTATTACAAGAATATGAAGATGTCTTCCTAGAACAAGTTCCAAAAGAACTACTACAATTAGAGGAATTTAACATCAAATTGATTTCATCCCTAATGCAGTAATTCGTAATCATCTGGCATATAAGAGCAATCCTAAAGAGATAAAAAAAACTCTAAAGGCAAGTTGAAGAGCTATTAGCAAAGAGGCATGTGAGAGAAAGCATGAGCCTGTGTGTGGTACCTATATTATTAGTTCCAAACAAAGATTAGACTTGGAGGATATGCATGGATTGTAAGGCTGTCAATAAAATTATTGTAAAGTATCATCACCCTATTCTGAGATTAGATGATATGCTAGATGAGTTATATGGTTCTTGTATATTTTATAAATTGATTTCAAAAATGGATACCATCAGATTAGACTGAAACTGGGTGATGAATGGAAAACTACCTTTAAGACTAAACATGGGTTGTATGAGTAATTAATCATGCCATATGGTCTTACTAATGTACCTATTACATTCATGAGATTGATGAATCATTTTTGCATGCATTTAATGGTAGGTTTATTGTTTTATATTTTGATGACATTTTAATGTACAGCAAGAGTTTAGATGAGCATATGAATCGTTTAAAAAATGTATTAAATGTTATTAAAAATGAAAGGTTGTATGCTAATATGAAAATGTGCTCTTTCTACATGGAAAAAGTTATTTTTCTTGGACTTATTATGAGTGCAAAATGCATTAAAGTTGATCCAGAGAAGATGAAAGCAATTAAGGAGTGGCCAACACCCAAATTTTTAATTGAATTAAAGAGTTTCCATGAGTTGGGCAGCTTCTATCAACATTTTGTAATGGACTTTAGCACTATTGGTTCACTCTTAACATAAATGATTAAAAAACGTGTGAACTTTAAATGGGAAGAGGAACAAGAAAGAGCCTTTAATTTGTTAAAAGATAAATTATGTTCTGGTCCTTTATTACAACTGCCTAATTTCAAGAAAAATTTTGAGATTAAATGTGATGCTTAGGTATTGGTGCTGTCTTGAGGCAAGAAAAACATCCCACATCATTTTCAGTGAGAAATTCAATGGAGCCACTTCAAACTACTTAACATACATAAGGAGTTGCATGCATTGGCAAGGGCTTTAGAGATATGGCAGCATTACCTTTGGCCAAAAGAATTTGTCATTAACTCTGATCATGAATCCTTGAAGCACTTAAAGGGTCAAGGTAAACAGAATCATTGCTATGCAAAGTGGGTAAAGTTTATTGAGACATTTCCTTTCTTCATTCAATACAAACAAGGGAAGGGCAATGTTGTAACTGATGCTTTATCACATAGGTATGCCTTAATATCTACACTTTGTGTGAAGTTATTGGGATTTGAGTATATCAAAGAATTATATGTACAAGATCATGATTTTCCAAATGTGCATGAGGCATATGAAAATTTTGCTTTTGGCAAATTTTATAAGCATGATGGTTATTTATTTAGGGAGAATAAAGTTTATGTGCTTTCTTGTTCTTTGAGAGAATTACCTGTACCTGAATATTACAATGGCAGATCAATGGGGCATTTTAGGGTTCATAAGACATCGGCCATATTGCAAAAACATTTTTATTAGCCATAAATGCATAGGGATGTTAAGAGAATATGCTTTCATTGTATTTCATGTAGACAAGCCAAGTCTAGGACATTACCTCATGGTTTATAAACCCTACTTATGTTTATGGACTTCATTTTAGGGTTACTTAGAACCAAAAAGAGAATGGATTCAATATTTATGAATGTTGATAGGTTTTCTAAGATGGCTCATTTCATTCTTTGCCATAAAACTAACGATGCCATAATTATAGCTGATTTGTTCTTTTTAGACATTGTTCGTTTACATGGAATTCCTAGGATAATTGTAAGTGATCAAGGAAAATGTTAGAATGTGTTGTAGGGAAAATTAGGAACAAAGTTATTGTTTTCCACCACTTGTCATCCACAAACTAGTAGACAAATCAAAGTAGTAAATCGAACTTAGAGACTTTGGTATGATCTATCATTCAAAAGATTTTGAAAACTTAGAAAGATTGTATTCCTCTTATTGAGTTTGCTTATAATCATTATGTGCATTTTTTCACTGGTTATTCTCTTCTTAAGATTGTTTACGGTTTTAATCCTTTAACTCCATTGGCTTTAATGCCTTCACTTGTGAAGGAGATAGCTAGCTTAGATGGAAAGAGGAAGGCTGATTTGGTGAAATAGATCCATGAACAAGCACGATAGCATGATGAAAAAGAGAATGAAAAAATGTTGCCTACGCTAATAAAGGATGCCAACTTATCACCTTTGAACCCAGAGATTAGGTATAAGTTCACATGAGGAAATAGTAGTTTCTAACAAAAAGGAAATCCAAGCTACAACCACGTGGAGATGGACATTTCCAAGTCTTGGAAAAGATTAATGACAATGCCTAAAAGTTGGATTTGCTAGGTGAGTATCAAATGAGTTTGACATTTAATGGTTTTGATATTTCTCTTTTAGATGTAGGAGTTGATTCGAGGATGAATCCTTTTAAGGAATGGAGGGATGATGTGATCCAGCTAGTGCAAGACAACTTAAAGGATGTTCTCAAAGACAACATTGATGATATTCTAAAGGACTTCTAAGTACGGAGTAGACCTTTTACATGAGCTCAAGCTAAACAAATACAAAAAGCTGTGTAGGGACTGATCAAGAAGTTATTCATACAAAAAGCTTAAGATGGAGATGGCATGGATGTGGACTTCAAGGAGGAAATGGGCTTCAATTAGGCACACTTAGTTAACTTTCTTCAGGCTTATGAGCAAGCTATTTAGTGATTGGGCCAAATGTTGATATTTAGTCTTATATTTTGCTTACTTATGGGCTAGACCTTTTTAATAAGTGGCATATACCTATCACATGTTATTTTAATTATTTTAAGTAGCTATATCAAGGGATTAATACAAGTAGTCTTCTTGGTGAGGCAAATATCTTTGAGTTTTTCTTTGGACTTTAGTGGAACTTATAAAGGTTAGTTTAAACTTGTGACATTCAATTTTTCATATTTTTGGTTTACAGTTGATACTAAAGTATTGGGTCAAGTTTCTAATTCGCTTGGTATTCTCGGTTTATGTTTTGTATCTAAATTATCAGGTCAAGAATCCTACTTTTGCTTTTTATTATTTTTTTGGGTTTTTATGCTTTGATCCAAATTGTTATTCGAGGGTTTTAGGACATCATTTTTAGGGTTTCTGCATCATTGATGTTTCATTTGGCAACATAAGCTTTTCTTTTCACCATTTTCTTTAAAATCAAAGTTCATCTATCAAATGAGACAAGCATGGATTCTCATAATAATCTCTATTCTTTTTGTGATTAGGCATTATAATCACTTTATCCTCTTTGGGATACATGATATTTTGGCTTTTATTTGGAAAGAAAAGCTTTTCTTTCCACTATTTTCCTTAGAATTAAAGTTTATCTGTTAAAAGAGACAAATTATCATTCTCGTAATAATCACCATTCTTTTATGATTGGGCACTGTTAGATTATTGTCCTCATTGGGATACACGATATTGATGGTTTGAATTTGGCAAGAAAAGCTTTTTTTCACCATTTTCCTTAAAATCAAAGCTTGTTAGCCAAATAAGACAAACTTGCATTCTCGCATTAATCTCCGTTCTTTTCATGATCAGGTGTTATAATAATGGTCTTCTTATTGGGATATATGATATTGATGCTTTGGTTTGGCAAGAAAAGCTTTTCCTTCCACCATTTTCCATAGAATCAAAGTTTATCCATCAAATGAGACAAACTTGGATTCTCATAAGAATCTTCACTTTTTTTGTGATTGGCAACTATAATCACTTTCTCCTCATTAGGATACATATTATTGATGTTTTTATTTGGCAAGAAAAGCATTTCTTTCCACCATTTTTCTTAGATTTAAAGTTCATCCATTAAGTGAGAGAAACTTTAGTTATTATAAAAATATCCATTTTTCTTGTGATTAGGCATGATAATCAATTTTTCCTTAATGGGATACATGATATTGGTGCTTTGTTTTGGCAAGAAAAGCTTTTCTTTATAGTATTTTCTTTAGAATCAAAGTTCATCCATCAAATGAGACAAACTTGGATTCTTATAATAATCTTCATTCTTTTCATGATTAGGCACTATAATCATGATCTTCTCATTAGGATAAACTTTGATTCTTATGAGAATCAAAGTTTATCCATCAAGTGAGATAAACTTAGATTCTCATAAGAATCTTCACTTTTTTTGTGATTGGCAACTATAATCACTTTCTCCTCATTGGGATACACAATATTGATGTTTTTATTTGGCAAGAAAAGTATTCCTTTCCACCATTTTTCTTAGAATTAAAGTTTGTCCATTAAGTGAGAGAAACTTTAGTTATTATAAAAATATCCATTTTTCCTATGATTAGGCATGATAATCAATTTTTCCTCAATGGGATACATGATATTGGTGCTTTGTTTTGGCAAGAAAAGCTTTTCTTTACAGTATTTTCTTTAGAATCAAAGTTCATCCATCAAATGAGACAAACTTAGATTCTTGTAATAATCTTCATTCTTTTCATGATTAGGCACTATAATCATGATCTTCTCATTGGGATGCAAGATACTGATACTTTGGTATGACAATAATAGCTTTTCTTTCCATCATTTTCCTCAGAGCCAAAGTTCATCCGTCAAGTGAGACAAACTTGGATTCTCATAAGAACCTATGTTATTTTGTGATTAGACACTAAATCACATTCTCCTCACACGGAAACACAATATATAAACATGATTTTTCTTCCTAAAGTTTTTCTAAGAATCAAAGTTCATTCGTCAATTGATAGAAACTTGGAATCTTATAATAATCTCCATTTTTTTTGTGATTAGGTGCTATAATCACAATCTTCCCATTGGGATACTTGATATTGATGCTTTAGTTTGGCAAGAAAAGCTTTTATTTCCACCATTTTACCTTGAATAAAAGCTCATTCGTCAAAAAAGACAAACTTGGACACTCGTAATAATCCTCATTATTTTTTTGATTGGGTACTCTAATCACATTCTCCTCTTTGGGATACACGTATTGATGCTTTGGTATAGCAGGAAAAGATTTTTTTTCCTCCATTTTCCTTAGAATCAAAATTCATCCATTAAGTGACATCATTTTTCCCACTATAATCATGATCATCTCTTTTCGATACACGATATTGATGCTTTGGTTTGGCAAGAAAAGCTTTTTCCTTCCATCATTTTCTTTTGAATCAACATTCATTCGTCCAATTAGACAAACTTGGATTCTCGTAATAATCTCTAATCTTTTTTATGATTGGGCATTATAATCACTTTTTTCTCATTACGATACATGATTTTGATGCTTTGATTTGGCAAAAAAAGCTTTTCTTTCCACCATTTTACTTAGAGTTAAAGTTCATATGTCAACTAAGACAAACTTGGAATCTCATAATAATTTTCATTCTTTTTGTGATTAGGCACTATAATCACTTTCTCTCTTGGGATACGTGATATTGATGCTTTGGTTTGGCAAGAAAAGTTTTTTCTATCATTTTCTGTAGAATCAAAGTTCATCCATCAAATATGACAAATTAGGAATCTTGTAATAATCACCATTTTTTTTATGATTAGGTGCCATAATCATTTTCTTCTCATTCGGATGCATGATAATGATGTTTTTGTTTGGCCGAAAAGGCTTTTCTTTCCACCATTTTCATTAGCAACAAAGTTCATTTATCGAATGAGACAAAGTTGGATTCTTACAAGAATCACCGTTCTTTTTGTGATTGGGTAGAATAATCACATTCTCCTTATCGAGATTCATGATATTGATGCTTTAGTTTGGCAAGAAAAGCTTTTCTTCCCAACATTTTTCTTAGAATCAAAGTTCGTCCATCAAATAAGACAAACTTGGATTCTTATAAGAATCCCTAATATTTTCATGATTAGGCACTTTAATCACAATCTTCTCATTGGGATACATGATTTGATGCTTTGATTTGGAAGAAAAGCTCTACTTTCTGCCATTTTCCTTAGGATCAGAGTTGATTCGACAAATAAGACAAACTTGGAGTCACATAATTATTTGCATTCTTTTTGTGATTAGGTACTTAATGACTTTCTACTTATTGGGATGCACGATATTGATGCTTTAGTTTTGTAAGAAAAGCACTTCTTTCCTCTATTTTCCTTAGAATCAAAGTTCGTCTGTCAAATGAGACAAATTTTAATTCTCATAATAATCTCTATTCTTTTTGTGATTAGGTGATATATTCATTTTTTTCTCATTGTATACATAAATATTGGTGCTTTGATTTGGCAAGGGTAGCTTTTACTCCCACCACCTCTTTTAGAATTAAAGTTCATTCCTTAAATGAGACAAGCTAGGATTCTCATAGGAATCTCTATTTTTTTTTATGATTGGGTACTAAAATCACATTCTGCTTAACGGTATACATGATATTAATTTTTTGGCTTAGCAAGAAAAGCTTTTTTTCTCAACATTTTCTTAGAATCAACATTTTTTCTTCAACTAAAACAAATTTGGATTCCTGAAATCTCCATTCTTGTAGTGATTACAGACTATAATCACAATATTCTCACTGGATACATGTCATTGATGCTTTGGCTTGGCAATAAAAGTATTTTCTTTCCACCATTTTCCTTTCAATCGAAGTTCATCCATCCAATGAGACAAACTTGGATTCTCGTAATAATCACCACTCTTTTTATGGTTGGGCACTATGATCACTTTTTCCTCACTACAATAGATGATATTAATGCTTAGAACTAGCAAAAAAAGCTTTTCTTTCCATCACTTTTATTAAAATCAAATTTCATATGTCAAATGAGACAAACTTGGATTCTCATAATAATCTCCATTCAGTTTGTGATTAGGCATTATAATCACTTTATCCTTATTGGGATACATGATATTGACCATTGGTTTGGTAGGAAAAGCTTTTTTTTCCTACCATTTTTCATAATCAAAGTTCACCCGTTAAATTAGTTAAACCTGGATTCTTATAACAATCTCTATTCATTTCATGATTAAACACTATAATCATGATTTTCTCCTTGGGATTCACAATATTGATGCTTTGGTTTGGCAAGAAAAGCTCTTCTTTCCACCATTTTTCTTAGAATAAAAGTTCGTACATCAAATGAGAAAAATTTGGATTCTCATAAGAATCTCAATTCTTTTTGTGATTAGGCACTATAATCATATTCTCCTTATTGGAATTCAAGATATTGATGCTTTTGTTTGGCATGAAAAGCTTTTCTTCACACCATATTTCTTAGAATTAAAGTTCATCCATCGAATGAGGCAAACTTGGATGCTTATAAGAATCTGCACTTTTTTTGTGATTGTACACTATAGTCACATTCATGCTATTGGGATCCAAGATATTGATGCTTTAGTTTTGCAAGAAATATTTTTCTTCCCACCATTTTTCTCAGAATCAAATTTCATCCACCGAATGAGATAAACTTGAATTCTTATAAGAATCTCCATGCTTTTCATGATTAGGCACTATAATCATGAACTACCTATTGGGATACATGATATTGATGCTTTGGTTTAGCAAGAAAAGCTATATTTTCCACCATTTTCTTTAGAGTAAAAATTCATCTGTTAAATAAGGAAAATTAGGATTCTTATAGTAATCGCCTATTTATTTTATGACTAGACACTATAATCATTTTTTCCTTATTAGGATACTTGATGTTGATGCTTTCATTTGGCAAGAAAAGCTTTTCCCTCCATCATTTTCCTTAGAGCCAAAGTTCATCCGTCAAAGGAGAGAAACTTGGATTCTCGTAATAATATCCAATCTTTTCATATTAGGCACCATAATCATGATTTTCTTGGTGGGATACATGATATTGATGCTTTGGTTTCATAAGAAAAGCTTTTTCTTTCCACCATTTTCTTAAAATTAAAGTTTATCCATCCAATGAGACAAACTTGAACTCTCATAATAATCTCAAATATTTTTGTCATTAGGCACTGTAATCACCTACCTCTTAATGGGATACATGACATTGATGCCTAGGTTTGGCAAGAAAAGCTTTTCTTTTTACCATTTTCCTTAGAATCAAAGTTCGTACGTCAAATGAGACAAACTCAGATTCTCAAACATGACATTGATGCTTTTGTTTTGGAGGAAAAGTTGTTTCTTCCATCATTTTCCTTAGAATTAAAATTTATCTGTCAAATGAAAGAAACTTGGATTCTCATAAGAATCTCAATTCCTTTTGTGATTGGGCATAATAATCACATTCTCCTCATTGGGATTAAAGATATTAATGCTTTGGCTTTGCAAGAAAAGCTTTTCTTCTCACCATTTTTTTTGGAGGTAAACTTGTATAAACACCTATTTCCAATCATTCTTATGATCCTTTGCTAGGAATTAGAGGTCCGATGACTAGTGCAAAAATTAAACACTTGAAGTAAGTTTTGCAAGGATTAATCATGGAAATGCAAGTGAAGGAGGCTATTCAAGATGAATTAGATGCATTGCCAAGATTGTTCTTTTTTCTACATTGTGTTGATGCTGGAAGGAGTGAAGAATAAAGCTTGGAGCCCAATTCTCATATTTAAGATGAATGGAGCCTAATGTGCAAGAATTCATGGGCCTATAATTTAGGATTTCAGATTCTTTAATTTTTTTAATAAGAATTTGACCTTTTAATTTTAACTTGTTTAGATAACTCCTAACCAGCTTAGGATTTTACCCTTTTTGATTAGACAATCCTTGTTTAGTTTAGGACTCTATAGATTTTAGGCCTATATAAGGTTGTCTCATCATGTAATTCAACATATTTGAATAGAAAACAAATATCTAGAGAGTTTATTTACTTTATGTGAACTTCTTCTTTGCTCCTTAAACAAGAACTTAAATTGTTCTTATCAAGGTAATTTGTGGTGATCAAGATTCTTATAGCTTTAGTTCTAGTCAATAGGTTTGATTGGAGTCAAGTCTCTTTACTTGACTTGAAAGATGACCCTAGGGGTGTAATTCCATCAAATTGGGTTTTAGGTTGTTTTTAGCCTAAAGTTACATTATTTGGTATCAAAGGTTTGGTTCTTGAAAGTTAGGTGTAATCTATCTGTTAATCTTGTAATTTTATTATATTTCTATTATATTTAGTGACGTCCATCGTCTATAAAAAAACTAAAAAAACTATTCCAGTATTCAAACCCTTTGCTCTTCATCATCTATAAAAAAACCAAAAAAAAAGTGTTGTAGTGTTCATCATCTATAAAAAAACCAAAAAAAAAGTGTTGTAGTGTTCTAACTCTTTTCTATTATAAAAAAGATTATTATTACAGCTTCATATTTACATCTTACAAAGAATTCTTTGTTCCCTTCCTTTGATATTTCTTTCTAAATTCATTTCCCTTAATATATCTTGTTGATTTCATTTTCTTAATCTATCTTATTTATCTTATTAATTGAAGATATAATAACTTCATTATTAATTGCTATTTTGGTAAGATCATTGACAAAGTTCTTTTTAAAGGGCTTGTAAGGGGAAGTTTAGTGGTAAATGGCAAGAGAGGTGAGAATATCATCGAAAAAAAGCCAAAACTGAGTGAAAGATGAGTTATTAAGTAACTAATCTTGAGTGTAAACACATAAGGGAATGTGTAAGGAAAACCAATCTTTTTTATTCCTAACAATTTTTTATAGGTTTAAAACATGAGTAGTGAATAAGATATGCTAAAACTAATATCAAGTTTTCTATAAAGGCTGTCCAAGACCAATTCAAGGTTAGGTAATTTAGAGTCTCCATCCAATCTTAGATCCTCTAGAAAACACATGGGTGAGAATGAGGAAGAGGAAGATTCTTATTATGATGAGAGTAATTTTAAGAGGGGTAAAAGGGCTGTTTCAAAATGAGATAGCAATTTTGGTAGTATTAAGATAAAAATCCTTATTTTCAATAGAAGAATGATCCTGAATTATACTTGGAGTGGAAAAGGAAGGTAGAACATATTTTTTATTATCATAATTACTCCAAAGAGAAAAAGATTAAACTAGTAGCAGTTGAGTTCACTAATTATGCTAGTATTTGGTGGGATCAATTTATGATTAATAGGCATAGGAATGGCAAGAGACTTATTTGATTATGGGATGAAATAAAGTTAGTGATGAGAAAAAGATTCATACCTTGCCATGACTATAGGGACTTGTATAGAAAGTTGCAAGCGTTAACTCAAGGATCCATGAATATAGAGGATTATTATAAAGCGATGGAGATAGCTATGATTAGGGCTAATATAGAGAAAGACCGTGAGGTGACTATAGCTAGATTTATTAGTGGTTTGAATAAAAAGATAGCTGATGTGGTGGGATTGCATTATTATGTGAAGATGGAAGAATTGTTGTATAAATCTAAAAAAGTGGAAAGACAACTGAAGTCTAAGGGCACCTCTAAATATGGTTCAGCTTCTAGCTCTTCATGGAAGTCAAATTGAAAGAATAACAAAGCTGCTCAAAACCTAAAGAAGATGCAAAGGTAAAGGATTCAGTTGCATTTTCTAAAAGTAAAATTGAAACTAAATCAACTTCTAAATAACGTGATGTTAAGTGTTTTTGGTGTCAAGGATTTGGGCATATTGCTTTTCAATGTCCAAATAAAAGGACTATGATTGTTATAGATAATGGTGACATAAGAGCATAAGTTTATATAATGTTGAAATGCCACCATTGGAGGATTGTAGTGATGTTATTAAAAAGCTCGTGCATGGAGCTATGCTTATTACTAAGCCTGCTTTTAGTATACTGCCTAAGGAAGATGATGATAAATACAATGTGAGCACATCTTTCATACTAGCCGCCATGTGAATAATAAGGTATGTAGCATGATTATTGATATGGGGAGTTGCACTAATGTTGCTAGTACTTTGATAATTGTAAACTTAAATCTACCTACATTAAAGCATCCAAGACCTTATAAGCTACAATGGTTGAATGATTACAGAGAAATTAAGGTGACAAAGTAAGTGTTAGTTGTATTCTTTATTAGCAACTACAAGGCTAAGGTTCTTTGTGATATGGCACCAATGCATGTTGGTCATCTACTCTTTAGGAGTCCATGGTAGTTTGATAGGAAGGTTACTCATGATGGGTAGAAGAATAAATAAAGCTTTATAATGAATAACTAAGTTATTGTATTAACACCTCTTAATCCATTTGAGGCATATAAAGACCAGATTAGGATAGCTAAAGAGTGCAAGATGAAAGAAAATAAAATAAGTTCGTGAGAAAAAAAAGAGTGATATAATAGGTGAGTGCATACAAGAGAGTAAAGAAAAGTATAGTAGTGTGCAATAAGGGAAAAAATTCAAACTAGAGAGAAAAATATAAAAGTTAGTGTTTTGCAAAAAAAAAAAAAAAGTGAGATTAAGAGTACTATGCTAGCAAGGTAGCAACTACTTGTACTTTTGTACAATGATGTTTATTTCTTAACTAACAATCTTAACCCTTCTTTACCTGGTGTGGTTGTCTCTTTATTACAAGAATTTACAGATCTTTTCCTAAGGAAATACCATATGGATTATCTATTTTAAAAAGTATTGACCACATTAATGATGCTAATTCAGCCAAGTATGGAATGCATGTTCTAAGTATGCATTTGGTGAGTATTATAGGTATGATGGATTCTTGTTTAAGAAAGATAAATTATGTATGGCTATATGTTCTTTGTGTGTAATGTTGGTTAGAGAAACTCATGAGGGTAGTCTGATGGGGCATTTTGGCATGCAAAAGACTTTTAGATATATTGCATGAACATTTGTATTAGCCTAATAGGAAACATGATGTAGTCTGTTTGTGATAACTATATAACATGTAAACAAACAAAATCTAAAGTAATGCCATACGGTTTATATACACTTTTACTTATGCCATATCAACCTTGGATGGATATATCTATGGATTTTGTATTAGAGTTGCCTAGGTCTCAAAATGGTAAGTGATATGATCCATCCAATGTAAGATAATGTAAAGGATGTTCCAAAGAACAACGTAGATGATGTTCTAGAGGACTTCTAAGTGTCGAGTGGACCTCTTATACGAGCTTGGGCTAAATAACTACAAAAAGCTATGCATGAATTGATCAAGAAGCTATTCATATAAAAAGCTGAAGATAAAGATGGCATGGATGTGGACTTTAGGGAAAAAGTAGGCTTTAATCAGCCACACTTAGTTAACTTCCTTCATGAGCAAGTTATTTCCTGATTGAGCCAAATATTGATATTTAGGTTTTTTTTTTTTTTTTGTTACTTATAATCAAAGTTCATCCATCAAATGAGATAAATTTAGATTCTTGTGACAATCACAATTTTTTTGTTCTTAGGCACTATAATCATTTTCTCCTCATTAGGATAAATGATATTTAAGCTTTGGTTTAAAACATAAAGCTTTTCTTTTCACTATTTTCTGTAGAATTAAAGTTTATCTGCCAGTTGAGATAAAATAGGATTCTCATAACAATCACCATTCTCTTTGTGATTAAGCAATAAAATCACTTTATTTTCATTAGGATACAAGGTATTGATGCTTTGGAATTTAGCAAGAAAAGCTTTTTTTTTTCACCATTTTTCTTAGAATCAAAGTTCATCCATCAAATAAGACAAATATAGATTCTAGTAGTAATCTCCATTCTTCTGTGATTAGTCACTATAATTGCTTTTTCCTCATTGGGATACACAATATTGTTGCCTCGCTTCGGCAAGAAAAGCTTTCCTTCACATTATTTTCCTTAGAATCTAAGGTCCTCTATTAAATGAGGCAAATTAGGATTCTCATAGTAATCACCATTTTTTTGTGATTAGGAACGATAATCATATTCTCTTTACTGAGACACACGACATTGAACAAGCAACCTACCAAGATATCTGTGTTGTCACTACTATTGAATCTGATGCTTATAGGAATACCCTTCTCGAAGTTTTGAATAAGGCCTATATCCCTCGCAACATTTCTATAGGTCAGTTGTACTGCTTAGTGGGTAACATCAGTGTCAATAATTACATATATTTCAGTGATGATGAAATCCTACACGAATGAAGAAGAAACCACAAAGCCCTTCATGTCACCATATATTGTAAAGGCACCACGTTGCCCAAGGTTTTTATCGATAATGGGTTAGCTTTAAATGTAATGCATATGTCATGCTTAAAGAAGCTCTTTATTGACACATCTTATATCTATAATAGTTGTATGATTGTGAGAGTGTTCAATGAAACTTACCAAAAAATTATGGGGAACATCACTATTCAACTTCAAATCGACCTATGTACTTGTGAAGATTACTTCCATGTAATGGACATTGCTCCATCATGTAACTACCTGTTTGGAAAGCCTTGGATTCACTCTACTGGGGTAGTACCATCATATTTGCACCCAAAATTGAAATTCATCTTCGAGAATAAAGTTGTCAGCATCATAGGAGAAAAGATATCATTGCTAGTACCTCAATTAATGCCCTATATCTTAAACTTGATGAAGATATCCCTGAATCCTTTTTCCAATCCTTTGAATTTGTCAGTACTACTTATGTCAAGTAAGGGTTGCCAATAGTTTAGCCTTGCCTTTTAGAGAGTACTCATATGGATTTGAAGTTGCCTGTCACAAAGGTGCCTAGGCTAGAAAGGGATTCAAAAAACACCTCTAAGGGATTACTGAAGCATTAATCAACAAACGAGGGCTACGATTCATGCCTAATTCACAGCAAAAAAGAAAACAAGCTTAGAAAAAAAACGTGAAAGGAGAGTGGCCTGTTTGTCAAGACTGGACATGAAGGATAAGCCAATGATATTCCTACCACTACAGGAAAGTTTCTATCTAGGGAGACATGTAAATGTTGGCTCCACTAATTCTGTGCTTATATTGAACTGCATTCGAGGAATTCTCCATCAATACGATTGATAGGCCAGAGATGTCAACCATAAGTCCAAAAAACTGGTCAATACCCTCCAAGATTTGTTTCGAGTGTTTGGAGTGAGACTGAGATTCCTGTACTATTCAAGTCTGTTTCAAACTATTGCTATGAACTAAACCGACATGCTATTGCCTGAAAGCATTGTAGGGTCTTTTGTATGGGTATCTTTTAGTAAGTGTTATCAGTGAAAATGAGTAAGCATTATGCATTTCATTCTTTATGTTCATAGTTCTTGTCAACCTCAGATCTTTCTTTACATAGTTTTCCACCTATATTTTTCTTGTTCCATATTTGTAGGTACCCTAATAAAGGTGACATGAATGTTCATACTAAAACTTCAAAAATCAATTTCAAGCAACTGAACTATGCTCGTGAGGTTGAATTTTAAGAGGATCCTAAAGAGAACCCCATACCTCTAGACCTATTGAGACTAGTTGAATGGGAAAAAATAGATATTACCTCATAAAAAACCTACTGAAATCATAAACCTTGTAATAGAAGAAGATAAAAAAGAAGTCAAAATTAAAACTTTCATGAAACCATCAACTCGAGCTAAACTAATAAGCCTCCTCTAAGAATATCGAGATGCATTTGCCTAGTCCTACCAAGACAAGCCTGGATGAGATACCAACATTGTGGTCCATAAACTTCCCTTCAAACCCAAGTGTAAGCCCATACAGCAAAAACTTAAAAGAAAGACACTTGAAATCCTTCTCAAGATTAAAGAAGAAGTGAAAAAGTAATTTGAAGCAAGATTTCTCGAGGTAGCCAAATATCCTGAATGGGTAAACAATATAGTCCCAATTCCTAAGAAGAATGGTAAAGTGCGAATGTATGTGGACTACAGGGATTTAAACTGACCCAGCCCCACGAATAATTTTCCTTTACCTCACTCGATACCCTAGTAGACAACACTGCCAAAACCATATTATTTTTCTTCATGGATGGGTTTTCAGGCTATAGCCAAATCAAAATGGCAGCTAAAGATAAAGAAAAGACCACATTTGTAACTATATGGGGAACTTTTTGCTACGAAGTGATGCCTTATGCATTTGGCAAGATTTAGCTGAAGAACATGAAGGCAACTTACCAAATAGCAATGGAAACATTGTTCCATGATCCCATGCGTAAGGAAATCGAGGTCGATGTGGATGATATGATCACAAAATCACTAAAAAAGAGTGAACATATGGCTAGTTTGCAAAAACTCTTCAAAAGGCTTTTCAAATACTAAGTCAAGCTAAATCCTGCTAAATGCACATTCAGTGCCACAACCTGTAAACTACTAGGTTGCATTGTGAACAAGAAAAGAATAAAGGTGGATCCGGACAAGGTTAAGGTTACCACCACCTTGAACTCAAAAGGAAGTAAGAAGTTTCCTAGAAAGGCTGAACTACATAGCCCGATTCATATCCCAGTTGAGTGACAAATGCGAACCGATCTTCGGATGCTTCAAAAACAAAATCCCAGAGAATGGACTCAAGAATGCCAAGAAGCTTTTGAAAGGTCAAACATTATGAACCCTCCAATACTTGTGCCACCAATGCCAAGCCAACCACTAATCCTGTATCTATCAATTCTAGATAAGTCAATGGGCAGTGTATTAGTACAACATGATGAATTAGGGAAGAAGGAGCAGGCTATCTATTACCTGAGTAAAAAGTTTACAGAATATGAAAATAATTATTCATTCATAGAAAAACTATGTTTTGCTTTAGCTTGGATAGCCTAACGATTAAGACAATACATGTTGTACCACACTACATGGCTAATTGCCAAGCTTGATCCCATTAAGTATTTGTACAAAGCTCCCGCATTGTCTGAGAGGTTAGCCAGGTGGCAAGTCAAGCTTTTTGAGTATGATATCGTGTCTGTGAACCAAAAAGCCATCAAAGGTAGTGCAATAATAAACTTTTTGGCAAGTTGAGCAACAATTGACTATTAACCTTTAGACTTCAAGTTTTTTTATGAAGACTTAATTTGCATATTTAAGGCAGAGAACATTGTTGAGTGTAGGTTGTCATGGAAAATGTACTTTGATGGAGCTTCAAATGCATTAGGGCATAGAATTGGGGCAATTTTCATCTCACCTAATGAAAACCATTACCTCTTCATAGCAAGGTTGAATTTCGATTATGCTAATAAAATAACTAAAAATAAGGCCTGCAACATGGGACTCCAAGCAGCCATTAAAAGGGGCATTCGAATGCTACATGTATTTAGAGATTTAGCCCTTGTCATTTACCAACTAAAAGAAGGATGGCAAACATGTGATGCTAAATTGATCAACTATGGTAATATGATCTTAAAACTTCAAAAAGAGTGATGATATTAGCTTTCAGTATCTACCTCGAGAAGAGACCTAAATTGCTGATGCCTTGGCCACCTTATCATTTATGTTCAAAGGCAATCAAGAATCGAACATTGCTCCTATTCAAATGAGTATCTCTATAGCCTCAATGCATTGTCGGATGTTAAATAAGAGAAAGATGGCTTGTCATGGTATCATGACATCCTTCAATACGTCAAGGATCAATGATACCCAGAAGATGACACCAAAACTGACAAAAATACCCTTCGATGATTAGCCATGAACTTTATTTTGGATGGTGGGATTTTGTACTAGAAAGGCTAGGGTTAAGTGCTACTCTGATGCATGGATGCCTTCAAAGCCAAAAGAATACTTAAAGAAGTTCATGAAGGAATTTGTAGAAAACATGCTAATGGACACCAAATGGCCAAACAAGTCATGCAATCGGCTACTATTGGTTAACTCTTGAAAAGGACTGCATTGACTATGCTAGAAAGTGCCATAAATGCCAAACCTATTTTGACAAAATCCATGTCCCACCACCTCCTCTACATGCTATGACAGCTCCATAGCCTCTTTCTGTGTGAGGCATAGACATGATCAAACAAATTATCCCTAAGGCTTCCAATAAGCACTACTTCATTTTAGTGGCAATTGATTATTTCACCAAGTAGGTAGAGGCAGCTTCTTATGCTAATGTCACTAGATCTATCGTATGCAAGTTTGTAAAATGGGACATCATTTATAGATATGGTTTTTTCAAACAAGTCATTACTAATAATGCATGTAACTTGAAAAACAAAATGATGCAAATAGTCTACTCTTAGTTCAAGATTCAACATCGAAATTCTATCCTATATTGTCCAAAAATGAATGGGGTTGTTGAAGCAGCCAACAAGAATATCAAGAAGATAGTTGAAAAGATGGCTGAGACATATAAAGATTGGCATGAAAAATTACCTTTTGCTTTATATGTTTACCGCATAATTGTACGAAGTTTTATAGGTGCTACCATATTTTCCTTGGTCTATGGCATGAAGGTTATCCTACCTATTAAGTTTGAAATTCCATCATTCAAAGTTTTAATGAAATCACAACTTGGAAAGGCTGAATGGGTTGAAAACCGATATGAGCAGCTCAATCTCATTAAAGAGAAAATAATCAAAGCCATATGTCATGGGCAGATGTATCAAAAGTGCATGATGAGAGCCTATGACAAAAAGGTTCATCCTTATCAATTTCAAGAAGGTGACTTGGTGCTCAAACAAATTCTTTAGATTCATAAAGATGCTCAAAGAAAATGGACCCCAAATTAGGAAAGGCCATATATAGTGAAACGTGTATTTTTTGAAAGAGCCCTAATCTTAACCGAGATGAATGGCAATGACTTGTCTAACCCTGTGAACTCTGATTCTATTAAGAAAGACTCTGCCTGAAAAAACTTTAGGATAAAAACTCAAACGGGCATTCTATTTGTCCTTTGCCTATGACTCATAAAAACAAAAAAAGAAAAGAAAAGAAAACTAGCTTGAATAGAAAACCTGAGAGGGTAGCTTAAGCGACTAGACCCTTTTACCCCACATTCACAACTATAATCAAGATACCAAGTCATAACCTAACCCATATATTCTATGCTAACCAACCCCAGCAAACCTTATCCATACTTGCACTGAAAAAATGGAAAATACCTAACTTTGAGGCCTCCATCCCACCATGGGGCAATCTAAGGAATCTTCTTATGAGTTGGTTAGCATTAAAAAGATTAATTGCTTGAGAGAAATCTCAAAAAGCACTGAATGAAGAATTCATGTCACCAACATCAAGAGCTAACTGACCAAGAAGAATTCTCTTATCTTTTTTGCATTTCAAAATCTTTCACAATCTTATAAGTTTATCAAAACTTGTACCCTCTTTCTTTAAATGAAAATACAAATACTTAATTTCTCAAAAAATCTTTTCCTAACCCGACATTCCATGTTGCATCACATTTGTCATTTAATTGATAATGCTTGATAAATAGACAAAACTTATAATGGGATTTCCTAGCATTATGTGGAAAAATTAAACTTTGCAAGAGGTTCGTTTCATGTCTAAAGACTAAGAATAAATTTTTGGGGCCACAATCAATTTGGTCTTGGGACCCCACATCTTGAAAATATGCTTAAAACCTTTTTTTGATAAACTCTGGCCTAAAGTTAAGGGACCAAAATTTTTTTTCAAGTTGTCATCCTTAACTGTAATTTAGAATATTCCAACAAGACCACCAAAGACACCTTTTGAATCATAATTAGCAAAGTAGAATCACACTCACCAAATTCAAGGCTACTAAAGTTCCCATGCATGAGCCATCTAAACTCAAGTTGGTCCCTCCACATTCATGAACCTTTTGTACATTCAAAAAGCATCTTTTACATTCAAAACCTTTAAAAATCTAATGTAAGATTGATAAACCCTTGAGCAAAAATGCATTCCACCAAACTCATGAAAGTCTAAACAGCAGAGAAGGCCAAAATCGACCACTAGATTAGGCTTGTAATGACATTATCCTTGCATCATTTAGACTGGCACTTGCATCCCCATGCATTATGCAACATCTAACATCATACAGGTACTGGTTCCCGTATACTGAAGTTAAATTTCAAAGAAACCTAAGGTATAATTTTTCTTATTTTGAAAAACCTTGAAATGCCTCAAGTAAGTAACTTTGACCCTATGTGCTCATTGAAAATCACCAAAGAGGGGTATCTAAACTCATTTCCTTCTAGCCCTCAAAGTGCAAGATGCTTTTCCTGACTTACCACGAAGCCCACAGAAGTTGGTGGCACCTTCCTATCTCAGTCCACTAAAAGCTAGACACTTATCAAGTTAAAGCCCACATAAGCTGGTGGCACCTGTCTACCTTAGTCCATAAAGAGCTGGACATTTTTCTTTACCTACCTTAAAGCCCACATAAGATGGTGGCACCTGTTTACCTTAGTCCATAAAGAGCTAGATGTTTTTCTTTACCTACTTTAAAGCCCATATAAGATGGTGGCACTTGTCTACCTTAGTCCATAAATAGCTGAACGTTTTTCTTTACCTACCTTAAAGCCCACACAAGCTAGTGGCACCTATCTACCTTAGTCAACAAAGAGCTAGATGTCTTTCTTTACCTACTTCAAAGCCCACATAAGCTGATGGCACCTGTTTAAGGTTAAACCCGATAAACAACTAGTAAAGAGGTCAAACCCTGCAAAACTCATCAAAATCTCCTTTTCTATAAGTATATTCCATCCATCTTAATGTGATACTAAATAGCTTTCTACTTCTCTACAAGCACACGAAACCATCATCCTACTCAAACAAAATAGTATCTATTTGTCTTTACCCTATTTTAATATTTAGCAATGGCCAAAATGGGGCAGCTATAAACACCCCATTTTGTTTGGCCCACTTTTGGCACTCTAGGACTTAACTGAAAGATGATAAAATCAAAAATTAAAGTAAAATTAAAGGGCAACTACTGAGTTCCATATCGATGGTTATGGCTAAAAGTACCTTGTGTATCGATACAACATGTTGTATCCATACACCAAGGCAAATTTTACCTAAGTTTGAGCCACTTCTTCAACCTCCAAAATTTTGATTTAAACAAGTTTTTGCACCAAAAAACTATTATAAATCATTGCAACCCTAAACTATAGGCCTATGATCGGATTTAAACAAATTATTAAAGCCTATATAGCCAATGATAAAGGTCACTTTCATAAAATATATGGTTGTAAGAAGGCATGGCATGCATATCTCCAGTTATAGGCAGTCACAGCCTTTTCGCTTTCTTACTCAGCATGGCAGAACCAATAGGAAGAAAATTAGCTGAGCATAATAACTGGAGATGTCCTTTAGTACAAAGGAGAAGATAAAAAATGCCCTTACTTTATCTCTTAAAAGCATTGGCTAAGCATTAAATAAAAAGGGACGTCTAGCCATTCCCAAAAAAGACTATCTAGTTTAAAAAAGAAAGTTCTCTCGTAATCTTAAAAAGCTCTCTCCATTACCAAGAACTCTTTAATAATCTTCAATGCCAAAACTTTCCCAAACAATATTATTTCATTGCCTTTCACCTTCAACCAGCTTCCATTCCCGTCGTTCCTTAAAACCACCACTAGAAAACCTTCAAAATATCAACCTTTCATACACTTTCACCCTCAAAACACCTTATTAGCAAATATTACCGAAAAGCTTCTTTTTTTCACCATTTTTTTGCTAAATAATAGGCAAAAGAAGGAAAAAACTGAGCTTCAAGTCACTACTTTAGGAAAGCAGGAAAGCTTAAGCATTTGTTGGTGTACCTTGTTCCATACATTTTCTATTTTTATCATTAACTTCAGTTTAATAAGCACTTTATGCTATCATGACCCTCCTAAGACTCTTATGCGTTATTATTGCCTTAGTTATGGTAGCCTTAGGATCTTGATGACCCTCTTGACACCTTGATGTTGTTTGGATATGTAAACTTGCCATCATTTTTTCCATTACATAGCCTTTATTCATGCATTTCTTTCCATGTTCATTCCATATTCACATCCATCTAGTATTTAAATGGTCACCTTAATCTGTCTTATGTATGTTCATACTTTTTCTTGTGTTTTAAAAAGTCTCAAGAAATAAAAATGCTATCTTGACAACTCTAGCATCCATTCTTTTGTTTAAACATGTTCATATCATCTCTATAGACCTTATTTGTCATCCTTTTGCATTTTTATCATCTATTTTCATGTCAAAATGTCATCTTTTCAGGTTTGTATGTTTAATCCATGTTCATCTTTGTATATGTTGTATTTTATTCATGACATCCTTATCAAAAATGCTTGTTGCTTCCTAAAAATCTGATTTTTAGAAAAATCCCCAAGTTAAGTTCATGCTACCTCTAATAGATGAAGGGTAGCATGTATTTAATGTTTTCACAAAATTTGTCTTCTAATCTTCAGGGTAGATCAATATTTCAGCTCTGGATTCATGGTGAAATAAGTTCATTTTTCAAAATAAAAAAGATCCTTTTTTAGTTGTTAAAGTATTAAGCCTTGATCTTGAGTCCCATATTTCCTCTAGTGACATGGTCAACAGGTTCTTTCATCATCCCAAACTACTTTAGGATTGTGGAATGAACATGTGAAGCCCATCTTACTTTTCATCGTGGAAGTTCAGATGTCCTAGACCTAAGCCTATCTTTGAGAAAAGCATAAAAATATTAAATGGCCCCGTTATTTAGCTCTAGTAGCATTGTAGCCTAAGTTTGGAAAATCATTTTCAAACCACCAAATGTTTTCCTTGATGTTTCTGATATTTCTCCTTTAAAGGGCATTAAATTACCTTACTAACAATGTCTTGTCTACCCTTAGATCGTCCCTGATGAGGGAGTTATGATTTTTCAAACCTTTGATGTCTGGAACCCCTAGAACCAGCATGCAATATTCTATTTGAGGCATTTTGGCCCATCAAATGATTTTTAGGAAGTTTTTAAATATTTTTCTTAAAAAATTCATAAAATTCTTTTTTCGATAAAGTACTATTAATGATCCAACGATTTTACATAAGCCTAGAATAGTTTTTCAAAATCTATCATGCCCTTTACTTGTACATGCTGCCAATGTCTAGACAGACCTAACTTCAAAAATTAATTTTGCTTAGAAAGTAATTTTCTAGGATTTTGAAATATTTTTACATTAATCCTTATCAAGTTACCTTTCTAACGGTACCTCGTTTACCCCCTAAGGCCTTAGATGCACCTAAAATAAATTTGAGAAAAGAGATGACATGATTTTGTCCCCTATTTTAACTTAAGGTTTGAATTTCCTTTTATTGAAACATTTAAATGTCTCGAAATACACCTAATTGGTTCCCCCATAATGCAAGCCTTTTAGGTTCAGATCAAGGCTAAAATACAAAAAAAAAAATTCATATAAGATATCTCTCTCCTCTGTATTAAAATTTTTGCTAGTGGAGATACTCTAACTCCACTACACTAAAGGGGATACCCTAACCTCATTTTCAACTTAAAACTTAAATTTTCTTTTCAAATCCATCTTTAAGATTCTTAAGCCTTATCTGAAGCTATTAAAACTTTCATTTTTAGGGATACTTCAACCCACTAATTCAAGAGGATACTTCAACCCTATTTTTAATTAGAAATTCAATTTTTCTCTTTATTCCTAAATATTTTCCTAACTCTATCTTTGGAGATACTCAATCCCACTTATCGAGGGGTAACTTTAACCCCACTTTACTTCAAAAAAAAGATAAAAAAATTTTTCTCTTCTGGATGCCTCAGAATGCTTTGATAAAAATCATCTTTGTCCACCAAATCCAGATCGATCTCTAATATTGTCATCCCAGTTATTCTTCAATAACCAAAGGCAATCATCCCTCCTTTTCTTGCTCTTTTAGTTGTGATTGTTTGGTCATGATATTATTATATTTCTCTTTCTCTGTCTTACTAAAACATTTGTTTTTTAGTGATTATTGTGCATTCATGTTTGAAATTTGATTTTCAACAAAACTTACAAGTCAATGTTCTATGTTAGTATCTCTCCAGTGCCTAATATGGTGTCGTAACATGGTCCGAATATGAATCCTAACCAAGCCCGACTTAATTGGCCTTCACTCCTATATTTGCTAAATTTATAACTATTTTATGTTCTTTTATTTCTATTGCCATATCATTGTTGATATTTTCTTATTTTAAGGACTGAGTGGTCGAGATGAATCGCTCACTTGACTTGACCCTAAATAGTCATTATGAAATGACTATTTATTTGGAGTAGCCACCAATCTATTTCAGCTAGGTGAGATTGCTCACCTATATGAGTTTGTATTTTGAGGGTTATGAACCCTAGAATATGAACTTCAAGCCCCATGATCATACTAAATATCAATAAAATGATCCAGGAATCGGTTACAATCACAAATAAGGATTGACCTTCCCATGATGCCCGAAAATCAGTACCTTATTAATTAAATGTCAACTTAAATTTTAATTTTTATTCGGTTTCAATGTATGGCATTTAATTATAAATTCCTAAAATAATAATTTATAAAACAAATTTATTATTCCATGTTAGGAAGATTGGGTTTTCATAAAATTTTGAAAGTGAAAATCTTTCACGTACTCCATCAGAGGACTAGTCGAACATGAAAGGTTTTTATCATTCTCCTCTGTATCCCAACGAAAAACCAAAGGAACATAAAAGTTTTTAAAATTTAAAATATCTTTCGCACCTCAGTGAAGGGCTAGAGGAATGTGAAAGGCTTTATTATTTTTGTAAAAATCTTAATTTTCATTTTGAAAAGAATATCTTGCTAGTAAAATAATTGATATAACCTCTCTCATATTTTGGGAGAAATCCTATGTATTATTCTAACTTGGAGATATTATCTTAATTTTCTAAAAAAAAATTATATTTATTGAAAATATTTATAAAACATACTAGGACTCAATAACAATCTAAAACAACGAACCTATTCCTAATGTGTACCTTTGACGTGAAAGTATCCTAGTAATCACATAAGACTTGGTTCTAATGCAAAATTACTAAAATACCCTTAGGCTGTACCTTCGATGTGGAAGTGTCCTAGCAACCTTAAAGGACGTGAAAAGGATTATAATAAGATGAACCTATCCTAAATGCACATCTTTGTATAAAAGCATCTCAATGACTACTTAAGAGTCAGCCTGAAGAAAACTACCAAAATGCCCTTAGGGTGTACCTTCGACGTGAAAGTATTTCGATAACCCTAAAGGATATGAAAATGATTATAACAAGGTGAACCTATCCAAAATGTACATCTTTGGCATAAAACCGTCCAAATGACTATCTAGGATCTGATACAAGAGAAATTAGCAAAGTACCCCTGGGTGTACCTTTCACGTAAAAGTATATTGGTAACCTTGAAGGAATTAAAACAATCAGAGAGAGGTGAACTTATCCTAAATGCACATCTTTGTCATAAAAGCATCTGGATGACTACCTAGGACTTGGTTCTAGGGGAATTACCAAAATACCTTTGGGGCATATCTTCAACATAAAAGTATCCCGGTAACCTTAAAAGACAGAAAAAGATCATCAAAAGGTCAACCTATCCTAAATATACATCTTTGGCATAAAAATATCCCAATAACTACCTAGTTTTTTATTAGAGAGAAATTACCAAAATAACCCTCGATGTACTTTCCGCATGAAAGTATCTCGAAAACCCTAAAGGACTTAAAAATGATCATAGAGAGGTGAACTTATCCTAAATGCACATCTTTGACATAAAAGCATCTCGATTACTACCTGGGACTCAGTTTAGGGAAATTACCGAAATGCATTTGTGGTGTACCTTCGACGTGAAAGTATCTTGACAACCTTAAAGGACATGAAAGGGTAGATAACAATGATTTTTACTCTAAGGTAATTTAGATTACAAAAATGACCTAAAGTATAAAAATAACTAATAGGTCCCTAAATTTCTCAAAATTAAATATTAATCCTAAATTGATTAATAATGCTAAAAAAATATATTTTTAGCCCAAAAAACCCTAAATGGGTGATTTAAATTTTAAAATAACCTAACATGCAAAAATGCCATTAAGTCCTTAAATTTTCAAAAATTACATTTCGTACCCTAACGGAGAACCAAAAGAACACGAAAGGTTTTAATGTTTTTAGCACCCCACCGGAGGACCAATGGAATGCTAAAAATTTAAAATACTTTAAGCGAATGATTTCATGCTAGAGATAACTATTTTGGCCTAAAAATGCTAGATTTCCCTAATGATCCTTAAGCTTTCCTAAAATTACAAATTGGCCCCTACATGAGTAAAAGATAAAAGTAAGCATCAAATAAATCAAAATAATCACAAAAAATCACATAGAAAATTACAAGCAAGATTTGGTCATCTCTTTTCCCCCCTAAAATAAATTTTCAATATTTACACAAAAGTCTCTAAACTTTTAAAATTACAAAAAGACCTTAAAACTTAAAAAAAAATGTGTTTTAACTTGATAAATGTATAAAATATACTCCTAATGGTACATGTGTATTTTGGCCAAGTATATAGGTCTAATTTTTTTTTATATTTTTTACAAATTAGCCCTAAATTTTCTATATTTACAAAATGACCAAAAAAATCACTAGATATATATGCATGAATTTTGATCAACACCTAAATGATCTACCAATCAATTTTTTTAACCCAATAATCACATATTCATATTTTGTTTAACACAAATTAGCACCATTATATGATAAAATTACAAAAATAAATATATATAAATATGATTTCACCATAATAGCAAGAAAACACTAAAAGAAATAAAATACATATTGACAAATATAACACTGAAACCAACATCATATCAACACAAACATTATTCATGAAGAAAAATAATTTACTTACAAGAAGAAAAATAAAATAAAATCAAAGAAATTAGTTCATGGCCATTATGCTTAGTCTTTCAACATGGATAAAAAAATCCATGAACTTAAGCATATTTTTGGCTCACCAAAGAGAAGAAGAACGTATGAAACAAACAAGACTTTAAAGATTTTAGTAGAGATTATACGTTAACAAGCCTTGAATTTTTTCCAAGTGTTTTCTTTTTTTTAAAAAAAAAAAGTTGTTTTTCTTTCTTTTTTGGCTTTCAAAACTAAAGTCTTAAAGAAATTCCATGTCCTTTTTCCATGCTTTTTCTTTTTTTTTTTTTTATTTTGTTTACTTGTTATTTGGTTAATTTGTTAGGTTAAAAATCATTATAGGTGTGTCATAAGCCCATACCCTTGTCATATTTACTTACAAGCCACCATCCTATTTTCATGATTATGCTAGTTTAGGTGGCATGATGATCATGTGTCATTCTTAGCATACTTGATGGATTAGTTAACAAGAAACTAAATTAGTTAGCAAATAATTTAAATTCCAACCAAATTGAATTTCATGTAACTAAATTAGCAAACTATAAAACTAATTATGTAAAAAAAATTTCATTTTAAATTTTCAAGTAAACATAGTCTTGGAAGTAAAGAAACAAATGCAATCAAGGTGCCTAAAAAGCTTAATTGAAAATTTCATGAAAATATGATAACAAATTAAAATTCATGTACTCAATAAAATTCCACATAATAAATCCAATTAAGAATTTAATCATACAAAAATTTCAATCAAAATTCCATAAAAAAATAAAAAAATTAAATCAAAATAATTGATATAAAAATTAAAAATTGAAAATTAAAAATTAAAAGAAAAATTTTGTGGACTTTGTTGGGAAATTAAAGATTAAAATGGGCTTGGTAGGCTTTTAGAGAATGAAATAGGCTTGGTGGATAATCAAGAAAATGGGCTTGGTAAAGTCATTGTGATTATTGAGAAAGTATTGGGTTTATTAGGCTTATTTGCAAAAATTAAATTTTTTTAGCCCACTAAAGAGATTTTGCCCAAAATAAAATTAATAAAATTTTTTATAAAGATTTCAAATATTGAATTATACAAGAAAAATATTTGAAAAGTCTTATGTGCAAAAAAAAAATTAAAATCCAAAACTCGTAAAATTTTACGAAAAAACTTTATCGAAAAAATTTATTATTTTGGAAAAAAATACAAAACTCATAAAATAAATTAAATTTTTAAAAACTAATTTGAAAATATTTAATGAATTTTAAAAATCTTAAACTCAAAAAATTTCCCTTAAAAAAATTTTACGAGTAGAAAACCTCGTATCTTGAAAATGAGACAATTCCAAGAAAAAGCAAAACTCATAAAATAAATTGATTTTTTTAAAACTGATTTAATATAAATTAAATGAAAATATTTAGTGAATTTTAAAAATCTTAAACTCAAAAAAATTTACAGAGTAAAAAACTCTGTATCTTAAAAACAAGAAAGTTCAGAAAAATGCAAAACTCATAAAATAGAATGAATTTTTAAAAACTGATTTGATGGTGGTTAAATGAAAATATTTAAAGAATTTTAAAGTTCAAAACTTGAGAAAATTTTACCAAAAATTTTACAGGTAAAGAAAAGCCCGTACTTTGAAACTATGAAAATTTTAAAGAATACATTGAAAATTATATAAAAATGGATTAAATACAACATGTTGTCTAAAATATTAATTATCAAAAATAAAAAATAAAATTTTGAATTCCAAAATAGATTTAACTAAAACAATTTTACGAACATAATACTCGCGATACTGTAAAAATTCAAAATTAATTAACAAAATTGACAATTTAATATTTTGTGGTAAAAACACCAATACTTATTTTTTTTCTTAAATATTTTTTGTTTTTTTGATTGCATATTGGCTTACTGCACAAGTGTCAATAAAAATATGCAACAGTAAATTTTTTTAGGTTTACAAAAAAAATCTTTAAAAAATTTATAATTTGATCATGATATCATCTGCATGAATGATTTTTTCCAAATTTGGTAAGAAAATATTTACAAACAAATTTTCCTTTTTGAATATTCATCCTTTTACTCGAGACCTATCTTCAACTAGTATTTTTTTCTATCATGCGTCAATACGATCATATATGTGTGACAGAATAAGTTCCAAAAATGTGAAAATTTACCCACAGAGGTCAACCTCCATCGGGCGATAATCATATTCCTGGTCTTAGATAGTTGAGACTATCGAAAAAAAGACTCAGACAAAATTAGGTTTCCACATACAGAACATCCAAATATTTTAGATCCAATCCGAACATTGTTTTCAGAAAAATCCTTATATTTCGCACATCTTTTAGGTGCATAAGTGATCTAAATTTCTTAGAAAAAAGGATCGATTTACAAAACTTTAGGCACTAAAGAGAATTATATCTAAATAAAGACTAAATGGAACCAATTTAATTGACACCAAAGTGAGACTTAGTTAGTAGGTATCAATTTCAGGCACCATGAGGATACTAATCCTTACTCATGCGTAACCAATTTCCAAACCAACCAATGAATCATTGGACTTTGTAGACCTTGAAATTGATGTATGAAGTTTTGTAACTCAAAATATTGTTTTCAATAGGCATCCGATCTTGCCTAGCCTAAAATGATCGATGGTGACTCCAAGTTTATGGCCACTTCATGGTGGCCACCTGAGACTTGATTGGATGAGCGATTCACCTGATGGTCTCCCCCTCTTTCATATTATTATGCCTAATCCAAATCTTGATCACAGGATAACTCAAAGGTTAGATCACATCCAACCATTATTTATTTTTAAGTCAAGCGTGCCATGCCATTTGGATCATTCAAAGTTTTAAAGGTGGGCACATAGTGACACGAGGCACCAATATCGTGTATCCTAGTGAGAAAAACATGATTATAGTGCCAAATCACAAATGGAATGGAAATTCTTATAAGAATCCAAGTTTTTCTCATTTGATGGATGAACTTTGATTGTAAGGAAAATTATGGAAAGAAAAGCTTTTGTTGTCACACCGAAGCATCAATATCGTGTATCCCAATGTGAAGATCATGATTATAGTGCCTAATTATGAAAAAAATGGAGATTATTATCAGAATCAAAGTTTGTATATTTGATAAATGAAGTTTGATTATAAGAAAAATTTCTTTTCATGATTGGGAATCGTACACTTATTCTCTTTGTTGGAATAAATGGCATTGATGCTTTGGTTTTGTAAGAAATGCTTCTCTTTCCACCACTATGTAGTGTTGATATTCATTTATCGATTGGGACAAACACAGATTCGCATAATAATCTCTTTTTTTTCATGATTAGGCACCATAAACTCATTCTCCTTATTGGGATAAATAAAATTGATGCTTTGGTTTCATAAAAAAAGCTTTTCTTTCCATCCTTTTTTAGAGTTAAAGTTCATTTCTCAATTGAGACCAACACAGATTCATATAGTAGTCTCTTTTCTTTTCATAATTGGGGACCATAAGCTCATTCTACTCATAGGGATAAATGGCATTGATACTTTAGCTTTATAAGAAATCTGTCTCTTTCTATTCATTTGTCAATTAGGACAAACATTTATTCACATAGTAATCTCTATTATTTTCATGGCTAGGCACCATACACTTATTCTCTTAGTTGGAATAAATGGCATTGATGCTTTGGTTTCATAAGAAATGCTTCTCTTCCCATCATTTTTTAGTGTTGATATTCATTTGTTAATTAGGACAAACATGGATTCACATAATAATCTCTTTCTTTTTCATGATTGGGCACCATAAGCTTATTCTTCTCAATTGGATAAATGACACTGATACTTTGGTTTCATAAGAAAAGCTTCTCTTTCCATCCCTTTTTAGTGTTAAAGTTCATTTGTTAATTGGGACAAACATAGATTCGCATAATAATCTCCTTTCTTTTCATGATTAGGCACCATAAACTCATTCTTCTTAATTGGATAAATGACATTAATGCTTTGGTTTAATAAGAAAAGCTTCTCTTTTCATCCTTTTTTAGTGTTAAAGTTCATTTGTCAATTAGGACAACACAGGTTTACATAATAATCTCCCTTTTTTATGATTGGGTACCATAAACTTATTCTCCTCATTGGGATAAATGACATTGATGCTTTGGTTTCATAAAAAAAGCTTCTTTTTCCCTTTCTTTTTAGTGTTAAAGTCCATTTGTCAATTGGGACAAACACGGATTCATATAATAATCTCCTTTCTTTTCATGATTGGGGACCAAAAACACATTCTCCTTATTAGGATGAATGATTTTAAAGCTTTGGTTTCATAAAGAATGATTCTCTGTCCATCATTTTTTAGAGTTAAAGTTCATTTATTAATTGGTGCAAACATAAATTTACATAGCAATCTCTTTCCTTTTCATAATTGGGCACCATAAACTCATACTCCTCATTGGGATAAATGGCATTAATGCTTTGGTTTCATAAGAAAAGCTTCTGTTTCCATCATTTTGTAATGTTAAAGTGTATTTGTTAATTGGGACAAACACGGATTCATGTAATAATCTCCTTTCTTTATATGATTGGTCACCATAAACTCATTCTCCTAATTGGGATAAATAGCATTGATGCTTTGGTTTCATAAGAAATGCTTCTCTTTCCATCATTTTTTAGTGCTAAAGTTTATTTGTCAATTACGACAAAGTCGGATACACATAGTAATCTCCTTTTTTTTCATGATTGGGCACGATACACTCATTCTCTATAGTAGGCTGAATGACATTGATGCTTTGGTTTCATAAGAAAAGCTTTTCCTTCCATCCTTTTTTAGTGTTAAAATTTATTTGTCAATTGGGACAAACACAGATTCACATAGAAATCTCTTTTTTTTTCATGATTGGGAACTATAAACTCATTCTCCTTATTAGGATGAATGGCATTGATGCTTTGGTTTCTTAAAAAAAGATTCTCTTTCCATCATCTTTTAGAGTTAAAGTCCATTTATCTATTGGCACGAACACGTATTCACATAATAGTCTCTTTTCTTTTTATGATTGGGCAACATAAACTCATTCTCCACATTGGGGTAAAAGACATTGATGCTTTGGTTTCATAAGAAAAGCTTCTCTTTCCATCATTTTTTAGTGTTAAAGTTCATTTGTCAATTGGGACAAACACAGATTCACATAGTAATCTATTTCCTTGTCATGATTGGCCACTATAAAATCATTTTCCTCATTAGGATAAATGGCATTGATGCTTTAGTTTCATAAGAAAAGCTTTCCTTTCCATCATTTTTTAGTGTTAAAGTCCATTTATCAATTGGGACAAATAAAGATTCACATAGTAATATTTTTTCTTTTCATGATTAGGCAACATAAACTCATTTTTCTCATTGGGATGAATGACATTGATGCTTTGGTTTCATAAGAAAAGCTTCTCTTTCTATCATTTTTCAGAGTTAAAGTTTATTTGTCAATTAAGACAAACGTGATTCACATAGTAATCTCCCTTATTTTCATGATTGGGCACCCCAAGCTTATTCTACTCATTGGGATAAATGGCATTGATGCTTTGGTTTCGTAAAAAATGCTTCTCTTTCCATCATTTTTTAGCGTTAAAGTCCATTTTTCAATTGGGACAAACAAGGATTCACATAGTAATCTTTTTTCTTTTCATGATTGGGCAACATAAACTCATTTTCCTCATTGGGATGAATGACATTGATGCTTTGGTATCAAAAGAAAAGCTTCTCTTTCCATCATTTTTTAGAGTTAAAGTTCATTTGTCAATTAAGACAAACACGGATTCACATACTAATCTCCTTTCTTTTTTATAATTAGGCACCATAAACTCATTCTCCTTATTAGGATAGATGGCATTGATGCATTGATTTCATAAGAAAAGCTTCTCTTTCCATCATTTTTTAGTGTTAAAGTCGATTTATCAATTAGGACAAACACGGATTCACAAAATAATCTCCTCTCTTTTAATAATTGGGCACCATAAACTCATTCTCATAGGATGAATGGCATTAATTCTTTAGTTTCATAAGAAAAGCTTCTTTTTCCATATTTTTTAGAGTTAAAGTTCATTTGTTAGTTAGGACTAACACAGATTCACATACTAATCTCCTTTCTTTTAATGATTGGGCACTCTAAACTTATTCTCCTCATTGGGATAAATGCCATTGATGCTTTGGTTTCTTAAGAAATGCTTATCTTTCCATAATTTTTTTGTATTAAATTTCATTTGTTAATTGGGACACACAGATTCACATAGTAATCTCTTTTTTTTTCATGATTGGGCACCATACACTTATTCTTTTCGTTCGAATAATTGGCATTGATGCTTTAGTTTTGTAAGAAATGCTTCTCTTTTCATCACTTTTTAGTGTTAATGTTCATTTATCGATTAGGAAAAACATGGATTCACATAATAATCTCCTTTCTTTTCATGATTGGGTGCCATAAACTCATTCTCCTCATTGGGATGAATAAAATTGATGCTTTGGCTTTATACGAAAAGCTTCTCTTTCCATGCCCTTTTAGAGTTAAAGTTTATTTCTTAATTAGGACAAATGAGGATTCACATAGTAATCTTCTTTCTTTTCATGATTGGGCACCCCAAGCTTATTTTTTTCATTGGGATAAATGGCATTGATGCTTTGGTTTCATAAGAAAAGCTTCTCTTTCCATCATTTTTTAGTGTTAAAGTCGATTTATCAATTAGGACAAACACGGATTCACAAAATAATCTCCTCTCTTTTAATAATTGGGCACCATAAACTCATTCTCATAGGATGAATGGCATTAATTCTTTAGTTTCATAAGAAAAGCTTCTTTTTCCATATTTTTTAGAGTTAAAGTTCATTTGTTAGTTAGGACTAACACAGATTCACATACTAATCTCCTTTCTTTTAATGATTGGGCACTCTAAACTTATTCTCCTCATTGGGATAAATGCCATTGATGCTTTGGTTTCTTAAGAAATGCTTATCTTTCCATAATTTTTTTGTATTAAATTTCATTTGTTAATTGGGACACACAGATTCACATAGTAATCTCTTTTTTTTTCATGATTGGGCACCATACACTTATTCTTTTCGTTCGAATAATTGGCATTGATGCTTTAGTTTTGTAAGAAATGCTTCTCTTTTCATCACTTTTTAGTGTTAATGTTCATTTATCGATTAGGAAAAACATGGATTCACATAATAATCTCCTTTCTTTTCATGATTGGGTGCCATAAACTCATTCTCCTCATTGGGATGAATAAAATTGATGCTTTGGCTTTATACGAAAAGCTTCTCTTTCCATGCCCTTTTAGAGTTAAAGTTTATTTCTTAATTAGGACAAATGAGGATTCACATAGTAATCTTCTTTCTTTTCATGATTGGGCACCCCAAGCTTATTTTTTTCATTGGGATAAATGGCATTGATGCTTTGGTTTCATAAGAAATGCTTCTTTTTCCATCAATTTTAGTGTTAATGTTCATTTATTGATTAGGAAAAATATGGATTCACATAATAATCTCCTTTCCTTTCATGATTGGCCACCATAAACTCATTTTCTTCAATGGGATAAAAAAATTGCTGCTTTGGTTTCATAAGAAAAGGTTCTCTTTCCATCCTTTTTTAAAGTTAAAGTTTATTTCTCAATTGGGACAAACACAAATTCAAATAATAATCTAATTTCTTTTCATGATTAGGCACCATAAACTCATTCTCCTCATTGGGATAAATAACATTAATGCTTTGGTTTCATTGAAAAGCTTCTCTTTCCATCATTTTTTTGAGTTAAAGTTCATTTGTCAATTGGGACAAACATGGGTTCACATAAGAATCTCCTTTCCTTCCATGATTGGGCACATAAACTCTTTTTCTTTATTGGGATGAATGACATTAATGCTTAGGTTTGATAAGAAAAGCTTCTTTTTCCATCTTTTCTTAGAGTTAAAGTTCATTTGTCAATACGGAGAAATGTGGATTAACATAGTAATCTCTTTTCTTTTCATGATTGGACACCCTAAACCCATTCTCTTAGTTGGGATAAATGGCATTGAAGCATTGCTTCATGAGAAATGTTTTTCTTTCCATCATTTTTGTGTTAAAGTGCATCTATCAAATAGGACAAACTTGGATACATATAGTAATCTCCTTTCTTTTCATGATTGGGCACCGTACACTCATTTTCCTCATAGGAATGAATGGCATTGATGCATTTGTTTCACAAGAAATGCTTCGCTTTCCATCACTTTTTAGTGTTAATGTTCATTTGTCAATTGGAAAAAATACGGATTCACTTAATAATCTCTTTTCCTTTCATGATTGGGTACCATAAACTCATTCTTCTCATTGACATAAATGAAATTTATGCTTTGGCTTCATAAGGAAAGCTTCTTTTTCCATCTTTTTTTAGAGTTAAAGTTTATTTATCAATTAGGATAAACACGGATTCACATAATAATCTATTTTATTTTTAAGGTTAGGTGCCATAAACTTATTCTCCTCATTGGGATGAATGACATTGATGCTTTGGTTTCATAAGGAAAGCTTCTCTTTCCATAATTTCTTAGAGTTAAAGTTCATTTATCTGTTGGGACAAAAATAGATTGACATAATAATATGCTTTCTTTTCATAATTGGGGACCATAAGCTCATTCTACTTATTGGGATAAATGGCATTGCTGTTTGGTTTCGTTAGAAATCCTTCTCTTTCCATTATTTTTTAGAGTTAAAGTTCATTTGTCAATTGGAACAAGCATAGATTCATATAATAATCTCTTTTTTTTTTCATGATTGGCTACCATAAACTTATTCTCCTTGTTGGAATAAATGGCATTTATGCTTTGGATTCATAAAAGTACTTCTCTTTCCATCATTTTTTAGTGTTAATGTTCATTTGTCGAATGGGACAAACATGGATTCACATAATAATCTCCTTTCTTTTCATGATTGGACACCATAAATTTATTTTCCCCTTTCGGTTAAATAGCATTGATGCTTTGGCTTCATAAGAAAAGCTTCTCTTTCCATCATTTTTTAGAGTTTAAGTTCATTTGTCTACTGGGATAAACATGGATTCATATAGTAATCTCCTTTCTTTTCAGAATTAGGGACCATAAGCTAATTTTACTCATTGGGATAAATGGCATTCATGCTTTGGTTTTATAAGAAATCCTTCTCTTTCTATTATTTTTTAGAGTTAAAGTTCTTTTATCAATTGGGATAAAAATGGATTCACATAGTAATCTCCTTTCTTTTCATGGCTAGGCACCATACACACATTCTCTTTATTGGAATAAATGGCATTGATGCTTTGGTTTCATAAGAAAAGCTTTTTTTCATCATTTTTTAGTGTTAAGGTCCATTTGGTAATTCGAACAAACACGAATTCACATAATAATCTTTTTTTTTCATGATTGGGCACTATAAAGTCATTCTCCTCTTATTAGGATGAATGACATTGATGCTTTAGTTTCATAAGAAAAGCTTTTTTTTCCATCTTTTTTTAGTGTTAAAGTTCATTTCTCAATTAGGACCAACATGGATTCACATTATAATCTCCCTTCTTTTCATGATTGGGCACCGTAAACTCATTTTTCTCATTGGGATGAATGACATTGATGCTTTGGTTTCATAAGAAAAGCTTCTCTTTCCATCCTTTTTTAAAGCTAAAGTTCATTTCTCAATTGGGACAAACATGGATTCAAATAATAATCTAATTTTCTTTCCTTATTAGGGACCATAAACTCATTCTCCTCATTGGGATAAATGACATTGATGCTTTGGTTTCATCGAAAAGCTTCTCTTTCCATCATTTTTTTGAGTTAAAGTTCATTTGTCAATTGGGATAAACATGGGTTCACATAAGAATCTCCTTTCCTTCTATGATTGGGCACATAAACACTTTCTCTTCATTAGGATGAATGACATTAATGCTTAGGTTTGATAAGAAAAGCTTCTCTTTGTATCTTTTCTTAGAGTTAAAGTTTATTTGTCAATACGGAGAAATGCGGATTAGCATAGTAATCTATTTTCTTTTCATGATTGGGCACCATAAACTCATTCTCCTTATTATGATAAATGGCATTAAAGCTTTGGTTTCGTAAGAAATGCTTTTCTTTCCATCAATTTTTTATGTTAAAGTGCATTTATCGATTAGGACAAACTCGGATACACATAATAATCTCCTTTTTTTTCATGATTGGGCACTGTACACTCATTTTCCTTATAGGAATGAAGGCATTGATGCTTTGGTTTCACAAGAAATGCCTCTTTTTCTATCACTTTTTAGTGTTAATGTTCATTTGTCAATTGGGACAAATATGGATTCACTTAATAATCTCCTTTCCTTTCATGATTAGACATCATAAACTCATTCTCCCTATTAGGATGAATGAAATTGATGCTTTGGCTTCATAATGAAAGCTTTTTTTTCCATCCTTTTTTAGAGTTAAAGTTCATTTATCAATTGGGATAAACATGGATTCACAAAATAATCTATTTTATTCTCAAGGTTAGGTGCCATAAACTCATTTTTCTTATTGGGATGAATGACATTGATGCTTTGGTTTCGTAACAAAAGCTTCTCTTTCCACCATTTTTTAGAGTTAAAGTTTATTTGTCTATTGGGGCAAAAATAGATTAACATAGTAATATGCTTTCTTTTCATAATTGGAGACCATAAGCTCATTTTACTCATTGGGATAAATGGAATTGATGCTTGGTTTCATTAGAAATCCTTCTCTTTCCATTATTTTTTAGAGTTAAAGTTCATTTGTCAATTGGGACAAACACAAATTCACATAGCAATCTCTTTTTCTTCAAGATTGGCTACTATAAACTTATTCTCCTTGTTGGAATAAATGGCATTTATGCTTTAGTTTTGTAAGAAATGCTCTTCTTTCCATCATTTTTTAGTGTTAATGTTCATTTGTCAATTAGGACAAATACAGATTCACATAATAATCTCCCTTTCTTTTCATGATTGGGCACCATAAACTCATTTTCCTCATTAGGATGAATGACATTGATGCTTTGGTTTTATAAGAAAAACTTCTCCTTCCATCATTTTTTTAGAGTTAAAGTTTATTTTTCAATGGAAACAAGCACAGACTCACATAGTAATTTCCTTTTTTTTATGATTGGACACCATACACTCATTCTCCTCGTTGGAATAAATGGCATTTGTGCTTGGGTTTCATAAGAAATACTTTTCTTTCCATCATTTTTTAGTGTTAATGTTCATTTGTCAATTGGGACAAACACGAATTCACATAATAATCTCCTTTCTTTTCATGATTGGGCACCATAAACTCATTCTCCTCTTTGGGATGATTGGCATTGATGCTTTAGTTGAGATCAGAAATGCTTCTCTTTCCATTATTTTTTACAGTTAAAGTTCATTTACCTATTGGGACAAATATAGATTCACATAGTAGTCTATTTTCTTTTCATAATTGGGGACCATAAGCTCGTTCTACTTGTTAGGATAAATGGCACTGATGCTTTAGTTTCATAAGAAATCCTTCTCTTTCCATTATTTTTTAGAGTTAAAGTTTATTTGTCAATTAGGATAAGCATGGATTTACATAGTAATCTCTTTTTTTTTCATGATTGGGCACCATAAACTCATTCTCTTTATTGGGATAAATGACATTGATGCTTTAATTTCATAAGAAAAGCTTCTCATTCCATCCTTTTTTAGTGTTAAAGTCCATTTGCTAATTGGGACAAACACAGCTTCACATTACAATCTCTATTCTTTTAATGATTACATACCATAAACTCATCCTCCTCATTGGGATGAATGACATTGATGCTTTGGTTTCATAAGAAATGCCTCCCTTTCCATCATTTTTTAAAGTTAAGTTCATTTGTAAATTTGGACAAACATGGACTCACATAGTAATCTCCTTCCTTTTCATGATTGGGCACTATACACTCATTCTTCTCATTAGGTTGAATGGCATTGATGCTTTGGTTTCATAAGAAAAGCTTTTCTTTCCATCATTTTTTAAAGTTAAAGTTCATTTGTCAATTAGGACAAACACAAATTCATATAGTAATCTCCTTTCTTTTCATGATTAGACACCCTAAACTCATTCTCCCCATCGCGATAAATTACTTTGGTGCTTTGGTTTCATAAGAAATGCTTCTTTTTCCATCATTTATTAGTTTTAAAGTTCATTTGTCAATTAAGACACATAGAGTCACATAGGAATCTTCTTTCTTTTCATGATTGGGTACCATACACTCATTCTTCTTATTGGAATAAATGGCATTGATGCTTTGGTTTCGTAAGAAATGTATCTCTTTCCATCATCTTTTAGTGTTAATGTTCATTTATCGATTGGCACAAACATGTATTCACATAATAATCTCTCTTCTTTTCATGATTGGGCACCATAAACTCACTCTCTTTCTTGGGATGAATGAAATTAATGCTTTGGTTTCATTAGAAAAGCTTTTCTTTCCATCCTTTTTTAGAGTTAAAGCTCATTTGTCAATTAAAACAAACACGGAATCATATAATAATCTCTATTTTTTTCATGATTGGGCACCATAAACTCATTCTCCTCGTTGGGATAAATGATAAAGATGCTTTGGCATCATAATAAAAGCTTCTCTTTCTATGCTTTTTTTAGTGTTAAAGTCCATTTGTCAATTAGGACAAACATAAATTCACATAATAATCTCCTTTCTTTTCATGATTGGGCACCATAAACTCATTCTCCTTATTGGGATGAATGACATCGATGCTTTGGTTTCATAAGAAAAGCTTCTCTTTCCATCAATTTTTTTAGAGTTAAAGTTCATTTGTTAATTGGGACAAACAGGGATTTACATAGCAATCTCTATCCTTTTCATGATTAGGAACCGTAAACTCATTATCCTCACTGGGATAAATGGCATTGATGCTTTGGTTTCATAAGAAAAGCTTCTCTTTCCATCCTTTTTTAGTGTTAGAGTCCATTTGTCAATTGGGACAATCATGGATTCACTTAATAAACTTTTTTTTTCATGATTAGGCACCATAAACTCATTCTCCTTATTGGAATGAATGACATTGATTCTTTGGTTTCATAAGAAAAGCTTGTCTTTCCATCATTTTTTACAGTTAAAGTTAATTTGTCTGTTAGGACAAACACGGGTTCACATAGTAATTTTTTTTGTTTTCATGATTGGCCACCCTGAACTCATTCTCCTTGTTGGGATGAATGACATTGATGCTTTGGTTTCATAAGAAAAGCTTGTCTTTCCATCATTTTTTAGAGTTAAAGTTAATTTGTCTATTAGGACAAAGATAGCATCACATGGTGATCCTTTTTCTTTTCATAATTGGGGACTAGAAGATCAGTCTACTCACTAGGATAAATGGCATTGATGCTTTGGTTTCATAAGAAATCCTTTTCTTTCCATTATTTTTTAGAGTTAAAGTTTATTTATAAATTGGGACAAACACGGACTCACATGGTAATCTCCTTTCTTTTCATGATTGGGCACTATACACTCATTCTCCTCATTGGAATAAATGGCATTTACGCTTGGATTTTGTAAGAAATGCTTCTTTTTCCATCCTTTTTTAGCGTTAAAGTTCATTTGTCAGTTGGGATAAACATTGATTCACATAGTAATCTCCTTTCTTTTCATGATTGGGCATCGTACACTTATTCTCCTTGTTGGAATAAATGGCATTGATGCTTTGGTTTTGTAAGAAATGCTTCTCTTTCCACCACTATTTAGTGTTGATATTCATTTATCGATTGGGACAAACACAGATTCGCATAATAATCTCCTTTCTTTTCATGATTGGCCACCATAAACTCATTCTCTTTCTTAGGATAAATAAAATTGATGTTTTGGTTTCATAAGAAAAGCTTTTTTTCTATCCTTTTTTAGGGTTAAAGTTCATTTCTCAATTAGGACCAACACAGGTTTACATAGTAGTCTTTTCTCTTTTCATAATTGGGTACCCTAAACTCATTCTCTTTATTGGAATAAATGGCATTGATGCTTTGGTTTTGTAAGAAATGCTTCTCTTTCCATTATTTTCTTATGTTAAAGTTCATTTGTCAATTAAGACAAACACGGATTCACATAGTAATCTCCTTTCTTTTCATGATTGGACACTATACACTCATTCTCCTAGTTGGAATAAATGGCATTTATTCTTTGGTTTCATAAGAAATGCTTCTCTTTCCATCACTTTTTAGTGTTAATGTTCATTGGTTATTTGAATAAACACGGATTCACACAATAATCCTCTTTCTTTCCATGATTGGGGACCATAAACTTATTCTTCTTATTGGGATAAGTGGTATTGATGCTTTGGTTTCATAGGAAAAGCTTCTCTTTCCACTATTTTTTAGTGTTAAAGTCAATTTGTCAATTACGACAAACAGGGATTCACATAATAATCTACTTTTTTTTCATGATTGGACACTATAAACTTATTCTCCTCATTGGTATGAATGATATTGATGCTTTCGTTTCATAAGAAAAGCTCCTCTTTCCATACCTTTTATAGATTAAGTTCATTTGTCAGTTGGGATAAACACGGAATCACATAGCAATGTCCTTTCTTTTCATGATTGGGCACTCCAAACTCATTCTCCTCATTGGGATAAATGGCATTGATGCTTTGGTTTTGTAAGAAATGCTTTTCTTTCCATCATTTTATAATGTTAAAGTTCATTTGTCTATTGGGACAAACACCGATTCACATAGTAATCTCCTTTCTTTTCATGATTGGCCACCATACACTCATTCTCCCCCATAAAAAAAATGGCATTGATGCTCTAGTTTCATAAGAAATGCTTATCTTTCTATAACTTTTAGTGTTAATGTTCCATTGTCGATGGGACAAACATGGATCCATACAATAATCCCCTTTCTTTTCATGATTAGGCACCATAAACTCATTCTTCTTCTTGGGATAAATGACATTGATGCTTTAATTTCATAAGAAAAGCTTCTCATTCCATCCTTTTTTAGTGTTAAAGTCCATTTGTCAATTGGGACAAACACGGATTCACATAGTAATCTCCTTTGTTTTCATGATTGGGCACCATACACTCATTCTCCTCATTGGGATGAATAACATTAATGCTTTGATTTCATAAGAAAAACATCTTTTCCATTTTTTTAGAGTTACAATTCATTTGTCAATTAGGACAAACACGAATTCATAAAATAATCTCATTTTTTTTGGTGATTGGGCTCCATAAACTCATCCTCCTCATTGGGATAAATGACATTGACCTTTGGTTTCATAAGGAAAGCCTCTCTTTCCATCATTTTTTTAGAGTTAAAGTTCATTTGTCAATTAGGACAAACATGAACTCACATAAAAATCTCTTTTCTTTTCATGATTGGCACTATACACTCATTCTTCTCATTGGAATAAAAGGCATTTATGCTTTGGTTTCGTAAGAAATGCTTCTCTTTCCATCCTTTTTTAGAGTTAAAGTTTATTTGTCAACTGCGACAAACATAGATTTACATAATAATCTCTTTTGCTTTCATGATTAGGCACCATAAGCTCAATCTCCTTATTTGGATGAATGACATTGATGCTTTGGTTTCATCAAAAAAGCTTCTCTTTCCATTATTTTTTATAATTAAAATTCATCTGTCAATTGGTACAAACATAGATTCACATAATAATTTTCTTTCTTTTCATGATTAGGCACCGTAAACTCATTCTCCTTATTGGGATAAATGAAATTGATGCTTTGGTTTCATAAGAAAAGCTTCTCTTTCCATCCATTTTTAAAGTTAAAGTTTTTTCTCAATCGGGACAAATACGGATTCACATAATAATCTCTTTTCCTTTCATGACCGGGCACCAGAAACTCATTCTCCTTATTGGGATGAATGACATTGATGCTTTGGTTTCATCAGAAAAGCTTCTCCTTCTATAATTTTGTAGAGTTAAAGTTCATTTGTCAATCAGGACAAACGTGGATTCACATAATAATCTCCTTTTTTTTTTCCATGATTGGGCAACATAAACTCATTCTCCTCATTGGGTTGAATCGCATTAATACTTTGGTTTTATAAGAAATGCTTTTCTTTCCATCAATTTTTAAAGTTAAAGTTCATTTGTCAGTTTAGACAAATATGGATTCACATATTAATCACTTTTCTTTTCACAATTGGACACCCTAAACTCATTCTTCTCGTTGGGATAAATTGCTTTGATGCTTTGGTTTCATAAGAAATGCTTCTCTGTCCATCATTTATTAGTGTTAAAGTTTATTTGTCAATTAAGACACACAGAGTCATGAAGGAATCTCTTTTCTTTTCATGATTGGGTGCCATACACTCATTCTTTTTGTTGGAATAAATGGCATTGATGCTTTGGTTTTGTAAGAAATGCATCTTTTTCCATCACTTTTTAGTGTTAATGTTCATTCGTCGATTGGGACAAACATGTATTCAAATAATAATTTCCTCTCTTTTCATGATTGGGCACCATAAACTCACTCTTCTTCTTGGGATGAATGAAATTGATGCTTTGGTTGCATTAGAAAAGCTTTTTTTTCCAACCTTTTTTAGAGTTAAAGCTCATTTGTCAATTAGGACAAACACAGATTCACATAATAATCTCCATTCTTTTCATGATTGGGCACCATAAACTCATTCTCCTTGTTGGGATAAATGACATTGATGCTTTAGCTTCATAAGAAAAGTGTATCTTTCTATGCTTTTTTTAGTGTTAAAGTTCATTTATTAATTGGGATAAACACAGATTCACATAATAATCTCCTTTCTTTTCATAATTGGGCACCATAAACACATTCTCCTCATTGGGATGGATAACATAAAAGCTTTGGTTTCATAAGAAAAGCTTCTCTTTCCATCAACTTTTTAAAGTTAAAGTTCATTTGTTAATTGGGACAAACATGGATTTATATAGCAATCTCCATCCTTTTCCTGATTAGGAATCGTAAACTCATTATCCTCGTTGGGATAAATGGCATTGATGCTTTGGTTTTATAAGAAAAGCTTCTATTTCCATTATTTTTTAATGTTAGAGTCTATTTGTCAATTGGGACAAACATGGATTCACTTAATAAACTCATTTTCTTCATGATTAGGCACCATAAACTCATTCTCCTCATTGGGATGAATGACATTGATGCTTTGGTTTCATAAGAAGAACTTATCTTTCCATTATTTTTTAGAGTTAAAGTTAATTTATCTATTAGGACAAACATGGATTCACATAGTAAACTTTTTTCTTTTCATGATTGGGCACCCTAAACTCATTCTTCTCATTGGGATGAATGACATTGATGCTTTGGTTTCATAAGAAAAGCTTGGCTTTCCATCAATTTTTAGAGTTAAAGTTCATTTGTCAATCAGGACAAACATGGTTTCACATAATAATCTCCTTTTTTTCCATGATTGGGCACCATGAACTCATTCTCCTCATTGGGTTGAATGGCATTGATGCTTTGGTTTCATAAGAAAAGCTTTTCTTTCCATCATTTTTTAAAGTTAAAGTTCATTTGTTAATTGGGAGAAACACGGATTCATATAGTAATCTCCTTTCTTTTCACGATTGGACACCCTAAACTCTTCTCCTTGTTGGGATATATTGCTTTAATGCTTTGGTTTCATCAGAAATGCTTCTCTTTCCGTCATTTATTAGTGTTAAAGTTCATTTGTCAATTAATACACACAGAGTGACATAGGAATCTCCTTTCTCTTCATGATTAGGCACCATACACTCATTCTTCTTGTTGGAATAAATGGCATTGATGCTTTGGTTTCGTAAGAAATGCATCTCTTTACATCACTTTTTAGTTTTAATGTTCATTGTTCATTGGGACAAACATGTATTCACATAATAATCTCCTTTCTTTTCATGATTGGGCACCATAAACTCACTCTCCTTCTTGGTATGAATGAAATTGATGCTTTGGTTTCACTAGAAAAGCTTTTCTTTCCATCTTTTTTAGAGTTGAAGCTTATTTGTTAATTTGGACAAACATGGATTCACTTAATAATCTCCATTTTTTTCATGATTGGGCACCATAAACTCATTCTCCTTCTTGGTATGAATGAAATTGATGCTTTGGTTTCACTAGAAAAGCTTTTCTTTCCATCTTTTTTTAGAGTTAAAGCTTATTTGTTAATTAGGACAAACACGGATTCACTTAATAATCTCCATTTTTTTCATGATTGGGCACCATAAACTCATTCTCCTCATTGGGATAAATGACATTGATGCTTTGGCTTCATAAAAAAAGCTTCTCTTTCTATGTTTTTTCTAGTGTTAAAGTTAATTTGTTAATTAGGATAAACACAGATTCACATAATAATCTCCTTTCTTTTCATGATTGGACACCGTACACTCATTCTCCTAGTTGGAATAAATGGCATCTATGCTTTGGTTTCGTAAGAAATGCTTCTCTTTCCATCTCTTTTTAGTGTTAATGTTCATTGGTTGATTGGTAGAAACATGGATTCACACAATAATCTCCTTTCTTTCCAGGATTGGGCACCATAAACTTATTCTTCTTATTGCGATAAGTGGCATTGATGCTTTTGTTTCATATGAAAAGCTTTTCTTTCCACCATTTTTTAGTGTTAAAGTTAATTTGCCAATTATGACAAACAGGGATTCACATAATAATCTACTTTCTTTTCATGATTGGACACCATAAACTCATTCTCCTCATTGGTATGAATGATATTGATGCTTTCGTTTCATAAGAAAAGCTCTCTTTCCATCATTTTTTATAGATAAAGTTAATTTGTCAGTTGGGATAACTACGGATTCACATAGTAATCTCCTTTCATTTTATGATTGGGCACTCCAAACTCATTCTCCTCATTGGGATAAATGGCATTAATGCTTTGGTTTCATAAGAAATGCTTCTTTTTCCATCATTTTATAATGTTAAAATTCATTTATCTATTGGGACAAACATCGATTCACATAGTAATCTCCTTTCTTTTCATGATTGGCCACCATACACTCATTCTCCTCTACGAAAAAAATGGTATTTAATCTCTGGTTTCCTAAGAAATGCTTCTTTTTCCATAACATTTAGTGTTAATGTTTAGTTGTCATGGGACAAATACAGATTAACACAATAATCCTCTTTCTTTCCATGATTGGGCACCATAAACTCATTCTCCTCATTGGGATAAATGACATTGATGCTTTAATTTCATAAGAAAAGCTTCTCATTCCATCCCCTTTTAGTGTTAAAGTCCATTTGTCAATGGGACAAACATGGATGCACACAGTAATCTCCTTTGTTTTCATGATTGGGCACTATACACTCATTCTCCTCATTAGGATGAATAACATTGATACTTTGGTTTCATAAGAAAAACATCTTTTTCCATTTTTTTTAGAGTTACAGTTCATTTGTCAATTGGGACAAACACGAATTCACAAAATAATCTTATTTCTTTTCATGATTGGGCTCCATAAACTCATCCTCCTTATCAGGATAAATGACATTGATCTTTGGTTTCATAAGGAAAGCCTCTCTTTCCATCATTTTTTATAGTTAAAGTTCATTTGTCAATTAGGACAAACACAGACTCACATAAAAATCTCCTTTCTTTTCATGGTTGGTACCATACACTCATTCTTCTTATTCGAATAAATGGGATTTATGCTTTGGTTTCATAAGAAATGCTTCTCTTTCCATCACTTTTTAGAATTAAAGTTCATTTGTCAATTAGGACAAACACGGATTCACATAGTAATCTCCTTTCTTTTAATAATTGGGTACCCTAAACTCATTCTCCTTATTATGGTAAATGGCATTGATACTTTGGTTTCATAAGAAATACTTCTCTTTCCATCATTTTTAGTGTTAAAGTTCATTTGTTAATTGGGAAAAACATGGATTCACATAGTAATCTCCTTTCTTTTCAAGATTAGGCACTATACACTCATTTTCCTCATTCGAATAAATGGCATTTATGCTTGCTCATAAGAAATGCTTCTCCTTCCATCACTTTTTAGTGTTAATGTTTATTTGTTAATTGGGATAGACACGTATTCATATAATAATCTCCTTTCTTTTCATGATTGGGCACCATAAACTAATTCTATTAATTAGGATAAATGGCATTAATATTTTGGTTTCATAAGAAAAGCTTCTATTTCCATCATTTTTTGTGTTAAAGTTGATTTATCAATTGGGATAAACACGGATTCATATAATAATCGCCTTTTTCTTATGACTGGGCACCATAAAACCATTTTCGTCATTAGGATGAATGACATTGATGCCTTGCTTTGATAAGAAAAGTTTCTTTTTACATTATCTTTTAGAGTTAAAGTTCATTTGTTAATTAGGATAAACAAGGATTTATAGAGCAATCTCCTTCCTTTTCATGATTGGGCACCACAAACTCGTTCTTTATATTGGGATAAATGGCATTGATGCTTTGGTTTCATAAGAAAAGCTTATCTTTTCATCATTTTTTAGAGCTAAAATTCATTTATCAATTGGGATAAACACGGATACACATAGCAATCTCTTCCTTCTTCATGATTGGGTAACATAAACTCATTTTCCTCATCGAGAAAAATTGCATTGATGCTTTGGTTTCATAACAAAAGCATCTCTTTCCATCATTTTTTGGTGTTAAAGTCCATTTGTCAATTAGGAAAAATATGGATTCATACAATAATCTTCTTTCCTTTCATGATTAGGCACCATAAACTTATTTTTCTCATTGGGATGAATGACATTAATGCTTTAATTTCATAAGAAAAGCTTGTCTTTCCATCTTTTTTTAGAGTTAAAGTGTATTTTCCAATTGGGACAAACATGGTTTCACATAGTAATCTTTTTTCTTTTCATTATTCGGCACCCTAAACTTATTCTTCTTATTGGGTTAAATGGCATTGATGCTTTTGTTTTTCCAGAAATGCTTCTCTTTCCATCATTTATTAGTGTTAAAGTTCATTTTTCAATTGGGACACACGGATCACATAGTAATCTCATTTCGTTTCATGATTGGGCAACATACATTCATTCTCCTCCTTGGAATAAATGGTGTTGATGCTTTGGTTTCATAAGAAATGCTTCTCTTTCTATCACTTTTTAGCATTAATGTTCATTTGTCGATTAGAAAAATACGAATTTACATAATAATCTCCTTTCTTTTCATGATTGGGCACCATAAACTCATTCTCCTAATTTGGATGAATGAAATTGATGCTTTAGTTTCATAAAAAAAGCTTTTCCTTCCATTCTTTTTTAGAGTTAAAGTTCTTTTCTCAATTAGGATGAACATGGATTCACGTAATAATCTCCTTTACTTTCATGATTGGGCGCCATAAAATCATTCTCCTCATTGGGATGAATAACATTGATGCTTTGGTTCATAAGGAAAGCTTCTTTCTCTATCCTTTTTTAGAGTTAAAGTTTATTTGTCAACCATGACAAACATGGATTCACATACTAATCTCTTTTGCTTTCATGATTGGGCACCATAAGCTCAATCTCCTCATTTGGATGAATGATATTGATGCTTTGGTTTCATAAAAAAAGCCTTCTTTTTCCATCATTTTTTATAATTAAAATTCATCTCTCAATTAGTACAAACATAGATTCACATAATAGTTTTCTTTTTTTCATGATTCGGCACTGTAAACTCATTCTCCTTATTGGGATGAATGAAATTGATACTTTGGTTTCATAAGAAAAGCTTCTCTTTCCATCTTTTTTTAGAGTTAAAGTTTTTTTCTCAATCGGGACAAACATGGATTCACATAACAATCTCTTTTCTTTCATGACTAAGTGCCATAAACTCATTCTCCTCTTTGGGATGAATGACATTGATGCTTTGGTTTTATCAGAAAAACTTCTCCTTCTATCATTTTTTAGAGTTAAAGTTTATTTGTCAATCAAGACAAACATGGATTCACATAATAATCTCTTTTTTTTTTCATGATTGGGTAACATAAACTCATTCTCCTTATTGGGTTGAATGGTTTTGATGCTTTGGTTTCATAAGAAAAGCTTTTCTTTCCATCATTTTTTAAAGTTAAAGTTCATTTGTCAATTAGGACAAACATGGATTCACATAGTAATCTATTTTCTTTTCATGATTGGACACCTTAAACTTATTCTCCTTATTGGGATAAATTGCTTTGATGCTTTGGTTTCATAAGAAATGCTTCTCTTTCTATTATTTATTAGTGCTAAAGTTCATTTATCAATTAAGACATACAGAGCCACAAAGGAATCTCCTTTCTTTTCATGATTGGGCACCATACACTCATTGTTCTTGTTGGAATAAATGGCATTGATGCTTTGGTTTTGTAAGAAGTGCATCTTTTTCCATCTCTTTTAGTGTTAATGTTCATTTGTTGATTGGGACAAACATATATTCAAATAATAATTTCTTCTCTTTTCATGATTGGGCACTATAAACTCACTCTCTTTCTTGGGATGAATGAAATTGATGCTTTGGTTACATTAGAAAAGCTTTTCTTTCCATCCTTTTTTAGAGTTAAAGCTCATTTGTCAATTAGGACAAATACAGCTTCACATAATAATCTCTATTTTTTTCATGATTGGGCACCATAAACTCATTCTCCTCGTTGGGATAAATGACATTGAAGCTTTGGCTTCATAAGAAAAGCTTCTCTTTCTATGCTTTTTTTAGTGTTAAAGTTAATTTGTCAATTACGATAAACACAGATTCATATAATAATCTCCTTTCTTTTCATGATTGGGCACCATAAACTCATTCTCATCATTGGGATGAATAACATCAAAGCTTTGGTTTCATAAGAAAAGCTTCTCTTTCCATCAACTTTTTAGAGTTAAAGTTCATTTGTTAATTGGGACAAACATGGATTTACATAGCAATCTCCATCCTTTTCATAATTAGGAATCGTAAACTCATTATCCTTATTGGGATAAATGGCATTGATGCTTTGGTTTCATAAGAAAAGCTTCTCTTTCCATCATTTTTTAGTGTTAGAGTCTATTTGTCAATTGCGATAAACATGGATTCACTTAATAAACTCCTTTTTTTCACGATTGGGCACCATAAACTAGTTCTCCTCATTGAGATGAATGACATTGATGCTTTGGTTTCATAAGAAGAGCTTGTCTTTCCATTATTTTTTAGAGTAAAGTTAATTTATCTGTTAGGACAAACATGGGTTCACATAGTAATATTTTTTCTTCTCATGATTTGGCACCCTAAACTTATTCTCCTCGTAGGGATGAATGACATTAATGCTTTGGTTTCATAAGAAAAGCTTGGCTTTCCATCATTTTTTAGAGTTAAAGTTCATTTATCCATCGGGACAAACATGGATTCATATAATAATCTCTTTTTTTTCCATGTTTGGGCACCATAAACTCATTCTCCTCATTGGTTTGAACATTGGGTTGAATGGCATTGATGCTTTGGTTTCATAAGAAAAGCTTTTGTTTCCATCATTTTTTAAAGTTAAAGTTCATTTGTCAATTGGGACAAACACAGATTCACACAGTAATCTCCTTTCTTTTCATGATTAGACACCCTAAACTCATTCTCCTCATTGGGATAAATTGCTTTGATGTTTTGGTTCATAAGAAATGCTTCTTTTTCCATCATTTATTAGTGTTAAAGTTCATTTGTCAATTAAGACACATAGAGTGACATAGGAATCTTATTTCTCCTCATGATTGGGCACCATACCCTCATTCTTGTTGTTGGAAAAAATGGCATTGATGCTTTGGTTTTGTAAGAAATTCATCTCTTTACATCACTTTTTAGTTTTAATGTTGATTTGTCGATTGGGACAAACATGTATTCACATAATAATCTCATTTCTTGTCATGACTAGGCACCATAAGCTCACTCTCCTTCTTGGGATGAATGAAATTGATGCTTTGGTTTCATTAGAAAAGCTTTTCTTTCCATCTTTTTTTAGAGTTAAAGCTCATTTGTCAATTAGGACGAATATGGATTCATATAATAATCTCTATTCTTTTCATGATTGGGCACCATTAACTCATCCTCCTTGTTGGGATAAATGACATTGATGCTTTGGCTTCATAAGAAAAGCTTCTATTTTTTTGCTTTTCTTAGTGTTAAAGTCCATTTGTCAAGTAGGACAAACGCAGATTCATATAATAATCTCCCTTCATTTCATGATTGGGCATCGTAAACTCATTCTTCTTATTAGGATGAATGACATCGATGCTTTGGTTTCATAAGAAAAGCTTCTCTTTCTATCAATTTTTTAGAGTTAAAGTTCATTTGTTAATAGGGACAAACATGGATTTACATAGCAATCTCCATCCTTTTCATGATTAGGAGCCGTAAACTCATTATCCTCATTGGGATAAATGGCATTGATGCCCTGGTTTCATAAGAAAAACTTCTCTTTCCTTCATTTTTTAGTGTTACAGTCCATTTGTTAGTTGGGACAAACATGGATTCATTTAATAAACTCATTTTTTTCATGATTGGGCACCATAAACTCATTCTCCTCATTGGGATGAATGACATTGATGCTTTAGTTTCATAAGAAAAGCTTGTCTGTCCATCATTTTTTAGAGTTAAAGTTAATTTGTCTGTTGGGACAAACATGGATTCACATAGTAATCATTTTTCTTTTCACGATTGGGCACCCTAAACTCATTCTCCTCATCGGGATGAATGAATTGATGCTTTGGTTTCATAAAAAAAGCTTGTCTTTCCATTATTTTTTAGAGTTAAAGTTCATTTGTAAATTAGGACAAACATAGACTCACATAGTAATCTCCTATCTTTTCATGATTGGGTACCCTAAACTCATTTTCCTTATTAGGATAAATGGAATTGATGCTTTGGTTTTGTAAAAAATGCTTCTCTTTCCATTATTTTCTAGTGTTAAAATTCATTTGTCAATTACGACAAACACAGATTCACATAGTAATCTCCTTTCTTTTCATGATTGGACGCCATACACTCATTCTCCTAGTTGGAATAAATGGCATTTACGCTTTGGTTTCGTAAGAAATACTTATCTTTCCATCACTTTTTAGTCTTATGTTCATTGGTCGATTGGGATAGACACAGATTCCCACAATCATCTTCTTTCTTTTTTTTAATAATTGGGCATCATAAACTTATTCTCCTTATTGGGATAAGTGGCATTGATGCCACCATTTTTTAGTGTTAAAGTTGATTTGTCAATTAGGACAAATAGGGATTCACATAATAATCTACTTTTTTTTCATGATTGGACACCATAAACTTATTCTCCTCATTGGTATGAATGATATTGATGCTTTCGTTTCATAAGAAAAGCTCCTCTTTCCATACTTTTTATAGATAAAGTTCATTTGTCAGTTGGGATAAACACGGATTCACATAGCAATGTCCTTTCTTTTCATGATTGGGCACTCCAAACTCATTCTCCTCATTGGGATAAATGGCATTGATGCTTTGGTTTTGTAAGAAATGCTTTTCTTTCCATCATTTTATAATTTTAAAGTTCATTTGTCTATTAGGACAAACACCGATTCACATAGTAATCTCCTTTCTTTTCATGATTGGCCACCATACACTCATTCTCCTTGATGGAAAAAATGGTATTTATGCTCTAGTTTCATAAGAAATGTTTCTCTTTCCATAACTTTTAGTGTTAATGTTCATTTGTCAGTGGGATAAACATAGATTCACATAATAATTCCCTTTCTTTTCATGATTGGGCACCATAAACTCATTCTCTTTATTGGGATAAATGACATTGATGCTTTAATTTCATAAGAAAAGCTTTTCATTCCATCCTTTTTTAGTGTTAAAGTCCATTTGCTAATTGGGACAAACACGTATTCATATAATAATCTTCTTTTTTTTCATGATTGGGCACCATAAACTCATTCTCCTTATTGGGATGAATGACATTGATCTTAGGTTTCATAAGAAAAGCTTCTCTTTCCATCATTTTTTTAGAGTTAAAGTTCATTTGTTAATTTCGATAAACACGGATTTACATCGGAATATCCTTCCTTTTCATGATTGGGCACCATAAACTCATTCTCCTCATTGGGATAAATGGTATTGATGCTTTGGTTTCATAAGGAAAGCTTCTCTTGCCATCATTTTTTACTGTTAAAGCCCATTTGTCAATTGGGACAAGCACGTTTTCAAACAGTAATCTTCTTTGTTTTCATGATTGGGCACTATACACTCATTCTTCTTATTAGGATGAATAACATTAATGCTTTGGTTTCATAAGAAATACTTTTTTTTCCATCTTTTTTTAGAGTTACAATTCATTTGTCAATTGGGATAAACATGAATTCATAAAATAATCTCATTTCTTTTCAGATTGGGCTCCATAAACTCATCCTCCTTATTGCGATAAATGACATTGATCTTTGGTTTCATAAGGAAAGCCTCTCTTTCCATCATTTGTTAGAGTTAAAGTTCATTTGTCAATTGGGATAAACATGGACTCACATAAAAATCTCCTTTCTTTTCATGATTGGCATGATGCACTCATTCTTCTCATTGGAATAAATGGCATTTACGTTTTGGTTTCGTAAGAAGTGTTTCCCCTTCCATCACTTTTTAGAGTTAAAGTTTATTTGTCAATTAGGACAAACGCAGATTCACATAGTAATCTCCTTTCTTTTAATGATTGGGCACCCTAAACTCATTCTCCTCATTGTGGTAAATGGCATTGATGCTTTGGTTTCATAAGAAATGCTTCTCTTTCTATCATTTTTAGCGTTAAAGTTTATTTGTTAATTGGGAAAAACATGGATTCACATAGTAATCTCCTTTCTTTTCATGATTGGGCATCATACACTCATTCTCCTCATTGGAATAAATGGCATTTATGCTTACTCGTAACAAATGCTTCTCCTTCCATCACTTTTTAGTGTTAATGTCCATTTGTTAATTGGGACAAACACATATTCACATAATAATCTCCTTTCTTTTCATGATTAGGCACCATAAACTAATTCTGTTAATTGGGATAAACGGCAGTGATGCTTTGGTTTCATAAGAAAAGCTTTTCTTTTCATCATTTGTTATGTTAAAGTTGATTTGTCAGTTGGGACATGGATTCACATAATAATCGCCTTTCTTTTTTTGACTAGGCACCACAAACTCATTTTCCTTATTGGGATGAATGACATTGATGCTTTGGTTTCATAAGAAAAGCTTTTTTTTTCCACCATCTTTTAGAGTTAAAGTTTATTTGTTAATTAGGACAAACACGGATCTACAGAGCAATCTCCTTTCTTTTCATGATTGGGCACCATAAACTCATTCTCTATATTGGGATAAATGGCATTAATGCTTTGGTTTCATAAGAAAATTTCTCTTTCCACCATTTTTTAGAGTTAAAGTTTATTTGTCAATTGGGAAAAACATGGATACACATAGTGATCTCCTTCTTCTTCATGATTAGCCAACCATAAACTCATTTTCCTCATTGGGAAAAGTTGCATTGATGCTTTGGTTTCATAACAAAAGCATCTTTTTCCATCATTTTTTAGTGTTAAAGTCTACTTATGAATTGGGACAAACATGGATTCGTATAATAATCTTTTTTCTTTTCATGATTGGACACCATAAACTCAATTTTCTCATTGGGATGAATGACATTGATGCTTCAGTTCAATAAGAAAAGTTTATCTTCCCATCTTTTTTTGGAGTTAAAGCTTATTTTCCAATTGGGATAAACATGGATTGACATGGTAATCTTTTTTCTTTTCATGATTGGGCACCTTAAACTCATTCTTCTCATTTGGTTAAGTGGCATTGATGCTTTGGTTTTGCAAGAAATGCTTCTCTTTCCATCATTTATTAGTGTTAAAGTTCATTTTTCAATTAGGACACATGGATTTACATAGTAATCTCCTTTCATTTCATGATTGGGCACCATACACCCATTCTTCTCCTTAGAATAAATGGCGCTGATGCTTTGGCTTCATAAGAAATGCTTCTTTTTCTACCACTTTTTAGCACTAATGTTCATTTACTGATTAGGAAAAATATAGATTCATATAATAATCTCTTTTCTTTTCATGATTGGGTGCCATAAACTCATTTTCCTCATTAGGATGAATGAAATTAATGTTTTGGTTTCATAAGAAAAGCTTCTTCTTCCATCCATTTTTAGAGTTAAATTTCTTTTCTCAATTGGGATGAACATGGATTCACATAATAATGTCCTTTACTTTCATGATTGGGTGCCATAAACTCATTCTTCTCATTAGGATGAATGACATTGATGCTTTGGTTTCATAAGGAAAGCTTCTCTTTCCATCCTTTTTTAGAGTTAAAGTTCATTTGTCAACTAGGACAAACATGGATTCACAAAATAATCTTTTTTGCTTTCATCATTGGGCACCATAAGCTTAATCTCCTCATTTGGATGAATGACATTGATGCTTTGGTTTCATCAAAAAAGCTTCCATTTCCATCATTTTTTACAATTAAAGTTCATTTGTTAACTGGTATAAACATAGATTCACATAATAATCACCTTTCTTTTCATGATTGGGCACCGTAAACTCATTCTCCTCATTGGGATGAATGAAATTGATGCTTTAGTTTCATAAGAAAAGCTTCTCTTTCCATCCTTTTTTAGAGTTAAAATTTTTTTCTCAATCGAGACAAACACAGATTCACATAATAATCTCTTTTCCTTTCATGACTGGGCACCATAAACTCTTTCTCCTCACTAGGATAAACGATATCAATGCTTTGGTTTCATCAGAAAAACTTCTTCTTCTATCATTTTTTAGAGTTAAAGTTCATTTGTCAATCAGGATAAACACAGATTCACATAATAATTTCTTTTTTTCCATGATTGGGCACCATACACTTATTCTCCTTATTGGGTTGAAAGGCATTAATGCTTTGGTTTCATAGAAAAGGCTTTTCTTTCCATCATTTTTTAAAGATAAAGTTCATTTGTCAACTGGGACAAACACGGATTCACATAGTAATCTCCTTTCTTTTCAAAATTGGACACCCTAAACTCATTCTCCTTATTGGGATAAATTGCTTTGATGCTTTGGTTTCATAAGAAATGCTTCTCTTTCCATCATTTATTAGTGTTAAAGTTCATTTGTCAATTAAGACACACAGAGTCATATAGGAATCTTTTTTCTTTTCATGATTTGGCACCATATACTCATTCTTCTTGTTGGAATAAATGGCATTGATGCTTTGGTTTTGTAAGAAATGCATCTCTTTTCATCATTTTTTAGGGTTAATGTTCATTTGTCAATTGGAACAAACAAGTATTCACATAATAATTTCCTTTCTTTTCATGATTGGGTACCATAAACTCACTCTCCTTCTTGGGATGAATGAAATTGATGCTTTGGTTTCATTAGAAAAGCTTTTCTTTCCATCCTTTTTTAGGGTTAAAGCACATTTGTTAATTAGGATAAACACGGATTGACATAATAAACTCCATTCTTTTCATGATTGGGCACCATAAACTCATTCTCCTCGTTGGGATAAATGACATTAATGCTTTGGCTTCATAAGAAAAGCTTCTCTTTTTATGCTTTTTTTAGTGTTAAAGTCTATTTGTCAATTAGGACAAACACAGATTCACATAATAATCTCCTTTCTTTTTATGATTGGGCACCATAAACTCATTCTCCTCATTAGGATGACTGACATCGATGCTTTGGTTTCATAAGAAAAGTTTCTCTTTCCATCAATTTTTTAGATTTAAAGTTCATTTGTTAATTGGGACAAACATGGATTTACATAGCAATCTCCATCCTTTTCATGATTAGGAATCGTAAACTCATTATCCTCATTGGGATAAATGGCATTGATGATTTGGTTTCATAAGAAAAGCTTCTCTTTTCATCATTTTTTAGTGTTAGAATCCATTTATCAATTAGGACAAATATGGATTCACTTAATAAACTCCTTTTATTCATCATTGGGCACCATAAACTCATTCTTCTCGTTAGGATGAATGACATTGATACTTTGGTTTCACAAGAAAAACCTATCTTTCCATCATATTTTAGAGTTAAAGTTAATTTATTTGTTGGGACAAACACGGATTCATATAGTAATCTTTTTTCTTTTCATAATTGGGGACTAGAAGCTCAGTCTACTCATTGGGATAAATGGCATTAATGCTTTGGTTTCATAAGAAATCCTTCTCTTTCCATTATTTTTTAGAGTTAAAGTTCATTTGTCAATTGGGACAAATATGGATTCACATATTAATCTCCTTTCTTTTCATGGTTAGGCACCATACACTCTTTCTCCTTGTTGGAATAAATGGCATTGATGCTTTGGTTTCATAAGAAAAGCTTCTCTTTCCATCATTTTTTTAGTATTACTATTTATTTGTCCATTACGACAAACACAGATTCACATAGTAATTTCTTTTCTTTTAACGATTAGGCCCCATGAACTCATTCTCCTTATCAGGGACGAATAACATTGATGCTTTGGTTTCATAAGAAAAGCTTCTCTTTCCATCCTTTTTTAGAGTTAAGGTTCATTTGTCAATTGGGACAAACACGGATTCACAAAATAATCTCTTTTGTTTTCATGATTGGGCACCATAAACTCATCCTCTTCATTGGGATGAATAACATTTGTGCTTTAGTTTCATAAGAAAAACTTCCTTTTCCTTCATTTTCTGGTGTTAGAGTTCATTTGTCTGTTAGGATAAACATGGATTCCCATAGTAATCTCCTACTTTTTATAATTGGGGACCATAAGCTCACTCAACTCATTAGGATAAATGGCATTGATGCTTTGGTTTCATAAGAATAGCTTCTCATTACATCCTTTTTTAGAGTTAAAATTTTTTTCTCATCTTGGACAAACATGGATTCACATAATAATCTCTTTTCCTTTCATGATTGGACGCCATAAACTAATTCTTCTCATTGGGATGAACGGCATTGGTACTTTGGTTTCATTAGAAAAGCTTCTCTTTCCATCATTTTTTAGAGTTAAAGTTCATTTGTCGATCGGGACAAACACGGATTCACATAATAGTCTCTTTTTTTCTATGATTAGCACCATAAACTCATTCTCCTCATCGCATTGAATGACATTAATGCTTTGGTTTTGTAAGAATAACTTCTATTTCCATAATTTTTTGGAATGAAAGTTTGTTCGTGAATTAGGACACACATGGATTCACATAGTATCTCATTTCTTTTCATGATTGAGCACCATAAACTCACTGTCCTCATTGGTATAAATGGCATTGATGCTTTAGTTTCATAAGAAATGCTTCTCTTTCCATCATTTCTTAGAGTTAAAGTAAATTTGTCTATTGGGACAAACTTGGATACACATATTAATCTCCTTTCCTTTCATGATTAGGCACCATACACTCATTCTCCTTATTTGGAATAAATGGCATTGATGCTTTGGTCTCGTCAGAAATGCTTATTTTTCTATCACCTTTTAGTGTTAATGTTCATTTGTCAATTCGGACAAACACGGATTCACTTAATAATCTCTTTTCTTTTCATGATTGGGCACCATAAACTTATTCCCCTTATTGGGATGAATGAAATTTATGCTTTGGTTTCATAAGAAATGCTTCTCTTCCTATCACTTTTTAGGTTAATATTCATTTGTCAATTTGGACAAACATGGATTCACCAAAAAATCTCTTTTTTTTTTCATGATTGGGCATTATAAACTCATTCTCCTCATTGGAATGAAAGACATTAATAGTTTGGTTTCAAAAGAAAAGCTTCTCTTTTCACCATTTTTTAGAGTTAAAGTTAATTTATCTGTTAGGACAAACATGGATTCATATAGTAATCTATTTTTTTTCATAATTAGGGACCATAAGCTCATTCTATTTATTGGGAAAAATGGATTAATGCTTTGGTTTCATAAGAAATCTTTCATTTCCATTATTTTTTAGAGTTAAAGTTCATTTGTCAATTTGGATAAACATGGATTCATATAGTAATCTCTTTTCTTTTCATGGTTAGGCACCATACATTCATTCTCCTTGTTGGAATAAATGGCTTTGATCCTTTGGTTTTGTCAGAAAAGCTTCTCTTTCCATCACTTTTTAGTGTTAATGTTCATTTGTCAATTGCAACAAACACAGATTCACAATTGGGCACTATAAACTCATTCTTCTTATCGGGGATGAATAACATTAATGCTTTGGCTTCTTAAGAAAAGCTTCTCTTTCCATCCTTTTTTAGGGTTAAAGTTTATTTGCCCATTGGGACAAACATAGATTCACAAAATAATCTTATTTCTTTTCATAATTGGGCACCATAAACTCATCCTCGTTATTAGGATAAATGACATTGATGCCTTGGTTTCATAAGAAAAGCTTCTCTTTCCATCATTTTTTGGAGTTAAAGTTCATTTATCTATTAGGACAAACACGGATTCACATAGCAATCTTCCAACTTTTCATAATTAGGGACATAAGCTCACTCTACTCATTGGAATAAATGGCATTGATGGTTTGGTTTTACAAGAAAAGCTTCTTTTTCCATCCTTTTTTAGAGTTAAAGTTAATATGTTTGCTAGGACAAACACGGATTCACGTAGTAATCTATTTTCTTTTCATGATTGGGCACCGAAACTTATTCTGCTCGTTGGGATGAATAACACTGATGCTTTGTTTTCATAAAAAAAGTGTCTTTTTCCATTATTTTTTGGAGTTAAAGTTCATTTGTCTATTGGGATAAATATGGATTCATATAGTAATCTTTCAACTTTTTATAATTGGGGGCATAAGCTCACTCTACTTATTAGGATAAATGGTATTAACGCTTTGGCTTCACAAGGAAAGCCTCTCTTTTTATCCTTTTCTAGAGTTAAGGTTTATTTGTTTGTTCGGATAAATATAGATTCACATAGAAATCTCCTTTCTTTTCATGATTGGGCACCCTAAACTCATTCTGCTCATTGGGATGAATGACATTGATGCTTTGGTTTCATAAGAAAAGCTTCTCTTCCCATTAGTTTCTAGAGTTAAAGTTTATTTGTCTATTGGGACAAACTCGGATTCACATTGTAATCTCCCAACCTTTCATAATTGGGGACCATAATCTTACTTTACTCATTGGGATAAATGGCACTGATGCTTTGGTTTCATAAGAAAAGCTTCTTTTTCCATCCTTTTTTAGAGATAATGTTCATTTGTTTGTCAGGACAAATGTAGATTCACATAGTAATCTCTTTTCTTTTCATGATTGGGCACCCTAAACTCATTCTCCTCATTGGGATGAATGACATCGATGCTTTGGTTTCATAAGAAAAGCTTCTCTTTCTATCATTTTTAGAGTTAAAGTTCATTTATCTATTGGGATAAACACGAATTCATATAGTAATCTTCTTTCTTTTCATGATTAGGCACTATAAACTCATTCTCCTTGTTGGGATAAATGATATTGATGCTTTGGTTTCATATCAAAGGCTTCTATTTCCATTATTTTTTTAGAGTTAAGTTTATTTGTCTGCTAGGACAAACACAAATTCACATAGTAATCTCCTTTCCTTTCATGATTGGGTACCATAAACTTATTCTCCTCATTGGGATAAATGACATTGACACTTTGGTTTCATAAGAAAAGCATCTCTTTCCATCATTTTTAGGGTTAAAGTTTATTTGTCAATTAGGACAAACACGGATTCACATAATAATCTCTTTTCTTTTCATGATTGGGCACCATAAAATCATTCTCCTTATTAGGATGAATGACATTGATGCTTTGGTTTCATAAGAAAAGCATCTCTTTCCATCACTTTTTAGTGTTAAAATTCATTTGTCAATTAGGACAAACATGGATTCATATAATAATCTCCTTTCATTTCTTGATTAGGCACCATAAACTCATTCTCCTCATTGGGATGAATGACATTGATGCTTTGTTTTCGCAAGGAAAGCTTTTCTTCCCATCATTGCTTGGAGAAGAGCAGGCGAAAGCAAGGGAGGATCCCTAGTGACATCCTCAAGTCAACGAGTTAGGAGCTCATACCGGGTAGAAAGGGAATAGAGGAAGCTGTAATTGCTCCTGTTGAATGAGTTTCAGTTGGAAGAGGGGGCATTAGCGGTTTAGGAATCGATCTAGCTGCTTCTCCTAGAGATGGAGATGCGGCATAACCGTATGAACCGTACTCGTCTGCTTCTTCTTCCTTGAGTGCTTTAGTAGGGACATATGGAAAGGGCCTAACTGCTGTTTTAGCTGTTTTAGTGAACTTGTGTCCATCTGCTTTCTGCTTCACTTCAAAAGAATGACGTAGGTAGACTAGACTAGAAGGAAGAGTTTCAGGCTCAAGGCATAGTAGAAAAAGGCAATTGCTCTTACTTCTCAAGGGAAGGGAATAATAAGAAGAATTTATTCCTCTCCACAGTGGATCAGCTACATCTGATTTGCGACATCGCTTTCCGCAAAGAAGTTGTTTTGCTCCTCACGCTTTTCTTTTTCTTTTCCTGGTATAGCGCTTCACTTTCTATAGGCCGGAGTTCCTAAACTACGGTTTTCGTTTCAACTTGAACTTACCTTTAGAGCTTACCGCACAAAAAGATTATTAGAAAAGAGAAGAGGGAAGATTCTCTTACCAGACCAAGAGCTTGACTTGCTTCTAGGCTTACGGAAAAAGGCAAAAAAAGGGCTTGTTTGAAGGAATTGATAGATGCAGGAAGAATTGCTACTCCTCAAAACTCAACTTCTGTATGGACCATCTGCTTTTTGATTAGGTTACTTGAGAGCTCATTGAAGAGTCATTAAATTAAAGCCACATCGTGCATGGCTTGGTTGTGTTGCTTCGGACTCAGTTAGGCAGCGTAGCAAGAGCTAGTTGAAAGAGGACTTCTAGAGCCGCCCCCTGTAGATCACATAGCGAGTGGCAAGGCGCCTAATCGTGTCCCGTCATTCTTAGTGGCCTGGGCCGAGAATTATCCTTTTTCAAGGAAGTTTAGAATCTCAGTGAACCAGGGTGCCCCATGCAGATGTTCTGCTTGGTTCACCTCCTCAACTGAATGGTTACCGATTCAGTGAAGGCCGTCGAAAGACTTGATCACTCCCTGTTTCAAAGCATGGGTGAGGGCTGCAAGAATAGCTAGGGCGTCTGCATTGCGATTTTTATCGTGGGAAACATGATTACCTTTAGTGGGTGTACTTTTTTTTTAACGTGGCACTAAAGCTTCCATGTCAACTAAAGAGTGAATGAAAGACAGTAGAGCACAGAGGGAATTACCAATGAAATAGTAGAGTGAAAGTAGGACGAGGTCTGCCTTTACCCTTCCTGTTAGTAGGAGTGGATTAGTTAGAGTCGGTCCGTGGAAAGAAGAGATCTTAGTTAACCCCCTTGGGCTTGGGCCAGGTAAGTTAAGAGAGTTTCCTTTTCTTTCTTCTTTCTTCGCGGCATAAGCGGTCAGTGCTTTTCCTCTTACAGAATCCGAAATGGACTGTTTTCCTTGCTTCTCTTCCTCAAACATCACCCATTCCCGATAGAGGGTCTCATTCTCCTCCGAATATTTTATCTTCTCCCCTGTGAGTTGTCTTATCTTATGCTTCATCCCTTTATGGTGGATTTCTTGTCTTGCCAAAAACTCTTTCAGAGTTAAAGTTCATTTGTCTATTGGGACAGTCACAGATTAATCTAGTAATCTCTTTTCTTTTCATAATTGAAAACCATAAGCTCATTCTATTCAATGAGATAAAAGGCATTGATGCTTTAGGTTTAGTAAGTGGCACCATAAACTCATTCTACTTATTGGGATAAATGACATTGATGCATTGGTTTTATATGAAAAGCTTCTCTTTCCACCATTTTTTAGAATTAAAGTTCGTTTGTTAATAGGGAAAAACAAGAATTCACGTAGTAATCTTCTTTCTTTTCATGATTAGGCACCATAAACTTATTTTCCTCATTCGGATGAATGACATTGCTGCTTTGATTTCATAGGAAAAGCTTTTATTTCTATCTTTTTTTAGTGTTAAAGTTCATTTGTCAATTGTAACAAACTTGTATTCACATAAAAATCTCCTTTCCTTCCTTGATAGGGCACTATAAACTTATTCCCCTTATTGGGATGAATGACATTGAAACCTTGGTTTTATAAGAAAAGCTCCTCTTTCCATCATTTTTAGAGTTAAAGTTCATTTATCTGTTAGGACAAACACGGATTCACATAGTAATCTCCCTACTTTTCATAGCTAGGGACCATAACCTCACTCCACTAATTGGGATAAATGGCATTGATGCTTTGGTTTCATAAGAAAAGCTTCTCTTTTCATCACTTTTTAGAGTTAAAGTTTGCTTGTCCATTGCGACAAACATGGATTCACATAATAATCTCTTTCTTTTTCATGATTAGGCACCATAAACTCATTCTCCTTATTGGGATGAATGACATTGATGCTTTAGTTTTATAAGAAAAACTTCTTTTTTTATCATTTTTTTAGAGTTAAAGTTCATTTATCAGTTGGGACAAACACGGGTTCACATAGTAATCTCCTTTTTGATCATGATTGGGCACCCTAAACTCATTCTCCTCATTAGGATGAATGACATTGATGCTTTGGTTTTATAAGAAAAGCCTCTCTTTTCATCATTTTTTAAAGTTAAAGTTAATTTGTCTGTTGAGACAAACATGAATTCACATAGTAATCTTCTTTCTTTTCATGATTGGGCACCATAAACTTATTCTCCTTATTGGGATGAATGACATTGATGCTTTGGTTTCATAAGAAAAGCTTCTCTTTCCATTATTTTTACTGTTAAAATTCATTTGTCAATTGGGATGAACACGTATTTACATAATAATCTCCTTCCCTTTCATATTTGGGCACCATAAAATCATTCTCCTTATTAAGGTGAATAACATTGACACTTTGGTTTCAGAAGAAAAACTTCTCTTTCCAACCTTTTTTAGTGTTAAAGTTCATTTTTCAATTAGGGCATACATGAATTCACATAATAATCTCCTTTTGTTTCTTGATTAGGCACCATAAACTCATTCTCCTTATTAGGATGAATGACTTTGATGCTTTGGTTTCACGAGAAAAGCTTCTCCTTTCATCAATTTTTAGAGTTAAAGTTCATTTATCTGTTACGACAAACATAGATTCACATAATAATCTCCTTTCTTTTCATGATTGGGCACCATAAACTCATTCTCCTTATTGGGATAAATGACTTTGATGCTTTGGTTTCATAAGAAAAGCTTCTCTTTCCATCATTTTTTAGAGTTAAAGTTCATTTATCAGTTGGGATAAACACGGATTCACATAGTAATCTCCTTTCCTTTCATGATTGGCACCCTAAACTCATTCTCCTTATTGGGATGAATGACATTGAAGCTTTGCTTTCATAAGAAAAGCCTTTCTCTCCATCATTTTTTAGAGTTAAAGTTCATTATTTGTTGAGACAAACATGAATTCACATTGTAATCTCTTTTCTTTTCATGATTGGGCACCGTAAACTCATTCTCCTCATTGGGATAAATGACATTGATGTTTTTGTTTCATAAGAAAAGCTTCTCTTTCCATTTTTTTTAGTGTTAAGGTTCATTTGTCAATTGGGACAAACATGTATTCACATAATATTCTCTTTTCTTTTCATGATTGGGCACATAAAATCATTCTCCTTATTGGGTTGAATAACATTGATGCTTTGGTTTCATAAGAAAAGCTTCTCTTTCTAACCATTTTTAATGTTAAATTTCATTTGTCAATTAGGGCAAGCATGAATTCACATAATAAACTTATTTTGTTTCTTGATTGGGCAACATTAACTCAATCTCCTCATTGGGATGAATGACATTAATGCTTTGGTTTTATAAGAAAAGCTTCTCTTTCCATCCTTTCTTAGAGTTAAAGTTCATTTATCTGTTAGGGTGAACATGAATTCACATAGTAATCTCTTTTCTTTTGATGATTGGGCACTATAAACTCATTCTCCTCGTTAGGAAAAAAGACATTGATGTTTTGGTTTCAGAAAAAAAGCTTCTCTTTCTATTAGTTTTTGTGTTAAAGTTCATTTTTCAATTGGGACAAACACATATTCACATAACAATCCCCTTTCTTTGCATGATTGGGCACCATAAAATCATTCCCCTTATTGGGATGGATCACATTGACGCTTTGGTTTCATAAGAAAAGCTTTTCTTTCCAACCTTTTTTAGTGTTAATGTTCATTTGTTAATTAGGATAAATACGGATTCACATAATAATCTCCTTTCGTTTCTTGATTGGGCACCATAAACTCATTGTCCTTATTGGGAGGAATGACATCTATGCTTTGGTTTTGTAAGAAAAGCTTTTTTTCCCATTTTTTTAGAGTTAAAAGTTCATTTGTCTGTTGGGACAAACATGGTTTCAGATAGTAATCTCCTTTCTTTTCATAATTGGGGACCATAACCTCATTCTACTTATTAAGATAAATGGCATTGATGCTTTAGGTTCAATAAATGGCACCATAAACACGTTCTAGTCATTGGGATAAATGGCATGGATACTTTGGTTTCATATGAAAAACTTTTTTGTCCACTATTTCTTAGAATAAAAGTTCATTTGTTAATTAGGATAAACATGAATTCATGTAGTAATCCTTTTTTTTTTCATGATTGGATGCCATAAACTCATTCTCCTCATTAGGATAAATGGCATTGATGCTTTAGTTTCATAAGAAAAGCTTCTCTTTCCATCATTTTTTTAGAGTTTAATTTCATTTGTTTGTTAGGAGAAACACGGATTCACACTATAATTTCCTTTCTTTTCATGACTGGAGACCATAAACTCATTCTCCTTATTAGGATGAATGACATTGATGCTTTGGTTTCATAAGAAAAGTTTTCTTTCCATCAATTTTTTGAGTTAAAGTTCATTTATCAGTTGGGACAAACACGGATTCACACTATAATTTCCTTTCTTTCCATGATTAAGCACCATAAACTCATTCTCCTTATTGGGATGAATGACATTGATGCTTTGGTTTCGTAAGAAAAGCTTCTCTTTCCATCAATTTTTAGAGTTAAAGTTCATTTATTAGTTGGGACAAACACGGATTCACACTATAGTTTCCTTTCTTTTCATGATTGGGCACCATAAACTCATTTTCCTTATTGGGATGAATGACAATGATGCTTTGGTTTCGTAAGAAAAGCTTCTCTTTCCATCAATTTTTAGAGCTAAAGTTCATTTATCAGCTGGGACAAACACAGATTCACATAATAAACTCCTTTGTTTTCATGATTGGGCACCATGAACTTATTCTCCTCATTAGGATGAATGAAATTGATGCTTTGGTTTCATAAGAAATGCTTCTTTTTCCATCATTTTTTAGAGTTAAAGTTCATTTATCTATTGGGACAAACATAAATTCACATAGAAATCTCCTTTCTTTTCATGATTGGGCACCATAAACTCATTCTCCTTGTTGGGATAAATAACATTGATACTTTGGTTTCATAAGAAAAGCTTCTCTTTCAATCATTTTTTAGAGTTAAAATTTCATTTTTTTTGTTAGGACAAACACGAATTCACATAGTAATCTCCTTTCTTTTCATGATTGGGCACCATAAACTCATTCCCCTAGTTGGGATAAATGACATTGATGCTTTCGTTTCATAGGAAAAGCTTCTCTTTCCATCATTTTTAGTGTTAAAGTTCATTTGTCATTTGGGACAAACACATATTCACATAATAATCTCTTTTCTTTTCATGATTGGGCACCATAAAATCATTCTCCTTACTGGGATGAATGACATGGACGCTTTGGTTTCATAAGAAATGCTTCTTTTTCAAACCTTTTTTAGTGTTAAAGTTCATTTATCAATTGGGACAAACACGGATTAACATAATAATCTCCTTTCATTTCTTGATTAGGCACTATAAACTCATTCTCTTCATTGGGATGAATAACATTAATGCTTTGGTTACATAAGAAAAGCTTCTCTTTCTGTCACTTTTTAGAGTTAAAGTTCATTTGTCTGCTGGGACAAACATGAATTCACATAATAATCTCCTTTCTTTTCACGATTGGACACCAAAAACTCATTCTCCTCGTTGGGATAAATTACATTAATGCTTTGGTTTCATAAGAAAAGCTTATCTTTCCATTATTTTTAGTGTTAAAGGTCATTTATCAACTGGGATAGACATGTATTCACATAATAATCCCCTTTCTTTTCATGATTGAGCACCATAAAATCATTCTCCTTATTGAGATGAATGATATTGACACTTTGGTTTCATAAGAAAAGCTTCTCATTCCATTCTTTTTTAGTGTTAAAGTTTATTTGTCAATTGGGATAAACTCAGATTTACATAATAGTTTCCTTTGTTTTGTTGATAGGGCACCATAAACTCATTCTTCTCATTGGGATGAATGACATTGATACCTAGGTTTAATACGAAAAGCTTTTCTTCCCACCATTTTTTAGAGTTAAAGTTCATTTGTCTATTGGGACAAAAACGGATTCACATAGTAATCTCTTTTCTTTTCATAATTAGGGTCCATAAGCTCATTCTACTTATTGAGATAAATGGCATTGATGCTTTAGATTCTATAGATGGCACCATAAACACGTTTTACCCATTGGGATAAATGACATTGATGCTTTGGTTTCATATGACAACTTTTTTTTCCACCATTTTTTAGGATAAAGGTTTATTTATCAAATGGGACAAAGACAAATTCACATAATAATCTTTGTTCTTTTCATGATTGGATGCCATAAACTCTTCTCCTTATTGGGATGAATGATATTGATGCTTTAGTTTCATAAGAAAAGCTTTTTTTTCTATCCTTTTTTAGTGTTAAAGTTCATTTGTTAATTGGGACAAACTCGGATTCACATAATAATCTCCGTTGTTTTCTTGATAGGGCACCATAAACTCATTCTCCTTATTGGGATAAATGACATTGATACCTTGGTTTAATATGACAAGCTTCTCTTCCCATCATTTTTTAGAGTTAAAGTTTATTTGTCTGTTGGGATAAATACGAATCACATATTAATCTACCTTCTTTTCTTGATTGGGAACCATAAGCTCATTCCACTCATTGGGATACATGGCATTGATGCTTTGGGTTTAATAAGTGGCACCATAAACTCATTCTACTTATTGGGATAAATGGCATTGACGCTTTGATTTCATACGAAAAGCTTCTCTTCATCCCATTTTTTACAATTATAGTTTGTTTGTCAAATGGGACAAACATGGATTCATATCCTAAGCTTTTTTCTTTTCATGATTGGGCACCATAAACTTATTCTTCTCACTGGAATAAGTGGCATTAATGCTTTAGTTTCATAAGAAATGCTTTTCTCTCCATCATTTCTAGTGTTAAAGTTCATTTGCCAATTAGGACAGACACAGATTCACATAATAATATCCTTTCCTTTCTTGATTAGGCACCATAATCTCATTCTCATCATTGGGATGAATGACATTAGTGCCTTGGTTTCATAAGAAAAGCTTCTCTTCCCATCATTTTTTAGAGTTAAAATTAATTTGTTTGTTGGGACAAACTTGGATATGTATAGTAATCTCCTTTCTTTTCATGATTGGGCACCATACACTCAATCTTCTTATTAGATAAATGGCATTGATGCTTTCATCTCGTAAGAAATGCTTTTCTTTCTATTACTCTTTAGTGTTAATGTTCATTTGTCAATTCTAACAAACACAGATTCATTTAACAATCTCCTTTCTTTCATGATTGGGTGCCATAAACTCATTCTCCTCTTTCGAATAAATGAAATTGATGCTTTAGTTTCGTAAGAAATGCTTCTCTTTCTATCACTTTTTAGTGTTAATGTTCATTTGCCAATTTGGACACAATATGGATTCACTTAATAATCTCTTTTTTTTTCATGATTGGGCACTATAAACTCATTCTCCTTATTAGGATGAATGACATTAATGCTTTTGTTTCATAAGAGAAACTTCTCTTTCTATTACTTTTTAGTGTTTAAATTCATTAATCAATCGGGATAAACACAGATTCACGTAATAATCTCTTTTCGTTTCTTGATTGGGCACCAAAAACTCATTCTCATTATTGGGATGAATGACATTGATGCCTTGATTTCATAAGAAAAGCTTCTTTTCCCATTATTTTTTAGAGTTAAAATTAATTTGTCTATTGGAGCAAACTCAGATACACATAGTAATCTCCTTTCTTTTCATGATTGCGCACCATACACTTATTCTCCTTGTTGGAATAAATTGCATTGATGCTTTGGTTTCATAAGAAAAGCTTCTCTTTTTAATTTTTTAGTGTCAATGTTCATTTGTCAATCGCAACAAATACAGATTTACATAATAATCTCCTTTCTTTTAATCATTAGGCACCATAAACTCATTCTCCTCATCGAGGACCAATAACATTGATACTTTGGTTAAATAAGAAAAGCTTTCTTTCCATTCTTTTTTAGAGTTAAAGTTCATTTGTCAGTTAGGACAAACACTGATTCACAAAATAATCTCTTTTCTTTTCATAATTGGGCACCATAAACTCATCCTCCTCATTAGGATGAATGACATTGATGCTTTGGTTTCATAAGAAAAACTTCACTTTCTATCATTTTTTAGAGTTAAAGTTCATTTGTTTCTTGGGACAAACACGGATTGACAGAGTAATCTCCCTACTTTTCATAATTGGGGGCTAGAAGCTCACTTTACTCATTAGAATAAATGTCATTGATGCTTTGGTTTCATAAGAAAGCTTCTTTTTCCATTATTTTTTAAAGTTAAAGTTCATTTGTCTATTAGGGCAAACATGGATTCACATAATAATCTCTTCTCATTCCATGATTGGGCACCATAACGCATTCTCCTTATTGGGATGAATGACATTGATGCCTTGGTTTCATAATAAAAGCTTCTCTTCCCATCATTTGCTAGAGTTGAAGTTAATTTATCTGTTGGGACAAACACGGATTCACATAGTAATCTCTATTCTTTTCATAATTAGAGACCATAAGCTCATTCTATTTATTAGGATAAATGGCATTGATGCTTTGGGTTTAATAAATGGCACCATAAACTCGTTCTACTCACTGGGAAAAATGAAATTGATGCTTTGGTTTCATAAGAAAAGCTTTTCTTTCCACCATTTTTTAGAATTAAAGTTTGTTTGTCAATTGAGATAAATACAAATTCATGTAGTAATCTTTTTTCTTTTCATGATTGGGCACTATACACTCATTCACCTCATTGGGATAAATGACATTGATGCTTTGGTTTCATAAGAAAAGCTTCTCTTTCCATCCTTTTTTAGCGTTAAAGTTCATTTGTTAATTAGGACAAACTCATATTCACATAATAATCTCCTTTCTTTTCTTGATTGGGCACAATAATCTCATTCTCCTTATTGGGATGAATGACATTGATACCTTGGTTTCATAAGAAAAAATTCTCTTCCCATCATTTTTTAAAGTTAAAGTTCATTTGCCTATTAGGACAAATACGGATTCATATATTAATCCCCTTTCTTTCATGATTGGGGACCATAAGCTCATTCTACTCAGTGATATAAATGTCATTGATGCTTTGGGTTTGATAAATAGCTTTATAAGCTCATTCTACTCATTGGGATAAATGACAATGATGCTTTAGTTTCATACGAAAAGCTTCTTTTCACACCATTTTTTAGAATTATAGTTCGTTTGTCAAATGGGGTAGACACGGATTCACGTAGTAAGCTTCTTTCTTTTCTTGATTGGGCACCATAAGCTCATTCTCCTCACTGGGATAAATGGCATCAATGCTTTGGTTTCATAAGTACTTCTCTCTCCATCATTTTTAGCGTAAAAATTCATTTTTTCAAATAGGATAAACATAGATTCATAAAATATCTCCTTTCTTTTCAAGATTGGGCACCATAAACTCATTGTCCTCATTGGGTTAAATGACATTGATGCTTTGGTTTCATAGGAGTAGCTTTTATTCCCATAATTTTTTAAAACTAAAGTTCATTCATCAATTAGGACAAAGATGAATTCACATAGTAATCTCTTTTCTTTTCATGATTAGGCACTATAAACTCACTCTCCTCATTGGGATAAACAGCACTGATGCTTTGGTTTCATAAGAAATGCTTCTCTTTCCACTATTTTTTAGAATTAAAGTTAATGTCTATTGGGACAAACTCGGATACAATTGGTAATCTCCTTTCTTTTCATGATTGGGCACCATTCGCTCATTCTTCTCGTTGGAATAAATGGCATTGATGCTTTGGTCTCGTAAGAAATGCTTTTCTTTCTATCACTTTTTAGTGTTAATGTTCATTTGTCAATTTGGCCAAACACGGATTCACTTAATAATCTCTTTTTTTTCATGATTGGGCACCATAAACTTGCTCTACTGATTGGGATGAATGAAATTGATACTTTGGTTTCATAAAAAATGCTTCTCTTTCTATCACTTTTTAGTGTTGATGTTTATTTATCAATTCGGACAAACATGGATTCACCTAATAATCTTCATTTATCTCATGATTGGGCACTATAAACTCATTCGCCTCATTGGGGTGAATGACATTGATGCTTTGGTTTCATAAGAAAAGCTTCTCTTTCTATCACTTTTTAGTGTTAAAGTTCATTTGTCAATCGGGGCAAACACGGATTCACATGATATTGTCCTTTTGTTTCTCGATTGGGCACCATAAACTTATTCTTCTCATTAGGATGAATGAAATTGATGCCTTGGTTTCATAAGAAAAGCTTCCTTTCCCATCATTTTTTACAGTTAAAGTTCATTTGTCTGTTGGGACAAACATAGATTCACAAAATAATCTCCTTTCTTTTCATAATT
>JBBYHK010000006.1:11739188-11760200 GCA_038382065.1 Adansonia grandidieri | reverse complement strand
TATTATTATTATTATTATTATTATTATTATTATAACACTGGAACTAGAAACTTGTAAAATAATAAAAATTTTCAAAGCAAGATCATAGTGAAGGAAAGAAGATTAAAGATTTGCTTCTTTTAACATTGCCATTTTCTGAAAGCAAACATACTACAAGGCTGAGGCATCAACAACTTTACATTTAATAATAATACACATACATATAATATACAAGTATTTGGTTCTCTTGACAGTCAATGAAAGAGAAAGGTACCTTAATTCTTGTGTGTTTTCTCTTTTACTTTGGGTAGGGAGGATTTGATAATTCTCCCCTTATCTTCCTCTCCTGCTTTTGGGGGAAATATACTTATTTTCAATCTTATATTATATTATATTATATTACAACTAAGCTGGTAGACGTATTTGTTGGTTGAAATTCAAAAAATTTTATTTTTGTTTGTTTGAATCAAAGTCATATTAAACTTTAAAACTAGTTTCATATTTAAAAAATAAAAAATTATTTTTATTTTAATATTTATATATATATATATTTTATAATTAAATTAAAATGAAACGAATTTTATTAAACAAGTATTAATTCAAATTCAACATGTTGAAATTATAAAATTTTTGTCAAGATTCGACCTAATTCAGTTCTACTAACAAATTATCTTTGATAATAAGAAACTAACATAATTTTGGGAAATCCCCTCATCCAAGTTGAACCAATGCCCCCTCCCTTTCCCACTCTTTAAATAACTCCACCAGTCATCACACAGCATTTCTAAACAAAGTTTCATCTCTCACCGAGATCCAATACAGAGGAGAGACAGAGAAAGAGAGAAAGAGCAATGGTGGATTCCCCTTTTTCTCTTTTTTTCCCCTATTTTTTATGTTGTCCTCTCATTCACTCCTTGTTCTTGCTTTGCTTCATTCAAACTAACAATATATACAAGAAACCTGTACTACCGTATTCCTTTCTTGTTAACTAACTCTTTTTCTTTCTTGAGTTTGTGCCACAGGAAGAAGGAGCGAACCAGGATAAGAGATGGGAAGGCTATGTCGATTGGAGGAATAGACCTGCTTTAAGGGGCAGACATGGAGGCATGGTTGCAGCCTCCTTTGTCTTGGGTAATTAACTTACCTTGCAACTAAACTCCCCAAGGCCTTCGTTTTTTCCTAGAGTCAGCTTCTGAGGGATATTTTTACATATTCTCTTTCTCTGATATATATATATATATATATATATATATGCTTTAACGACGAATTTTGGTGCATCTGTCAGTTGTGGAAGTGCTGGAGAACCTGGCGTACTTGGCAAATGCCAGCAACCTGGTGCTGTATCTGTCAAAGTACATGCACTTATCTCCATCCAAATCGGCAAACAATGTCACCAATTTCATGGGGACAGCCTTCCTTCTAGCTCTGCTAGGAGGCTTCTTATCTGATGCTTTCTTCACCACTTATCAAATCTACCTGATAAGCGCACTCATCGAGTTTCTGGTACTAATTCACTCTAAGCTCATTTTTGTTACTTAAAATTCCTTAACTGCTTTAGGATTGTGAAATTTTGTTTTCATTTTTGCCTTTTTTTCCGCATTGTGATGATTTTTGAGAAAGCAAGTTATAGCCTTTTGCATGAAAGATCAGTACTTTAAAATGAAAATAAAAAATAGTAAAATAGACGCGGGCAAAAATCCGAGTGTGGAAGCATTGAAGGTTGGGGCCGTCACAGGCTCACCCTGAGACTATAGTACATAAATCCAAAGAACACCGTCTGTCTAGGTACATCTATCGAGGTATTTGATAAATGTCTATAAATTTTCCTCTTTCTGTCAGCATCAGATCCCGTATATCTATATAATTGATGACGACGGTTAATTAGTATTTATAGATATTAATTAAAAATTATTTATTTAATATTTTTAAATAATTTATCTTTAATATATTATTTTATTAAATTTAAAAAATATATATTAATTATACTTATATACATATGATCTTCTAGTGACATTAATTAATAATTTTTTTGTTTAAATTTCAATCTTTCATCCATAACAAAACTTACAAGAACAATTGGTCATGTTTGGTTAGGTTTTGAAATGTTCAAAACTTCATGTTCCTTGAGAGTATTACTTTAATTTCTTTCCCATTTTTCCTCTTTATTAAAAAAAAAAAGAAACATCAAATTTTATTAGATGATCAATTAGATTTGTGGAAAGGCACATTTGAATGATAAATTCAGACGTGGAGGTGAGTTTGGGTCGTCGAGTAGCCCAATGAAAGCCGACGCCTTGGGGCTGAGGGGCCCATAGGAGGTGGAGGGTGGGGGACCCGTTTGAAATATTTGAGTCTCGTTTTATGACAGTCGAAACTTCCTTTTCTCGTTTTCTGCAAGATGGCAGCATCGATCTTGTCTTGTCGCTTTGAAAATTCTGTCTCGGTTTGTCGCACACAAAAAAAGGCAACATGACGGGTGGTAACAGTTTTAGCTAGACACGTGACATATAAAATGTCCCAAATCGTCGCAGCTTTAGGTGGTGATGGAGGACACGTTTGTCCCACAAACTCGTATTGTTATACGTCTAAGATACGGTAATTTGATCCACCAATGACTGTATATTAAGCGGGAGCAAAAGAGGAGAAGAAGAAACTCTAGGGCAAATCAAATCAATTCCATTTATAGTTACATTTCTTTCTTCGAATGAAATTTTCTCCCTGAAGTACAAAATTAAAAAAAAGCATATATATATATATATGTTTATTTAGAGTTGCTTATTTTGGCAGGTTCATGAACCACGTGTGGGGCCAATGGTTACTAATTTGAAAGGCCCAAAGTGAAACTTTGGGATGTCTATTGATATGAGAAGTGAGAACCAAACCCACATACACCATTTCCATTTATAAAGGCCAAGTAGCCAACAGCCCCAGCTTGTTTACAACGACATTTCGTTGAAATATTGGCATTTTTGGGCAGTGCAGTCCAAAATCTTGTGTGTGGATAACACTAGATCAAGGGACCCACTTTTTGTTGACTTCTTATGACTTAATTGGATGATATTTAAGTGAACCCCATTGTGTTGGACTTTTCCTTTAGCAGCGATGCAAGCTTTTTTTTTTTTGGTTTTGGATGTGGAAATCAGATAGGGAAATTGGCCTATTGGTTTGGTTTGGCCAGGACTGATCTTTTCTGACCCATCTACTAAAGCCTTCAAAATTTCGTTTGGTGTTGGGTGTTTTATACCGTTAATTCACACTAACATTAGTGGCTAAAGTTGAAGTGGGGTGTCTTTTCATTTTTGGTCCAATGAACGACCAATGGCCAACAACCTCTGTTTTTTTTTTTCTTAGTACAAAAAGGTTGCATGTTAAAGATAAAAAAATGTTATAAATATTAAATTTTGAATTTTAAATTTTTTACATGTGATTAAAAGTGATTGAACCAACCGAGGGCATTGTTGAACTTAGTCTTTGCTATGTTTGAAGCTATTTTATAACTGATTTACCTTTGAAAAAGGAACTGAATAGAAGCTTCAATTCTTCATATGAATGACTTGAACTCATCTTTGATGATAATGATAATCAATGTTATTTGAACTAGTTGCTAGGAACAGCCAACTTCTGATAGTTTATATTGTATTGCATGCTAATTATGCATGGCTAACAAATTCCGACCATTGAAACAGGGCTTGACCATTCTTACAATACAAGCTCGGACACCTTCCCTAAAGCCTCCCAAATGCAGTCCATCTACCTCCACCATTCCATGCCAGGAAGTTCGAGGAGGGAAAGCAGCTATGCTGTTCATAGGCCTCTATCTAGTTGCACTTGGTATCGGAGGAATAAAGGGTTCTTTACCAACTCATGGCGCTGAGCAGTTTGACGAAAACACTCCGCAGGGAAGGAAGCAAACATCGACCTTCTTCAACTACTTCGTCTTCTGTCTCTCATTTGGTGCTCTTATTGCCGTCACGTTTGTTGTGTGGGTTGAGGATAATAAGGGATGGGAGTGGGGTTTTGCCATCTCAACAATTGCAATATTGTTGTCAATCCCAATATTCCTCGCTGGCTCAACGTTTTACAGGAACAAAATACCCTTTGGCGGTCCACTGACAACCATTTGCAAGGTAAAATTTTTTGAATGCTAAAGCAATCTCGTTCTAATAAGCACCGGCAGACTATGTTACTTAGATTCGAGTATTACTCAGTGTTACAAATATGTTTAATTTTTTTAAGTTTTTTCATGCATTTAGAAGATCTTTGACTTGAAAGAGTCAAATTCTTATACTTATATTCGGATATGTGTCTGTACTTTCATAATAAGAAAGAGTGGGAGCAACCCGGGAGAGCTTTAAACTTTTAGATAGACCTGATTGCATTCCTGAAAAGAAGAAATAATTATGTGTTTTATCTGAACAGGTTTTGGTTGCTGCAATGCTGAACAGTTGCATGAGCAGAAGTCCAAGCAATGCCATTGCGAACCTGGCCACATGTCCTTATCAAACTGAAACCAACAAGGGAGCAGAAGAAAATGGTAAACAAAGTGAGCGGCGGGCGGATCAAATCCCAACAGAAAGCCTCAAATTCATAAACAGAGCGGTGGTGAACAAGCCAGCTTACCCTGCACTTGAATGCTCGGTGCAGCAAGTAGAGGAAGTCAAGATTGTGCTAAAAATCCTTCCCATATTTGCTTGCACCATTATTCTCAACTGCTGCCTAGCTCAGCTCTCCACATTTTCTGTCGAACAAGCATCCACCATGAACACTAAGCTTGGTTCATTGAAAATCCCACCAGCTTCCTTACCAGTTTTTCCCGTGGTCTTCATCATGATCCTAGCCCCAGTTTACGATCACTTCCTTATCCCATTTGCTCGGAGATTAACTAAAACCGAGATGGGGATCTCTCATTTGCAACGAATTGGAATTGGTTTATTTCTGTCCATAATAGCCATGGCAGTGGCAGCTCTTGTTGAAGTCAAACGAAAGAGAGTCGCAACTGACACAGGGCTACTTGACTCAACAAATCCATTGCCCATTACATTTTTCTGGGTTGCTTTGCAGTATTTGTTCCTGGGTTCAGCAGATCTTTTCACCTTAGCAGGCTTACTAGAATTTTTCTTCACTGAGGCGCCGTCAAGCATGAGATCCTTGGCAACATCTCTCTCCTGGGCCTCTTTGGCAATGGGGTATTATTTAAGCTCGGTACTTGTATCACTAGTAAATAATGTGACGGGTAACTCAGGAAAAAAGCCATGGCTCTCTGGTCATACAATAAATGGCTATCATCTGGAAAGATTCTACTGGCTTATGTGTGCGCTTAGCGCATTGAATTTCTTGCATTACCTTTTCTGGGCTATCCGCTACAAATACAGATCAGCAGGATCTACCAAGTAAAAACAACAACCAGGGGCAAATCCAGAGTTCTTGAGTGAAAAGCCTACTCTGAAGAAGTAGGCAAGATCTTGGGTTGCTTTTTTCTGCTCAAGTAATTAGCTTGATGAAGTTAAAATGTCACATTTTGGAAGATGAAGAGTTCAGAAAATGCAATCCTCCGCCCGATGCTAATCCAATTGCCATTGACATAGAACCCAGACTCAGTGCTCACCCCATATTGTTGATAACCTAGGCTACTGTGGCTAAAAAACTTGGGGGAAGGAGGGGTTCAAAAGTATTGGCTACTATATCCGATGTTTTGGCTATTTCGCTGTTGAGCTTTGCATTGTCTGCTCTTTATTTAGCCTGTAATTTTTGAATTTATGGTATTTAAGTGTCTTGTTCTAGTTTGACGTCATGTTGTACCAAATGAAAGGAAATGTTCGACTAAAAAGATTAGTTGATAATTAAAAAAAAAACACTAATGAAAAAAGTGGCAACATATTCGACATATAAAGTTGGACTGCTTGTTGCCAGCCCATTTCATGTTTTTATTATGTATTCGTGTTTATGCAATTTTTATGCTGGGTCTCTGATATTTGCACTAAACCGCCAACTGTAAGCCCACGGCAATCCTAGAAAAAAAAAAAAAAATGAAGAAGCTGGAACCGACCGAGGTTAGATTTCCTTTACTTTGGGCCTCATAAAGATAGATTTTTGTGATTTTTTATTTTGTTTCAATAATTTACATATTTAAATTATATTTAGCATTATTTGTTATGTAATAATGTGATTATAATTTTATATAATTATATAAATTTTTATATATAAGTAATTTATTTTATATAAATTTTGACATACTTATTTTAATAGAATTAAATTTGTATTTTTTATTATATTTTATTTAATATTTTAATTATTTTTTCATGTTATATTCGTATGAGTAATCTTATTGCGTTCAAAATTAGTTGATCTATTTTATGAATTTAAGAAAAATAAAAAAGCATAAATTATTAAAAAATAAAAAGTAGAGTAAATCAAATTGCTAGTGCCTGTAAGCTAAATACTATATAATTCGTAAGAATGAAAAATTAAAAAGAAAATGATCAAATTTGAGCTGCTTACTACTTAAAGCTTATTAGCCTAATTTTGCTCTCAATTTAGCATTATTTTACCTTCTTTTGTTGCTAAAATAATAAACCAAAAAAAAAAAAAGAAAAGAATATCAAAGCAAATTGTGCATGATGATCAATCACAGTCGGCAAATCAATTCAAATCACATCACCTTCACCCAAACTGCGTGACTAGGAATACCCCAGTGGACCACGAACAGCATATAGTTACCCGGAGGTGCCACGTTGGCATTGGTGGGGCCATCCACTACCAGCTTGTAATTAAAAATCGTCGATTGAACCTCGCTAGCCTTGCTCAAAACCACCATGCGTTGGTTCATCCCGATCGAGTGCGTCGTGAATGACGGCGATATCAGCGCCACGAACGCCGTGCCCTGCTTGTAAAGCGACACCGTAAAGGACACATTGAATCTGTGGCCGTACGAAACCGTGCTCCCTGACTCCACCGCTATAATGGAGGGCCTCAAAGAGTTGAATTTAGTATCCAAGTAGTACGGATTATAAGCCTCCAAACTCAGATCGGTAGGATATAATCCTGTGAATACGTACCTAGTATGCGGATTGCTCCCACCTACTAATATCCTTCCATCTGGCAGAAGAATTGCTACGGAGTGGTACATTCTCGGGATTTTTGATGGGGACAAAACTGTGAATCTCCGAGATAGATCGTTGTTAACCGAGTAAAGAACCGGGTTGAGAACCGGGTTTACGGCATCCTCCCAACCAGCAGTCCCATTAGCGGCGCCATTGATAATGATCACATCACCTGTGGGTAACAGTACCATGTCAGACATGACGCGTGGCATTGGCATGAACTCCATGATCCATTGCGGATTGGGGTCGTTCACTCTTAGCCTGCCACATGTCCTCGATGCTCCTACAAAAACCCTCATCTTATCCGACTTCAAGAATGCCCCCACCGGTGCACCGCCGCACAGGAGCACCTCCACCACTGGAGCCCCTGCCCAAGACAGCCTCAGTGGAAGCATGACCGAAGAGCCAGTACTGGGATAGTTTCTCTTATCATCTCCAGGAATGAGCGGGAACTGTTTTAGAACAATGCTTCTTTTATAATCAAACAAGATTGATTTTTGGTTAGCGAAAATGAATAGATTTCCATCTGGTAATAAATGCAAGAAAGGGTAAAGATTGTTCTCTTCAGGGTCCCTAGTTTCCACCAAGAAACGAAGGTAAAAACTCTTGTTGTTGTTGAGGAAGTCGTTCTTAGGGTAAAACTCGTAGGTAAAAACCCTTCTACCGCCAAGAATTATGACTCTTCCATCAGGTAAAGCTTGGTTAGTAGCGTACCACCGACGGTCGATAAGGCGAGTAGTGTTGAGTTCATTCCAGTCGCAGGCGTTAGTGTCGATATCGCATGGGGTGAACGTACGAATGACGCGGTCGCCTTCATTGAATCCGCCGGTTTGGATAAGGGTACCGTTGGGATCGAGGGAACCGGAGGAGCACCAGGTGTCGGTTAAGACTTGGAGGGGACGGAAAGTGTTGGAAACAACGTCGTAGAGGACAGAGTGGGCGGTGCAGTCGTTTTTAGGACAGAAACTGCCGACGGGTAAAGAAATGTTGGAAGGGCCGAAGTTAGTGCTGTCAAAGATGATAACTTTATTGCTCGGTAGGAGTTGAAGGTGCATGGCGGAAACACCTACGCTTGATTGTAGGAGCTGCCAATAACCTCCTGATACATTGGACGAAGGCGAAGTCTGGGTGACAAAAAATGATGGGTTAGCTTTAGTTAGCTTCAAGAAACAATAAAGAAAGTACAAAGACAAGAAGATCATGAAAAGAGATTGCTTCTTGAACGTCATTTTATCTGATTCTTGATGGAGTAATAAACCAGCTGGAACAGGACACAAAGGATAGGATTCAACTGGAGAATTGGTTGGTGTAGAAGGTTCAAATTTTGGGTGGTTTTAACTTCGAACCCTACTAGCTAGTAGAAGTATATATTTTAGTATGGAACAAGAGGTTGCAGCATGTGATTCTGATCAGTAACAAAAATTAATTCTTTAGTATAAAATTTGATGAAATGAGAAAAGGGAACGATTAAAAAGAACATGATGTTGCCGTCAATGTAGGGTGGAGATTTATATGAAATTCTGAAGCATGGATGGATTAGAATCATGGTTGGCTAGTGTGAGAAAGCTTGTTGAAGAGTGTGGACTTGATTGTCTTCTGAGAAATCAGACAGCTTCTAGCTTTTCCTTTGAAGAAAGGAAGATAGAGAAGATTAGATTGTGAAGGATTCATATTTACATGTGGAAAATTAGCTATTATAGAGACCCAAATTTGAAGCTCGTGAATTCTTTGTCAAATGTCAGATCAACGGGGTTTCATAGTTGCAGCACTGCCGCTTGCTTTTACTTAAGAAGCTGACATGGTTTAGCCAGGCTGGGCGAATCTTGATGTATAGCTCACAAGTTGCAATATGGCCCCCCAAACCGCTCTGTTGCGTAGTGTAGGCGGCGTCCCAATTAACCAATTTGTCTTTCACATGACCTTTATCAGTTTCATTTTAATAATAGTTTTTTGAGGGAAGAAAAAATTTTTTTGACACAATCTTTTCGGATTTCAGACTCCCGTGTTAAGGTTCAGGCATTCTGTTGTCAATCGAATTTTTTATTATATTGGCCCGTGCCTCAGTGAATTTGATTCTTTTCTTATTTTTTCTTTGTTTTACTTTTCTGTCATATTCCGCATTTGATTGACAGCTACTAACGACGAAATATTAACCCCCGTTATGTCATTTGCGTGTCGAGTGTCGACAGCCAAGTAGAATTGCCCGTCCTCGGGCAGCTATCTTCATCTAATTTTATATTAAATTTAAATAAATTAATTTTATTTAAATAATAAAAATAAAATTTTAATATTATTTAAAATTTGTAAATAAATTTTTAAATTGATAATATCTCTACCACAAAACCATGACAAATCGACTTTGCTAACCCAAGAAATTTATAATTAGCTCGAAGACAAATTAACCCCTCCCCTTCTTTGGCCTATTTTCTCAGATCTTAATATAATTACTATGGAAACTTTGTCATCCATTGATAGCTTGAAGCTACATGATTCAGAGCACAACATTTTCATCCATAAAAATCAAATTCAAATCCAAGCTTATTTTGATTGATATATATATATATATAAAATAATTTTTAAAAAATAATATTAAATAGATTTAAAATTTAAAATATATAATTCTTTTGTTTTGTTCAAACTGCAAAATCTTTTATATATACATATATATATATAATTTACAGCCGTATGCTGGGATCCAATCCTTTGGCTTGTTTCCTTAAGATCATGCAATTTCAATATTAACAATATTTTGATGGCAAGAGTTGATCTTAGCTGTTGACAAGCCAAAATAAGTAAGTACTGTTAGTACTTAGTATTTCTCGAAATAAAGAAGATTAATATATCATGATAGAAACTTAGGTAGCTAGACGTATGCGCCAAATTTAATAATTTTGAATATAATATAATTATATGATATAAAAAATTAAACATAGATAAAATATATAATATAAATACGATACGAATATATAATTGAGTTAACATTTAAATAATGTAGATTATTAATATATCAAAATTTATATAAATATAATATTTAAAAAAATATATAAATATGACTATCAATTCAAGAATTGGTAAATCTAAATAGGAATGGAATGAGAATGGGAGCTTCTTTCAGGCACAGCTTCTCCCGCGCAAAGTCAAAAAAGTTGGAAGGTTCCTTACCTAATTTACGTAACAAATCAATCTCTCGAACCCTCACTCTCATTTTTCGTCTACGACAAGTCCAATTGTGTACTCAAATGACTCAATTATTGATTCTATTATTCATTAAACAAAATTTGGCTCACCGGTATTGAAAAAGACTTCGTTTTCGATATATTTTTAATTTTTTTAATTTTAAAAGCGATATTAAAAAATATTACATATTCTATTTTTTATATTTTTAATATTCTTTTTAAAAATTTATATTGTTAACTCTATTTATGAAATTTAAAAACTCGATAAATGACACGATTTTTCATATGAAAAAAAAACTTGAAACAATTAATTTCAAAATCAACAAGATAATTCATGTTCGTAATTTGTAAATTCACGATAATATCAATGGTTGGTGTAATTTGTAAATTCAATTCGCTTGTTATCAGTAACTTGAAAATATGATTGTCGTAAGATAAGGGGATATCTTATTTTATTTTTAAAAATTGAACAATTTTATTTAACTTAAATTACTTATTTTAAATTTTGAAAATAAAAAAAACCTTTTTGTGTCTTGACGTGCTCATGAGAGTGAGGACTTTTAAACTTTAAGTCGGTTCGATCTGAATTATTATTTATATAATAAAAAATATTTTTTAAAATTTAATTATAAATATTAATATAAAAAAATTACTATTATTTTAAACAATGATATGAATTTTGGATCGATCCAGACCTAACTTAATTCATTAATACTTCCATTTGTGTACAATTAATGAATAAATAAATAATCCAACTGCTCTAAGTTTTGGCTACTAAATTAATGATTGAAAGTCATGTAAGGTTCAATTTGATTATACTATCTTTAAAAGTTAAAACTTGTACTAATAATAATGCTAAGCGGGATTTTATTAGGCATCATTGTTTTAATGGCATGAGCTCGAATAAACTGTTATCAAGCTAGAAGGAATGGGCTAAAGCCCATTTCAACACACCAGGGCCGAAGCAAAAGCAGATTAAAAACACAAATTAATTGACCGGGGCGAAAACCAGATCCTGCAAACAACCGATCTAGTCTAGTTAAAATGTCCTGTCAGGAAATAAACTCCACCTTTTCCCACGCACCAAACAGTTAAAAAGGGGGGAAAAAAAGAAGGAATTATCATCAGCCTTTGATCTCCGATCAGGTAAACCATTCACGATTTTTCCTTTTTTTTTTTTTTTCAATGCTCTATTCCTTTGCTGTGTCTGATCAAATGCAAATTGTTCAATCATATATTTGTTCTTGAATTTCAATTTTCCTTTTTTTTTTATTTGTCTTGCTTTGGATTTTGCTGGTTATAAATATTCGTGATAAGGAAATAGGTAATTTTATCTTGTTCACAGCTTAATCCAGTTTGCAAGGTTTATTTTAGTGATCTTACTAATTATTTTTATTTTCTTTTACTTGAACTTTATTGTAATCTTAAAAAGCTTAAATTCAAGGTAATTTATAGACTTAAAGGGCAAGGAATTCGGTTAAGGAAAATTGGTGTAGTTTTGGTTATTGCAGGAAGGGAGAATGTTTGAAGAGTGGTTTTGTTTATTTCGGTTCTTTACACTTAAAGTTCATTTTTGCTTGAGAAAAATGGCGCTGAGTGAGAAAAATGACTGATTCTGAAAGATAAACAGCCATGAGCTGTGCGTGTTTTGACGGAATTCTTGTTTTATAGTAAAACTAGTACCTCGAGTGCTTTAGTTGTAAAGTATTGTTTGATTTTGCAGAAGCTGATTTTGGTGGAAACAATGAATTTTCTGCTGCTGCGGTCCAATCAGCAGGGAACACCAGAACCACCTCGAGTACCAGAGGAGGTTGTTGTGTCAACTCATGTTTCTAAATCTGCAACAACTTTGGAAGGGCTTATAACAGAAGATCCATTTCCAGAGTATCCCACAGTTGAAAATCATGATGGACAAAGCAATGGATTTTTAGGCGAGAAAGCTGGTGTTGCGAGTGATAAGAATGCTTTTTGCCTTAAAAACCACACTGACGTTTCTGAGGAAGATGGATGGATCACTATTCCATATAGTAAGTGCAACTATCCACTAAAGCTAACTAATCTGTGCATTTTTATTTAGAAATTCTTGATTCTTGTAGTTTTTCCTGTCTCTTATTATGGTTTTATTGACTGGATTTTACTCACTTTCTTTCCTTTTTCTCTACTCCTTCCTTATTCCTTTAAAAAAGTTAAATTTGTAAAATAGTGATTTGTTTTGAATTAGAAATCCTTGCTTTAAATGTATGGCCCCAGGCGTGCATTGAATCAATCTGATTTTAACATCCAAAGTCCAAATAATTGAGGTTGTGTAGAAAGCCAAGGGCCTGATGTTTTAATTGCTGATTTATAACGTCTGGAAACTAGACTAGCCCGGAAAGGTAAATGCACTAATTACTGAAATATAAAAGGTAAATGTAACCAATTTTGATGTTACAAGAAGTTAATTTTGATCATCTGGTTGTTTAATAAGGTAATGTTTTGGTAGGCTATGTTTTCATCTATAGGAGTCATTTTTATGGCATATAATTGTGCTTGTGATGGCTGCTTACATTCTCGAGGTTCGTGATGTCGGTGGAATTATTTTAAGTATATTTCAATTTGATTATAATTTCCTGATATTTTTTATTTCCCTGAAGTTTGTACTGAGGTAATGTTTTGGTAGGCTATGGTTTCAGCTATAGGAGTCCTTTTTATGGCTCAGAAGTGGAATTATATTAAGCATATTTCAATTTGATAATAATTCCTTGGTATTTTGTATCTCCCTGAAGTTTGTACTGAGGTAATGTTTGGTAGGCAATGTTTTCAACTATATGAGTCATTTTGATAGCTTAGAATGGTGCTTTAGATGGCTTGTTACATTCTTAAGGTTCATGATGTTGGTGGAATTATTTTAATTATATTTCAATTTGATAATAATTTCCTGATATTTTGTTTCTGTATCTCCTGAAGTTTGTATTGTTGTGTGCATTTGATCTACTTTCTGAATTATTATGCGATTTATTTGATACTTTTTTGTTGTATATCTAATCTTGATATGCTTTTCTAGAGGATCTCCCTGATGATTGGAATCATGTATCGGATATACATTCATTACATTCCTTGGATCGTTCTTTTGTTTTTCCTGGTACCTTTTTCTTTCTTGAACCTCTTCTTTCAGATTTAGTATGCTGTTGATTTGTATTCCCATAGGAGATACTGTGTTTGTAACTTGAAACTCATTCTTTTTTCCTTCTTCAGGTGAACAAGTTCAAATTCTAGCATGCTTATCAGCGTGTAATCAGGAAACAGAAATTATTACCCCATTTAAAGTTGCCGCTGTGATGAGTAAAAATGGCTTGCAGGAAGGCGCTGGGAAACAAAATGGAAACATGGAGGGTGAGACAAATTCAGTGGCTGGAAGAGGGGAATTGAGTCCTAATGTTGCAGTATTGGATCAGAATGGTAAAAACTCGGAGAAAAAGAAAATTGATCCAGCAAAGGATGTCTCTGATAGTGAATCATTTCTTAGAATGGAAGATCAGAGAAGACAGACTGAAACACTAGTGAAAAGGTTTAAGAACTCTCATTTCTTTGTTAGGATTGCTGAGTCGGATGAGCCTCTGTGGTCAAAAAGAGGTGCTTCTCAGACGGCTTCTGAGCCATCTGAGATGGATAGTCAACAGTCTATTGCAAATGAAACCAAAAACATTGCTAAGAATATATCTAGTCTGAATGCAGTTATTGATAGAGGAAATTTTGATGCCAATGTTTCTGGTGGAGTAGCTAGAGATACTGTTAAGTGTTGCACTCTTTCCAATGGAGATATAGTGGTAAGCACCACAGAAGAAATACGTTGTTTATGATATTGTTTTCCTGTTTGATTTGATTTCAGATAAATGCTGGAGATTTGCACTTAATTTCATTCGCTGACAGGCAATAAGTTAATTATGTCTGTCTTTGCATGCAAATGATGTTATTGTAATAGCTGCTTGATAGTTCTGTCTGACTATACCGGAGTTGTTATGGTGAACCTAGTAAACATGCAGCTGAGTGTAGCAATGTGTTTAAAATGGCTGACTTGCATAGGGATGAGAATGGCAGGGGCAGCGACACATACAAAGACTGAACTCTCTGCAACTGTCTGTCTCTGCCTCTTGCTTGAACCATCCCTTTCTGTTCTTGCCTCCAATTAGAGGCTAAATAATTATCCAATCCCTCACTGTAAAAGACTGGAAAGAATCCACCTTCCTATTTCAAAAACTCTCCTTTTTAACAAGAAGTCTTTTAATTACCAAAAAACTACCTTCAATTGGATTTCCTGGGAAAGCAAACAGAAAAGGAAGAAGAATATAGAGATTTTTGAGCCAAGTTGTTGAAGACTAGCCATTTTGATTACGAGATGGAGGCACTATTGGTTTGTAGGATGTCATATAGAGCTCTTTGCCTCCGTCTTCCATGGATCTTTGCTGGTGAGAGTGAGACCTTGCTGGTTGATATCAAAATTTGCTGGGATGTAGCCTGCAGTCAAAGATCTGATTTCTTGGTCGGTATTGTGAAAAAAGGTCTGTAACTTGGAGAAGTATTATGTAATCCCAGGTAGGATAAGACTTGTAGCATTACTGGAGAGTAGAGAAGATGGAGGATATTCGTACCTTCTCATTTGGAGGCTTGCTTATGAGGGCCTTCTAGCCAATCTAAAGGGCATAGCTAGTCATGTAAACTGATCTGATGGAATGATATTTTCAGAATGCTACATTTTGCAACCTGGCAACTGGCTTCTTCATGTCGCTAGCCATTTTTTTTTTCTTTTCTTAAATGTACTGGAGGAAGCTTATTCAGATGTTAAACTGATTTCAATTAACTGTTATCTTACTCTGGTTCTGTATTGATTGCACAAGCTCTTCAGTGCAATTTTCATAATCATTTGTTCTAGTTGGCATATTGAATCAGCTGTTCTCTTGCTAGGTGATTGTTGATTCAGACTAATGATGCTTATTCTATTTCTCTGTTTGGAAGGATGCAGGTACTTTTACAAGTGAATGTTGGCATTGATTTTCTCAGAGATCCAGTCATAGAAATTCTTCAGTTTGAGAAATATCAGGACAGAAACCTGTCTGATAATCAGGACAACTTAGTTTATGCAAATCAAGACCCATGTGGACACCTATTGAAATGGTTGCTTCCTCTGGATAACACTCTTCCACCACCTCGTACTTTATCTTCTCCTCCTTTAGGTTATGGTTCTGGAATTGGTAGCACATCTCAGAGGTCTGCCTTTTCTGCCTCTGGCTCTCAGCTCTTTTCTTTTAGTCATTTTAGAAGTTACTCCATGTCATCGCTTCCTCAAAATGTTGCTCCTCCTGCTGGCCCTATTAAAGCTCAAAGTTCTAAACCATCCTTTGACCTTGATGACATGGATCATTACTCTTCTCAGAAGATTTTGAAGAGTCAAAGAACAGGGATTGAAGAGCTTTTATCTTTTCGGGGTGTGTTACTAGAGAGGGAAAGATTTTCTGTCCGTTGTGGATTAGAAGGGATCCACATCCCAGGTAGAAGATGGAGGAGGAAACTTGAAATAATTCAACCTGTTGAGGTACATTCTTATGCTGCCAACTGCAACACAGAAGACCTTCTTTGTGTTCAGATAAAGGTAAACCTTAATACTCACTATACCGGATAAATCATAAACACTTTCTCTACATTCTCCATGGACATGGTCATTTGGTTCTTTTATTCACTTATGAAGTTATTTTGCAGAATGTTTCTCCAGCACATATACCAGATATTGTCGTATACATAGATGCTATAACAGTTGTTTTGGAAGAGGCTTCAAAAGGTGTACCTCCTGCTTCCTTACCAATTGCATGTATTGAAGCTGGAGACGACCATAGTTTGCCAAATCTAGCTCTCAGGTTGTTTTCATTCTAGGTACCTTAATTTACTTCTCAATGTCTTTTGACATTTTGGCAATTTAGCATGATGATTAAGGTATACACCAGGAAAAAGAAAAAAAACATATTCATCTTTTGTTGCATGCTTGCTTAGAATGTATGGCATAATGTTGTTAATACATTTTTATGAGCAACAAGACCAAATTATTAAAGAATATTAAATAGTAAATCCACAACAAACCATTGCATACACGAGGATTGCCTTTGGAGGGTATACGTGTATTTGGCCATCATCTAATATCTTGAAGTGTGTTGGGAATTAAGGTTTGGCTGAGTTGTATCTACTGTCCCATGGGCTGTATAAGTGGGAGAGTTATCTATCCCCATGAGCTTATCGATGGTTTCTGTTGCAGGAGGGGTGAAGAGCATTCTTTTATTTTAAAACCAGCTTCTTCTATTTGGAGGGACCTTAAAAGTTATGGAGAAAAGTCTAAGTCATCCAGTTTACAACCCCCTTTGAAGACTTCTGACAATAGGGGGAGTACTTCAATTGTTAACCAGTATGCAATTATTGTATCATTTCGTTGCAACTACAGTGGTACGTGCATTTCTCTTAGTTTACAATATAATCCACCAAGTTTTGTGTTAATTACATGTTTTAACTATTAACATATAAAACTTTTATGTTAAATGTAGGTTCCAGGTTGTTTTTAAAGCAGCCAACAAGTTGGAAACCGCATATTTCAAGGGATCTTATGATTTCTGCTGCACGCGAAATGTCAGGACAATATTCTGGATGCAATGAAGGAGTTACTCAGCTACCAGTTCAGGTTTTATACAATTTGATTTTCTCTCTTTTTCATGCTCATACACTATCTATATATCTAACTTTGACAATTCTCATTCAACTGGTGTGATTATCAGGTCTTAGCTTTTCAGGCTTCAAATTTGACACCTGAAGATCTAACTATGACAGTTCTAGCTCCAGCCTCCTTTACCTCACTTCCATCTGTGGTATCCTTGAATTCTTGTCCGGCATCACCAATGAGCCCATTTGTTGGTTTTTCTGAGTTTGCAGGGAAAGCAAGTAGTGAAAGGCACAGTAGTGCCTTGCAGGGACTCAGTTCAATGCCAATTGTATCAGAGAATCAGAAACAGAATGGTGATGTTGGGGCTAGGCTCACTTTTTTCAATGAGCAGTTGACTCCAATAGCTGATTTCATTCCAACTTCTGAGTTGGGTTGTACTCATCTCTGGCTGCAGAGTAGAGTACCACTCGGGTAATGCATCACCCTTTCTAATATTATTCCAAATTTTTGAATATACAAATGGTAATGATTCAATTGATTGCTTCAGATGCGTTCCTGCTCAATCTACGGCTACCATTAAGCTTGAGCTACTTCCATTGACTGATGGCATAATAACTCTTGACAGTTTACAGATTGATGTTAAGGAGAAAGGTATGCATCTGTTTATTTTCCCCTTTTATGATCTGCCTTAAAAATGCCATAGTTGAACTATGTTTGAAGATGTGTGGTATATGTTTCTCTTATGGGATCAATTTATGATTGGATAGCTAGCCATGCACTGATCTTGAGCACACCATATATCAATGTTTGACCTTGAAAGATAACCTATGCTTGCGTTTTGTGGCTCACATTGTATTTAGTAGTCTCTCCTCATCAACCGTTAAAGTAGTTTTGTATTTTATGTTTACATTGTCACTAGCACCTTTTACAGGTCTTGTTCATTTCTTTCTAATCTTTCGTTCGGTAAAATGTTATTCTTTTCTGCTGGCTATCATCAAATGTAATGTTTAAGGTTTATCCCAAAAGCTAAATATTTTCATGGTGAATCCCTTTATGGTGCAACAGGTCTTACATATATCCCGGAGCACACGTTGAAGATAAATGTGACTTCTAGTGTCTCCACAGGGATTATTTAGGATGGATTGAAACTTGTGTTTCTTATGTTACGTTATATTTAACCATCAAGGATTTCAAAGCGTGAGTCATTCTGTTACCTGTATTGGGCTTCTAGTTCTGCATAGAGCAGAATCTTTGAAACCAAGATGGATATATTCTCGTGTTGAGCAGAAAAGGAATCACCTTGCTAACTTGTCTGAAAAATACAGCCACGAATGATTTCTTGTAAGCTGCAATCTTGAGAATGGTATTTGTTGTATACCCCCTCTGACAGGAAAGCAATGTTCTTTACAGATGAATCTAGAGGTGTGTAAGTGTATCAGTTGCAAAGAATCAGAAAATCGGAGTGCTTTAGAGATAACCAGACCATACAAAAACTTATTAGGATTCAAAGACAGTCATGTTACACTTCCAAAAATAGCGAATCCATAATACTCTTATAACAACTACTATAACTTATCGAAATGGCAGCCAACCAAACCTGGTTCATGAGTAGCTGAAATGGCTTGAAGTTTGCAGTTCAAGAAGACTAGCACCGTTTATGAAGCTGGTAATTTTTTTTTCATTGAATGGTTTATGATGAATAAGAGGCGAGCCACATTGTTGCTGTCTGCATCCGTCATTTTGATTACCGGTTCATACAATTCAAACATCTGTACTCCACTGTTTTATTTTGCATTTTTTCCCCTCGTTATATTCATACACGGGCTTTTGCATTCATGCCTAAGGCTGAGGCTTGTCAAGCCTCAGACTTGAAGCTAATACTCAATGAGCTGCTTAGTCTTGAGTATGAACTGTGAAGGGCTTAATGTTTAATCTTGGTTTGATATATAATACTGGTAGTTTTTTCTGTTTTAGTTGGAAACTAGCTTTCCTCCAGGAGCAAAACACTCTATATCAAGTAGACTCTATATTATAGTAAAAGGTTATGGATAAGATAGGATTTAAGAAAAAGAAAAATCTAATTAGTTGAAACTTTTGACAAAATTAAATGCTGTTAGGTAGCTGATTGTTGCTGATAAAAAGATTACAATGTTTACTTAAAATAATTTTATAAAGGCTAAATTACGAAAGAAAAAAAAAAGTTCCATGAATTTTATAATTTTAGTTAATTATGTTCATTCGATTTGTACTTAAATAAGCTTTATATCAAATAAAATATTGATTAAGGGTTTATTTAGGTACAAATTAAAAGTTAAAGACATATTTAAATGCAAATTAAAAGTTAAGAGTTTATTTGAGTGTAATAAAATATAAGGGTTTATTTAAATAAAATTAGAATGTTTAAAGTTTTTATTATTATTATTTTAGCTTTTTATAAACACCATAATGTTATTGTTTATTCAAAAAAAAACTTGCAGATTCCCATTTTCTTTATTGTAAAAAAATTAACAATAAAGCTTAGGCTTCACGGAATTCTTTTTTATACTTCTTTTTTCTAGTAAAAATTTTATAAATTATAATTTACTTTTAGATATATGAAACTTTTTCTTTTGGTCATGGGAATTGCGATGAACTAAGAAAACGTCAAATGCTGCGATAAAATTTCCTTTAAAGTAATGAACTTTTACCAAAATATGAATAATGAAATTATAAATGGATGTTTATTTGTTTAGTTGCAGTAATCAGTAATTACTGATTAGTATAATACAAGTACATAAAGTATAAGTTTTTACTTTTTTATTTTTTTTAAATAGGTTAGAATGATTTAGAAGCAAAACAAAATAAAGGGAGAAGAGAAAAGCGTGAAATTTCAATGAGATGCGCGCGTTGCCATCCGCCCACGGAAGTCGGACGTTCTCACGGATTTGGAATAATAGGATCCTCGACTTTACTTTACCTTAGAATCATGGGCACTAGGATGTGAAACTGTACACTCTGCTTTTGCTGGTATAAAATTTGCTGCTAGTCTTTCTGCCGTAAGAGCAGTTTTTGCTTTTGTTTCAGAAGCTTTTTTCGCTCAAATCGACTCTGAACTCATGATCTCATGTAAAAAAAGAAGGAGGAAAATCATCCGAGGATAAAACCAATACGTTAGTTGCAGGGATTGGAGGGCAGCTTACTTCCTTCTTAGAGGATGGTTAGTTCACCATCCGAGTAGGTCCTACCAGCACAGCCCCAACTGCCCGCCTTTCAATTCTTTCTCAACGTACAATCTCTCTAGAGCCTGTACGGGTATCCTCTCTCACAGAGGGGACCACCTGCCCTTTTTCTCCGGGCAGCCCCCATTTTGCTTTCTCTATCTTTATTATAAAAATAAATATTTTAATTTTGAATTAGTAAACAATAGGTGAGAATATTTGGAACTGTGTAATCAATTCGATATAAAAACACTATCGGTTTTAAAGTACTACACAGTATCATTTATCTAACTTTTATTCACTCAACGCAGCCAAACTGTTCTCACTCTGCCGCTCAGCATTTCAGCTTGTGCATATACGAAGTAAAACTTTTTCCCCCTAAGAGAGGGAGAACATTTCCTTGGTTTCAATTGAGATTTATGAATTCCATCTCCTAAAATAAATAACCAAAAAAAAAGAAAAGAAAAAAAAGAAAGAAACCAGCTTGTTCTTAAGCATTTCCAGACTCCATAAAATTTATTTTTATTTTTATTTTTTTCTGCTTAATTTTGATCTGGTTTTCTGTTGTCTTAGCCTTTCCTACATTTCGTTTTTTTTTTTTTTTTTGAAAGGAGTTTTGGTTATTAACATTACTAAATTTGGGTTCTGTTAGTTTTAGTGGGTATTTGATGGTATGAGCAACTGTTAGGATTAGAAGAAGATGGGATTAGGTTTTGAGGAAGCAAACCTAATGTCTTGGGATATGTGCAAATCAGAGGCAAGGATGAAGAAGAAGAAGAAAAACAGTGAAAAAAGATGACCTTGATGATGATGATGAAGCTGTGGTAGCAGAAACGGGGTGTTGGGTTAAATTAAGCAGAAAAAAATAAAAATAAAAATAAATT
>JBBYHK010000006.1:11707351-11732772 GCA_038382065.1 Adansonia grandidieri | reverse complement strand
CAACGAGCTCGTCTTGTCTACGTTTAAGATACGGTTATTTTGATGAACCAATGACTGCATAGAAAGTGGGGGGAGAAAAAGGGCAGGAAGAAAATCCAGGGAAAATCTAATTCTTTATAATTCGAACATTTCTTCCTGGATTTCATCCATAAGTGCAAAATGATGGAGATAATTACTTATTTTGCGCAGGTTCATGTACCACGTGCGTGCCTACTGACTACGACTACTACTTTGATAAAGCCAAATGAAACTTGAAGGTCTACTGAAGTGAGAACGACGCCGACATGCATCGTTCCATCGTTACAAAGTAGCGAACACCCCAGCTTCTTTATAATATGACATTTAGTTGAAATTTTGGCAGTGCAGTCCAAAATCTTGTGTGGGGCCTAACACATGATCAAGGACCCACTCTTTGCTGAGTTTCTTGAACTCGGACCATATAGAGCGGCCCCAATCTCTTTGACTTTTTCTTCGCAATACTCCAGGCTTTTGGTTCTGGATAAGGGAATCAGATAGGGAAAATGGCTAATTGGTTTGGTCTAGGACTGATCTGTGGCCTCTGGCCTATCTATTCTACTAATAAGACCTTCTAGTTTAAGTTTTGAGTCGTGTGTTTTCCTTATTGTTAGTATTATTTTTTGTTGGTCTGACTAAGCTACTAAAAAGTTAGATTCAATCAATTGATCTACTTCCCGCATTGTTCAGCTTAAGTGTTTGCTATGTTTGAATATTACTTGAAAAGAGGTTTACCTTGCTGAGAAAGGAATTGAACGGAAACTTCAATTCTTCATATGAATGACTTGAACTCAAGGGTTATTCATCTCGGTGTTGGGAACCTTAGAAAGTTACAGGCAAAAAAGAAACGCTTGAAAATCATCATCAAAATTATTCGAATTAATTACTGGAATTATTACATGACAATTATATATATGCCTAACCAATTCCGGTGCCATTGAAACAGGGCTTGATCATTCTTACCATGCAAGCTCGGACACCTTCCCTAAAGCCTCCAGAATGTAATCCGTCCACCGCATCCGTTCCATGCCAGGAAGTTGGCGGAGGGAAAGCGGCAATGCTGTTCATAGGCCTCTATCTTGTGGCACTTGGTGTTGGAGGGATAAAGGGTTCCTTACCAACTCATGGCGCAGAGCAGTTTGATGAAAACACCCCACAGGGAAGGAAGCAAAGATCGACCTTCTTCAACTACTTTGTCTTTTGTCTCTCATTTGGTGCTCTTATTGCCGTCACATTTGTTGTGTGGATTGAAGATAATAAGGGATGGGAGTGGGGTTTTGCCATCTCCACGATTGCAATATTGTTGTCAATCCCAATCTTCCTCTTTGGCTCAACATTCTACAGGAACAAAATACCCTCTGGCAGCCCACTTACAACCATTTGCAAGGTATATTTCGAATGCTAAAACAATTTCATTTCAAAAAGAACCGGGAGAGCCTTAAACATTTATATAGTCTACCTAAATTGCATTCTTAAAAAGAAGAAATAAAAAGAAGAAATAATTATTTGTTCTTCTTGAACAGGTTTTGGTTGCTGCTTTGCTGAACAGTTGCATGAGCAGAAATCCTAGCAATGCCATTGCGAACCTGTCCACAAGCCCTTCTTATCAAACTGAAAGCAGCAATGAAGCAGAAGAAAATGCCAAGCAAGGTAAGCAGCTGGATCAAATCCAAACAGAAAGCCTCAAATTCCTAAACAGAGCGGTGGTGAACAAGCCAGATCACCCGGCACTTGAATGCTCAGTGCAGCAAGTAGAAGAAGTCAAGATAGTGCTTAAAATCCTTCCCATATTCGCTTGCACCATTTTTCTCAACTGCTGCCTAGCTCAGCTCTCGACCTTTTCTGTTGAACAAGCTGCTTCCATGAACACTAAGCTTGGTTCATTGAAAATTCCACCGGCTTCACTACCAGTTTTTCCTGTGGTCTTCATCATGATCCTAGCCCCAGTTTACGACCACTTCATTATTCCATTTTCACGGAGAGTAACCAAAACCGAGATGGGCATCACTCATTTGCAAAGAATTGGAATTGGTTTATTTCTTTCCACAATATCCATGGCAGTGGCAGCTCTTGTTGAAATTAAACGAAAGAGAGTGGCAACTGACTCAGGGTTACTTGATTCAAAGGATCCATTACCAATGACATTTTTGTGGATTGCTTTGCAGTATTTGTTCCTGGGGTCAGCGGATCTTTTCACTTTGGCAGGGTTACTAGAATTTTTCTTCAGTGAGGCACCCTCAAGCATGAGATCGTTGGCTACATCACTTTCCTGGGCTTCGTTGGCATTGGGGTATTATTTAAGCTCCGTAATTGTATCAATAGTAAATAATGTGAGTGAAAACTCAGGGCACGAACCCTGGCTCTCTGGTGATATATTAAATCGCTATCATCTGGACAGATTCTACTGGTTGATCTGTGTGCTTAGCTTACTGAATTTCTTGCATTACCTTTTCTGGGCCATGCGCTACAAGTACAGATCAGCAGGAGCTAGCAAGTAAAACAACCAGCGGCAATTCTGAATTCTTGTGTGAAAAGACTTACTCTGATGGAGCATGTTTTCGTTTGCTTTCTTCTGTTGAAGTAATTGGCTTTGATCAAGTTAAATGTAACATTTTGGGCAAGTAAAGAGTTCAGACAATTTCAAACTTCAGATCGATGATGTCCAATTACCAAAGCCGTAACAGGTCGAGAAAGAATTCTAGTTGAGCTTTGTATTTGCTTGCTTTTTGTTTAGCCTGTTCTTGTTCCTTTTTTTCCCTTTTTTTTTTCTTTGGTTCTGTTAGCCTTTTACTTTGTCTTTAGCTTCCCTTTATAAAAGCCTTGGTTGTTATTTGTTAATGGGAAAACTCAGTTAGAATCAAATAAAGTTGTGGAGAAAAGTGGATGAAATGGTCAACTTCGACCGTGTATCTCCATCTGTCAACAAGTTCCAAGTTTTGTTGACAAAAACAGTAATGAAAAGTGGAAAAAAAAACATTCGAGTTCTGCAATTTTTAGAATGGGCCTCTTACTTTTACATTTTTAATTGTAAGCCCATCCTAATCCATAAAGAGACCGCAACCTGGTCAATATCATTTACATTGGGCTTAGCTGCTCCATAAAAATAAATTTTCAAATGATTTTTAATATAAGAAAATAAAATCAAAAGCATATATATATTTAAAAGAATTAAAATATTTCCTGAAAAAAAAATGTAGTACATGAATTTTTTTTTTAAATGCTCAAATTCGAGCTGCTTTATACTTGAAGCGTATCACCTAAATTTGTGCTATTTGTTCACTAGCATTTTTTCCCCTAAAGAAAGATCATATAAGAAATTAAAAAAAAAAAATGGGAATATCTAAGCAAACTGTACATGATCAATCAAAATCACATTACCTTTACCCAAACGGAGTGACTGGGAATACCGGAATGGACCACGAACAGCATATAATAACCCGGAGGTGCCACGTTGGCATTGGTGGGTCCATCCACCAGCAGCTTGTAATCGAACATTGTCAATTGAACCACGCTCTCCGTGCTCAAAATTACCATACGTTGGTTCATCCCGAATGAGTGCGTCGTAAAAGACGGGGATATCAACGCTACGAATGCCTCGCCCTGGTTGTAAAGCGGCAGCGAAAAGGCAACCCCGAATCTGTGCCCGTACGATACGTAACTCCCCGACTCCACCGATACAATGGACGGCCTTAACGGGTTGAATTTAGGATCCAAGTAGTACGGGTTGTAAGCCTCGAGACTCAGATCGGTCGGGTATAATCCTGTGAATACGTACCTAGTATGCGGATTGCTTCCTCCCACTAATATCCTGCCTTCTGGCAAAAGCATTGCTACGGAATGGTACAATCTTGGGATCCTTGACGGGGCCAAAACCGAAAATCTCCTAACTGGATCCTGGTTAACCGAGTAAAGAACCGGGTTGAGAACTGGGTCTACAGCATTCTCCCAACCAGCAGTCCCATTTGCCGCGCCGTTGATAATGATCACATCACCCGTAGGTAAGAGTATCATGTCAGACATGACACGTGGCATGGGCATGAACTCCATGCGCCATTGCGGATTTGGATCGTTCACTCTCAGCCTGCCACATGTCCTCGATGCTTCTACAAAAACCTTCATCTTATCCGCCTTCAAGAACGCCCCGGCCGGTGCTCCGCCGCAAACGAGCACCTCCACAACTGGAGGCCCATTCGGAGACAACCTCAAAGGAAGCAAGACCGAAGAACCAGTACTAGGATAGTTTCTCTTATCATCTCCAGGAATAAGAGGGAACTGTTTCAGAACAATGCTTCTTTTATAATCAAACAAGATTGATTTTTTGTTAGCGAAAATAAATAGGTTCCCATCTGGTAACAAATGCAAGAAAGGGTAAAGATTGTTCTCATCAGGGTCCCTAGTTTCCACCAAGAAACGAAGGTAAATGCTCTTGTTGTTGATGAAGTCATTTTTAGGGTAAAACTCGTAGGTAAAAACCCTTCTACCTCCAAGAATAATGATTTTTCCATCTGGTAAAGCTTGGTTAGTAGCATACCATCGACGGTCGACAAGGCGAGTTTCGGTGAGTTCGTTCCAGTCGCAGGCATTAGTGTCGCATGGGGTGAACGTGCGGATCACGTGATCGCCTTCGTTGAATCCACCGGTTTGGATAAGGGTACCGTAGGGGTCGAGGGAACCGGAAGAGCACCAAGTGTCGGTTACGACGTGGAGGGGACGGAAAGTGTTGGAAACAACGTCGTAGAGGACAGAGTGGGCGGTGCAATCATTTTTAGGACAGTAGCTGCCTGGGGGTAAAGAGAGGTTGGAAGGGCCGAAGTCAGTGCGGTCAAAGATGATAACTTTGTTGTTTGGTAGGAGTTGTACGTGCATAGCGGAGATACCCAAGCTTGATTGTAGAAGCTGCCAGAAACCTCCTGATACTATGGACGAAGATGAAGTTTGAGTGACGAAAACTAATGGGTTAGCTTTAGTTAGGTCCAAGAATGAGAAAAGAAAGAATAAAGTGAAGAAGAGAACGAAAAAAGATTGGTTCTTGAACGACATTGAGAAATGACTGTGTTTCTTGATGTGGCAGAGCTGGAAGAGGATAGAGGATATATATGACTTAACAGAGAATTGGTTGGTGAAGAGAATTTAAATGTTTGGTGATTTTATAGTTACTACTATACAATGTATGCAACTATTTTAGTATGAAATTGGAAATTGGAGCAATAGATTGCAGCAATGTGATGCTGAGTTATAATAAAAATAACTATTTTAGTAGAAAATTAGATGAAAGGAGAGAAGAAAGCTCAAAAAGGACATGATGCATGGTGCTGTAAATGTTGTAAGGATCAAATTTATATGGACGACTGAAGCATGAATGGGTTTGCTTCATATGGTCGGCAAGTGTGAGATTGTAATGATTGTCCTCGGAGGAAAACGCTTTTGGTTGAAGAAAAGGAAATATCAAGATATAGAGTGTGCAAATGCGGATATTAGTATTTTAGAGGGCCAAGTTTAAACTCGTGAATCCTTGTCAAGATCAGAGGGGTTCAGTTTGCAGCACAGCTGCTGCTGCTTTTCGAAGCTGACATGGTTAGACAGGTTGGTCGAATCTTAACGAGTAGCTCACGAGTTGCACAGGGGACCCAACACAATTGGAAGTTTTGTCGAGCGTAAATGTAGGCGAATCCCAATTAGCTTATGTGTCTTTCACGTGACCCAATCTGTTTATATATATATAAAATTCTAGGGGAAGAAAATTTTGAGCTTTTAACACCTCTTTATTCACACTTCAAAGTTAAAAGGGTCAGACAATCGGCCCGTGCCTCAGTTGATTCGATTTTTATTTGTTATTCTACCACTTTTCTGTCGTTTTGTTTGAATGATGGTTAACGACAGAATATTAATGCTCTTCTCAACCGCAAATCATTTATCATGATAATTGATTACTTATTCGACAAAACCATTATTGAAAATTTACATTTTATCATTTCGGCTAATTGGCGAGATTATAAACAGTAACGAAATCAGGTAATGAAAAGAAATATGTTGCAGGTAATGAAAAGCAAGGACATCAGAAATGCCAATAAAGCCAATTATCTACTATAAACAAAAAGAAAACTAAGAATATGCAAAAACTCAAAGTACAAAGCTTTCTTTGATTCTACCAAGTGATATGTTTAGTGATGAACTGATTGAGCATGCCCCCGGTGGACTGCATCTCTTCCCACTGACCAATTTACCCGTCATCTCACTATAGTGGGTTAGCACAGAAAGGTTGTTGTTAAATGCAGTTGCAGCCCTTCGCTTCTCGAAATCACTCGCCTCGCATGTCTCTTCAACATCTAATACTGTAAGATAGACTTTATAGAGGAAAACCAATAATAAAATGGATGATGAGGACAGAGCGTCAATTATTATTGTCGAAACAAAGAGTGAAACATCAATTCACGGCAGATATAGGATGACAAGCTCTTGAGCAATTAAACATTGATGATGGTGTCGGACATAGATTAGATATTGACCTAGCGTAACCAAAAATCAATCCAAAAAAGCCAGACACTGTATCAAAAACAGCAACTGATCGATCAAAAATGGCTACACACAAAAACATAGCTAAGAAAATGAATCTTTACGACCCGAATCCAGGGACAAACCACGACCGAATTCCAGGGAAAGAATCAGCACACACTTCCTTCCCAAAAACCGGACTCATATGAAACAACATCCAAAACGGCGTCCCATCTTCACGGTAATTCAACAAATTGACCTGGATAGCCCTCTCTTCTTTAATTGCTTCTCTGATTTCCATCACCGTTCTTCGATTAGTTTTCGATCCTGAAATATGATTGGTCCCAGTCAAAGCTGTTAAAAGAAAGTATTCTGCTTGTGGTGAGAATAAACCAGTGAGTTTACTTGAATGATCTGATTATCCTTTTATTGCTAATATTGGAAATATATAATTTATAGAGGACTTAACAACTTTTCCTAAGAAAAAAGACACTACTAGCTAGTTGGAAAAGAAATAGCCAACAGAAACATGATAAATTCAAATATTTAAACAAACAAATCCCCACTCAATAGATTAGTTACTTCAAATATTTTGGATTCTTGATAGGCACCCTCCCTGATCTTCTTAGCATATATGTATCATTGCCTCCCCCTTTTGAAGAAACTTTGTCCTAAGGTTTAGATTAAGAAATCTTACTCGTAATTCTTCAGCATTTTCCCAGGAAGCATTATCTGATGACAAATTCTTCCAGTGGACTAGACTTTCCTTAAAAAAATTTAATCCCCTCTTAACCCAATGAGTATCTAAAATTGCTGCAGGTTCAATGACAACATCACCATCATCAGTAATTGGTGGCAAGTCTGAGCTAGTCACAGAATGCTTTCGGACTTGTCGCTTGAGCATAGAGACATGAAAGACAAGGTGAATGCGGGTTCCTTCTGGCAAGTCTAATTTGTAAGCTACCTTACCAACTCTAGCTTCGATACGGTATGGCCCATAAAACTGGCTAGTTAACTTCTGAAAGGGTCGTTTGTATACAATTTGTTGTCGATAAGGCCGTAATTTTAAAAATACGAAATCTCTTGCTTCAACTTCAACCTCTCTTCGCGTACAATCAGCCACTTGCTTCATTCGATAGATTGCAGCACTTTAATGGGTTTTGAGTTGTTGTAAGATTGCATCACGAGACATTAATGCTTGATTAACTTCATTAACAGAGGAAGATCCCACCTGATAATTAGGAATACTGTGCGGTAACCTCCCATACAAAGCTTGGAACGGTGTCATGCCAATTGAACCGTTGTAGGTGGTATTATACTAGAACTCTGCCCAAGGTAGAAAAGAACTCCATTTTTGAGGCTGCTGCGACACAAAACACAGTAAATATTGCTCCAAACACCGATTGATGACCTCTGATTGTCCATCAGTTTGAGGGTGGTAGGAAGAGCTTATCTGCAACTTGGTGCTTGACATTTTGAAAAATTCCTGCTAAAATAAACTGATGAAAATGGGATCACGATCACTGATGATGGATTTTAGGAGCCCGTGGAGCTTGATAATGCCATCCAAAAATTTTTCAGCTACCATCCTTACCGTGTATGTGACAAGGCTATAAAATAGGCTGACTTGCTCAAACGATCAACAACTACAAGAGTTGTGCTCTTACCATTAGACAATGGCAACCTTTCAATGAAGTCCATTGTTTTGTCATCCTACACTTGATGAGGAATGGGTAATGGCTCTAGAAGACCAGCTGGAGATAGTGTCATTCTTGTTCTTCTGGCAAACAAGGCATGAGGCAACATACTGCTGAATTACTTTATGCATTGATGGCCAGTAAAATTGTTGTGCTAACCTTTTATAAGTTCTCAGTGCCCTTGAATGGCCTCCATAATGTGAGTCATGAAATTCTTGTAACAGTTAACAATACTAGTATCAGGAGGAATGACAACTTTATTTTTGTAGCAAATCAACCCATTGCGCCAACTGTATGGAGCACCAGGATTTGAAGTTGCAAGCTTGCCAATATGAACCATATATGGATGAGTTGTTGTTTCCTTCTTGATTGCTTCCTATAACGTGGTTTGAGGAACAAAGAGAGTGTGAAGGCTGGGGCTTCCCATCATTCTTGATAAAGCATCTGTAGCTGAATTTTCTTTTCCAGGCCAATACAAAATCTCATAATCGTAGCCTAAAATTTTTGACACCCACTTCTATTGCTTAGGTGTGCCAATACGCTGCTCCAATAAATGCTTGAGACTGCGATGATCAATTTGAATAAAGAATTTTTTGCCTATCAGATAAGGATTCCATGTCTTAATTGCTTGAATGATAGCAAGCATTTCTTTGGCATAAGTGGACCAGGATTGCCTTGTTATTCCTAAGGCATGACTCATGAATGCTATCGCCCTGCCTTGCTGGGTTAAGACAAGACCAATCCCCTCTCTAGAAGCATCAAATTCAATAGTGAATGGTTCATTGAAATTAGGCAAAGCAAGTGTTGGTGCAGTTGTCATGGCTCGCTTCAAGGCCATGAATGCTTCTTCTGCTTCAACTGACCATTGGAACTACCCTTTTTTTAAAGATTGGTGAGTGGTCGCGTTATGATTCCATAGTTGTGGATGAATTTTCTATAGTAATCTGTGAGACCTAAAAACCCACGTAATTCAATGACATTAGTAGGCCTAGGCCAATCAACCATAGCCTTAATTTTCTTTTGGTCCACCTTGACCCCTTGAGAATATATTATATTACCCAAATACTCAATCTCTTTCTGCCCAAAAGCACACTTGCTAAGCTTGATGAAAAAGTTATGATGCCTTAATATTTCAAAAGCCTTTCTAACATGTTTAAGATGCATGGTCCAATTGGGACTATAAATAAGAATGTCATCAAAGAAAACTATAACAAACATTCGAAGATATGGATGAAAGATAGAGTTCATAATGGATTGGAAGATGGATGGAGCATTACACAAGCCAAAGGGCATAACAAGATATTCATAATGTTCATTGTGTGTATGAAAAGCTGTCTCATGAATGTCTAAAAGATTGACTCGTACCTAATGGTAACCGGATCGCAGGTCAAGTTTAGTAAAGTAACAAGCACCATGTAACTCGTCAAGCATATCTTCAATCTTTGGAATGGGAAATCAGTCTTTAATGGTCACAACATTTAAGGCTCTATAATCAACGCAAAAGTGCCAAGTACCATCTTTCTTTTTGACTAATAAAACAGGTGGACAAAATGGACTTGTGTTAGTTTTAATCAGCCATTGTTGTAACATATCATGCACTTGCTTTTCTATTTTGGCTTTGTGAAAATAGGCATACCTGTACGGACGAACATTTACTGGCTCAACTCTTTCCTTGAGATTGATGTGGTGATCAATCTCTCGTTTTGGTGGCAGTTGCTTGGGCTCCTGATATATAACCTCGAACTCCTGCAACAACTTCTTTATGTCTGGATGGATTTCCTGAGCCATTTCATCCAGAGTTGGTTGTACACATACTACAAATAAAGAACTCCCTTGCTTGATATCTTTAGAGATAGCAGCCAATGTCGTTGGCTGAACTGACGGGCTATCAATTCCTGCCAATTGTTGACGCTGGTTCTTCCAATAAAATTCCATTATCATCCGCTTCCAATCACACATCACTGTTCCCAATTGTTAAAGCCACTAGACCCCTAATACCGTATCCAATCCAATCAATGACAATGAATAAAGAGTTACGGTAAATGCTATACTTTGTAGATGGATTTGGACATCATCAAATTTCCCTCGGCATCTTAAAGGACCACTATTAGCTACTTTAACATTGAATGATTCAGTTGGTACCACCGGTAAATGTAGAAGTTCAGCTACTTTTTCATTGATGAAGTTATGAGTCAACCCATTATCAATAAGCACATTCAGCTCTTGTGATCCAACTCTTGCTGAGACTTGCATGGTTCTTGTTGTTGACCAGCCTGTGAGAGCATGGAGTGAAATCTCAGGTTCTCCTTGCTGATTAGTGGAAGCAACATCCTCATCAGTTTCACCGTCTCCATAGTTCTCTTCCAGCAACAATAACTGTTGGTCCTTGCATTTGTGGCTTGGAGCAAACTTAGTATCGCAATTAAAACAGAGGCCTTGAGCTCACCTTTCTTTCATCTCTTCCCAAGAGAGTCGTTTTACTGGTGTAGCTGTTTTTAATTTTGTAGGAGATGAGTTGAGAGTGGGCTTGGACAGCATTCGTGGAATTTTCCTTTGATGCTGTAGCTATTCGTCTCTCATTTTAGCCAAGCTGATGGCCTCTCTCAAAGACTTTGGCTTGAACATTTGGATTCCATCTGCAATTTCTGCTTTCAGGCCTCCCATTAATGTGCCAACCAATGCCTTTTTGAGTCCACCCTTGTACTCTATTGCCCAGTCTTTCAAACTCCTTTTGGTACTCACTTAAGGAATCTACCTGCTTTATTTTTTATAATGATTCGTCAAAATCTTCACAATCAGTTGGTCCAAACCAAGACCATAATTTCTCTACGAAGATCCCTCAAGTTATCTCTTTCCCTTCCTCTTGATATGCCCTGTGTATCCATTGCCACCACTGATTTGCCTCACCCTCCAAGTGAAAGGAAGCCGAAGCAACTTTTTGTGTTTCCTTTATATTCTGATAAAGGAAGAACTGATTGACTCGGTTCAGCCATTCCATAGGGTCATCACCAGAGTATCGGGGAAATTTCGACTTGGCTAGCTTGGAACTGAACATAGGTCATCCCTCCTCAGAATGCTCACAGAATCGCCAATTGGAGGACTGACCACTTCTGCGTTCCTTATTGTGACTCAAAGGAGTTTCTTGTCGTGTGAACAACACCTCTGAGATTTTGCTGATGGCAGCTTTAAGTTGCTAGAGCTTGCTAGTGACATCCATTTCCACTTTGTTGAAATGGTCTTGAAGACCCCCCAGAGTAGCTTCTCAATTCTCAATTCTTTCCTTGTTGGTAGACATTGTAATCTGGCTCGGATACCAAATGATTGGTCCCAATCAAAACTGTTAAAAGAAAGTATTCTGCTTGTGGTGAGAGTAAACCAGTGGGTTTACTTGAATATTCTGGTAATCCCTTTATTGCCAATATTGGAAATATATAATACATAGAGGACTTGATAACTTTTCCTAAGAAAAAGGACTCTACTGGCTAGTTGGCCAAGAGATTGCCAACAAAAACATGACCAATTCAAATATTTAAACAAACAAATCGCCACTCAATAGATCAATTACTTCAAATATCTTGGATTCTTGATAGACACTCTCCTGATCTTCTTAGCATATATGTATCAAGATATCTTTCCATTTTGCCCAATCATTTTTTCTTGAGAATAACCCGACATTTTTAACAAGCCGCGGCTGGCGAAAACGATTGGGTGGCCTGCAATTGAAGGAAACGTGATAGTGAAATTGTCGGGTAATTCGTCGAGAGCTTCAAGGACCCATTGGAGTATCGACTGTAGAAAGATTGTTGGATTAAACCCAATTTCGAATCCATATTTGTTTTTGTTGTTTGAGGTCTGTGATTCTGGGTTTTCCGATTTGAACCAAATCCATGCAGGCAAGTAACAATATTTTTAAGATTTTTGAAGAATTCCCAGATTAAAATCAAATAAAAAGCAAAAAACATGGGAATTCCAGAACAAAACAGCTTGAAAATTTAACAAAATTACTACAAGATCGAAGGATTTTTAATTTAAGTTAATTGCTAATCTCTGATAAGCTACATGTATCCGAGTGATGTGAAAATGGAGAAGAGAGAGTGGACAGAGATGTGGTTCTGAGGAGGGGAAATCGAAAAAATATCTTTGGAAGTGAAATTGGGGAGCGAATTAAGAAAGATGATTGAACGATTCCCATCAATCGTTTTTTTGGGGGGGTTGGATGATTCGGAAAAACGAGGCTTAAATATTTTGCGATTATTGCGCGTTGCCGATTTTGGGAATCTTCTTCCACTACCACGAATGAAGCAAAGAGCTTCGAGGTAAAAGACACGCGTTACCAGAATGTTTTCAAGGTTTCCTACATTCTAGTACAGTGGTACTTCCTCCCCACCCCTCCCAAAAAAAAAAATCCTATTCGTGTTTTATTATTTGGTCTTATATAAATAAAAAAATCTATGGTAATATGTCAAATAACTATTAAAATTTCATATCTTCCAAATTAAGAACAAAATATTAACCAACATTGTATAACTTAAATTTATATTTAGATTTAAATTTTAAAATTTAAAATTCATATTTTATAAATTTATAAATTTAAAATTTATTATTTAGATAATTAAAATTTAGATTTAATTTTAAATGAAAATTAAATTTCGCTTTATAAAAGATAAATTAATAATAAAAAAGTAATTTTGTAAATTTTAGAATTTTAAATTTTAGATTAAAACGGCTCAAATCAAAATTGAAATTAAATTTATTCAAATTTAAATTTAATTTTTTATTTGATATTCAAATAAAAAATTATATTTATAAATTAAAATTTATATTTTCAAATGGATCATAATATTAACATCAATTTTCCTTAAATCTTTTTGAAAATAATATAAGATCTAAAGCCATTAAAATTAAATTTAAAAATAGAATGACTAAATCAACAAGATTGAAATTTCAGACTTCTACCTGGCAACAAGGGTGAAAAAAAAAAAAAAAGGACTGGGCTCAAACGTTACTGCCTTATTGGGATAGGCTCAAACAAAGTGGTATCAGGCTAGAGGAAATGGACTAAATGCTGAGGGCTTGGGCTCAGTCAAACCGAACCTGGACCAAAGTAAAAAGCATATTAAAATTTAACAAGCTAAGCAATTTAAAGCCTAAGCCACAAAGTAATCGACCCGAAACCCGAAAATAAATAAATAAATAAATAAATAAATCTGACGGCCTTAAGCCAGATCGAACAACCGATCAAGTTAAGAAGTCCCGTTCAGGATATTGGATCTCCCATTTCCCAGAGCACCAGACGGAACAACTAAAATAAAAAGGGAAAAAGAAAACCCTCCGCAGCCTTTGATCTCCGATCAGGTAAAACCATTTACGATTTTCCTTTTCTCATCATCTCATTCATTCATTAATCCCCTTGCTATGTCTGATCAAAAGCAAATTGTTCAATCACATTTTTGTTTTTGAATTTCTTCCTTCGCTTTTTTTTTTTTTTAATTTCATCTTGCTTTGTAATTGTCTATTAATATTCGTGATGGGTGAAGGGAAATAAGGAATTTTATATTGTTCGGAGCTTAATCCAGTACGCGAGATTTATTTCAGTGATTTTACTTAGTTAGAATTATCATTTTTCTTTTCTTTTACTTCAACTTTATTCTGAACTTTGAAAAGCTAAAATTCAAGGTAATTTATAGACTTAAGGTCATGGATTTGGTTTGAGAAAAATGGTGCAATTTAGGTTATTGTAGGAAAGTGGAATGTTTGCAGAGTGGTTCTGTTAATGCAGCTTTCTTTACATTTAACCTTCACATTTTCTTTTTTTGGGAGAAATCGAGCTGAGTTAGAAACATGGTTGATTCTGGAAGTGGAACAAGCCTGAGACGCATGTTTCGATGGCGTTCTTGTTTTGTAGTACAACTTGTACTTCTAGTATTCGAGTTGTAAAACATCGTTGGTGTTTGATTTTGCAGAAGCTGATTTTGGTGGAAACAATGAACTTTCTGCTGATGCGGTCCAATCAACAGGCAACGCCTGAACCTCCTCCACTACCAGAAGAGGTGACGGAGTCAACTTATGTTTCTAAATCTGCGACAACTTTGGAAGGGCTTATAGATGAAGATCCATTTCCAGAGTACCCCACAGTTGAAAACCATGATGCCCAAATCAATGGATTTTTAGGTGAGAATGCTGGTGTTGCAAGTGATAGGAATGCTTCTGTCCCTGAGAACCACATTGATGTTTCTGAAGAAGATGGATGGATCACTATTCCGTATAGTAAGTGCATACTTACAACTAAAGCTAGCCAATGTAAACAATATTTTTGGTGATTCTTGATTCTTGCAGTTTTTCTTGTCTCTTCTTATGGTTTTAATGATTGGCTTTTGCTGATTTTCTTTCCTTTTTTCTCCTCTCCTTATTCCTTTAAAAAAGTTCAATTTGTAAAAGAGTTCCTTGTTTTGAGTGTATAACCCCATTGTATGCATTGGTCCAATCTGCTTTTAAAATCCAAAAAATTGAGGTTGTCTAGAAAACCAATGTCCTGATGTTTGCTTTTCTTGCTGATTTACAATCTGGAAAGGTAAATGCCCTAGTCACTGAAATATAAAAGTTAAATGTAACCAATTTTGATGGAATTTTGCTAAATATGTTTCAACTTGGCAAGAATTTGCTGACATGGCTTATTTACGAATTGTATCTCCCTGAAGTTTGTATTTGGTTTTCTTGATCTACTTCCTGAATTAATACACAGTTAATGTGATATTTCTTTGTCGTATATCTAATCTTGGTATGAATTTGTAGAGGATCTCCCTGATGATTGGAATCATGCACCAGACATACGTTCATTACGTTCCCTAGACCGTTCTTTTGTTTTTCCTGGTATGTTTGTCTTTTTTGAACCTCTGCTTCTTGCAGATTTAGCATGCAGTTGATTTGTATTCATATAAGAGATATGTATTTGTAACTTGAAACTTTAATCCTGTTTTCTTCTTCAGGTGAACAAGTTCATATTCTAGCATGCTTAGCAGCATGTAATCAGGAAACAGAAGTTATTACCCCATTTAAAGTTGCTGCAGTGATGAGTAAAAATGGCATGCGAAAGGGTGCTCAGAAACAAAATGGAAACATGGAGGGTGAGACAAATGCGGTGCCTGAAGGAGGGGATCTGAGTCTTAATGGGGCAGTGATGGATCAGAATGGTGAAAACTCGGAGAAAGAGAAGATTGATCCTGCAAAGAGTGTCTCTGCTAGCGAATCATTTCTTAGGATGGAAGATCACAGACGACAGACTGAGACACTGTTGAAAAGGTTTAAGAACTCTCATTTCTTTGTCAGGATTGCAGAGTCAGGTGAGCCTCTATGGTCAAGAAAAGGTGCTTTTGAGACAGCTTCTAAGTCATCTCAGATGGATGGCCAACAGTCTGTTCCAAATGAAACCAAAAACACTGCCAAGAATATATTGAGACAAAATGCAGTGATTGATAGAGGAAATTTTGATGCAAATGTTTCTGGTGGAGTAGCTAGAGATACTATTAAGTGTTGCTCTCTTTCCAATGGAGACATAGTGGTGAGCATCATAGAAAAACTAAATTGTTAGTTATATTGCTTTCCTATTTGCTTTGACTTCAGATAAATGCTGGAGACATATTTGCACTTAATTTTCTTAGCTGACAGGTAGCAAGTTTATTGTTTCTGTTTTACATTCAAATGATGTTATCATGGTAGCTGCTTGATATTTCTGTCTGATTGTGATGGATGTCTAATGGTGAACCTGGTAAGCATTCTGTTGGTGTAGTAATTGCTGTGTGTTTAAAATCGCTGACTTGCCTAGGGATAACAATGGCGGGGGGCGGGGGACACAGACAAGGAATGCACTCTCTTCTATCATTGCTTCTGCCTCTTGCTTGAACATTCCTTTCTGCTTTTGCCTCCAATTAGAGGCTAAACAGTTGTCCAACCCCTCACTTCGAAGACTAGAGAGAATCTACCTACATATTCCAAAAACTCTCTTCTTTTCCTGAAAAGTAATCTTTTAATTACAAAAAGCGACATTCATCTGGATTTTACAGGAAGATAAACAGAAAAATTGAAAAAGAAAGAAGCGGGGGATAGATAGATAGATAGACCAAGTTATTAAAATTTGGCATATTGATGACGAGGTGAGGCACTATTGTTTAGTACCTTGATTTCATGTAGAATTCCTTGCATCCATCTTCCATGGATTAATTTCATGTAGGATAAGAAACTTTCATGAAATAACTGGAGGGAGGAGAAGATTGACAATGCTTAGCTCAGTTTAGGACTATATTTTTCAACTTTCAGTGTCTTGTTAGAAAATCCGGGGCATTCAGCAAGTGCATTTCCTACCGTATTTGCTTATGAAGGCTCCTGCTGGCCAACTAAAACACACAGCTACTTATGTAAACTGAATGTGATGGAGTTGTATTTTCAGCATGCAACATATTGCAACCTGGCCACTGGCTTGTTCATGTTCCTAGGCTTTTTTTTTTTTTTTTTTTTTTTTTCCAAAAGCCCATCCAGATTTTAAACTGTTTTGAGTTAACTGTTCTCTTGCTCTGGTTCTGCAATTCATTGCAGAAGCTCTTAGTGTTTGATGCAATGCATCTTTTTTTTTTTTTGTAAACTTTTGTTTTAATTGGCATATTAACTTTACTACTATTTAGCTGCGTGCTAGGTGACTTATTGTTTCAAAGTACTGATTTTCATTCTATTTCTCTGATTGGAAGGATGCAGGTACTTTTAAAAGTGAATGTTGGTGTTGATTCTCTCAGAGATCCTGTCATTGAAGTTCTTCAGTTTGAGAAATATCAGGACAGAAACCTGTCTTCCGAGAATCAGGACAACATAGTTTATGCAAATCAAGACCCATGTGGAGAACTGTTGAAATGGTTGCTTCCTCTGGATAACACTCTTCCTCCACCTCGTACTTTATCTCCTCCTCCACCTGTGGGATCTGGTTCTGGAATTGGTAGCACATCTCAGAGGTCTGCCTTTTCTGCCTCTTCTGGCTCTCAGCTCTTTTCTTTTAGTCATTTTAGAAGTTACTCCATGTCTTCACTTCCTCAAAATGTTCCACCTCCTACTGGACCTGTTAAAGCCCAAAGTTCTAAACCATCATTTGACCTTGATGAGGTGGATCATTACTCTTCTCAGAAGATTTTGAAGAGTAACAGAAGAGGGGTTGAAGAGCTTTTATCTTTTCGGGGTGTGTCACTAGAGCGAGAAAGATTTTCTGTCCGTTGTGGATTAGAAGGGATCCATATCCCAGGAAGAAGATGGAGGAGGAAACTTCAAATAATTCAACCTGTTGAGATCCATTCTTATGCTGCTGACTGCAATACAGATGACCTTCTTTGTGTTCAGATAAAGGTAAACCTTAATGTTCGCTATTCTTGATAAGTTGTAAACACTTAATCTCCGCTCTTATGGACATAGGCACTAGGTTGTTTTATTCACTTATGAAGTTATTTTGCAGAATGTCTCTCCAGAATATATACCGGATATTGTAGTATACATAGATGCTATAACAATTGTTTTGGAAGAGGCTTCTAAGGGTGGACCACCTGCATCCCTACCAATTTCGTGTATTGAAGCTGGAGATGACCATAGTTTGCCAAATCTAGCTCTCAGGTTGTTTTCACTCTAGGTCCCTTAATTATTTTCTTCCAATTGTTCTTTGACGTTTAGCATTTAGCACGATGATTAAGATATCCACCCAGAAAATGAAAAATATATTTATCTTTTGTTGCTGTATCTAGACATGCTTGCTTAGAATGTGTGGCATAATGTCACTAGTAAATTTTAATGAGCAACAAAACCAAATTGTTGCAGATATTAAATGGTAAATTAACAATAAACCCTTGCATAACGAGGATTGCCTTTGGAGTATACATTTATTTGGCCATTATCTAATACCTTGAAGTGTGTTTGGAATTAAGTTTTAGCTGGGCTGTATCTACCGTCTCATGGTGCTAGGAAGTAGTAAGAGTTATCTATCCTCATGAGTTTATTGATGGTTTTGTTGCAGGAGGGGTGAAGAGCACTCTTTTATTTTAAAACCAGCGTCTTCTATGTGGAAGGACCTCAAAACTTATGGAGAAAAATCTAAATTGTCCGGTTTGCATCCCCCTTCCAAGACTTCTGATAGAAAGGGGAGTGTTTCGATTGTTAACCACTATGCAGTTATGGTATCATGCCGTTGCAACTACACCGGTATTTACATTTCTCTTAGTTAGCACTATGATCTGGGAAGTTTTGTGTTAACTACCTGTTCTAACTATTAACATATGAAATTATCATGTTACATGTAGAGTCAAGATTGTTTTTCAAGCACCCAACAAGTTGGAGACCACGTATTTCAAGGGATCTTATGATCTCAGTTGTGTCTGAAATGTCTGGACAGTGTTCTGGGCCCAATGAAAAAGTCACTCAACTTCCTGTTCAGGTTTTATACAATTTGATTCTCTCTTTCTCTCTCTCTTGCCTTCATACCATCTATTTATTTAACTATGACAATTCTCATTCAACTGGTTTGATTGTCAGGTTTTAACTCTTCAGGCTTCAAATTTGTCTCATGAAGATGTAACTATGACAGTTCTTGCTCCAGCCTCCTTTACTTCTCCTCCATCTGTGGTATCCTTGAATTCTTCTCCGACATCACCGATGAGCCCATTCATTGGTTTTTCTGAGCTAGCGGGGAAAGCAAGTAGTGAGAGGTGCAGTAGTGCTGTACACAGACTCAGCTCAGTGCCCACTGTATTGGAGAATCAGAAACAGAATGGCGATACTGGGGCCAGGTTTACTTCTTACAATGAGCAGTTGACTCCAATAGCTGATTTCATTCCAACTTCTGGTTTGGCATGTACTCATCTCTGGCTGCAGAGTAGAGTACCACTAGGGTAATTCATCCCCTTCTGTAATATTGTTTCAAATTATGAATATAAAAATGTTAACAATGACATTGATTGATTCAGATGTGTTCCTGCTCACTCTACGGCTACAATTAAGCTTGAGCTACTCCCATTGACTGATGGCATAATCACTCTTGACACTTTACAGATTGATGTTAAGGAGAAAGGTATTCATCTGTTCAATTTTCTCCTTTTTTTCATTTGCCTTTCTGATATTATTGAAATATGTTAGAAAAACTGTGGTTTATGCGCGTCTTTTATGGGATCTATTTATGATTGGATATAGCTAGCCATGCATTGATCTTGAGCATTTCATGTATCCCTGTTTGACATTAAAAGATAACCTCTACTGAGTGGCACAAAAATGCATGCCTTTTCTGGGTCAAATTGTATTTAACCGTCTCACCTCACCAACAACCATTAAGGTGGTTTTGTAATTTATCTATACATTATCTCTAGTACGTTTTGCAGGTTTTGTTCATTTCTGTTTCCTTATTCAGTAAAATGTTATACTTTTTTCTTGTGGATATCATCATCAAATGTAATGCCTAAGGTCTATCCAAATACTAAAATTTTGATGTTGAATCCATTTTTGGTGCAACAGATCATACGTATATCCCAGAGCACTCACTAAAGATAAATGCGACTTCTAGTGTCTCCACAGGGATTATTTAGGATGGATTGCAACTTGTGTTTCTTACTTCATCATGTTATCTTTAGCCATCAACAAGGATTTCAAAGCGTTCATTCATTCTGTTATCAGCTTCTAGTACCATGTTGTGCGGAATCTTTGATGCGAAGGTAGGTATATCTTCCTATGTTGGGCAGGAAAGGAATTGTGTTGCTGATTCGTGTGACAAAAAAAATACAGCCCACAAATGATTTTTTCTTGTAAACTGCAAAATCTTGGAAAATGGCATTTGTTATATATAATACCCTAAACCCCCCATTGATGGGGGAAAAATATGTTCTTTGTATTGTAGATGAATCTAAGGGTGTGAAACTGTAATGAGTTGCAACGAAATCACAAGAACTGAGTGCTTTTTTACAGATAATCGGGCCACAGAAAACTTGCTAGGATTCAAAGACGGCCATTGTTTGTTACACTTCCAAGATAATGAATTTGTAATCCTCTCATATAATCTCTGCTGTTACTTACTGGGATGGCATGGCAGCAACCCTGATTCATAAGTTTTCTCAAACGGCTTCCAGTTTTTAGTAGATCAAGAAGACTAGCAGTAGCACTGCGTGTGATGCTGTTATTATTATTATTATTATTATTATTTTAGCATTTCCTCGTGGTTAAAGCTTTACGTTAAAACTTAGGCTTCTATGGAATTGTAAGTGTCATAGTCTTCGATCAGAGTTTAGCTCAGTTTGAGTATGTACGCGGAAAACGCATTCAACAATTTAAAAAAAAAAAAAAAATTAAATTTTAACATTTGAAAATTTTTTATTATTATTTTTCGTACCCTATGATTTATGTGTATATATATATATATATATATATATGCCATAAAATAGATGAGTTTGACATTTTTTCTATAAAAAAATTTCCTGTGTTAGAACTTGGGAGTCAGCTGTATTGTCAGTCAGATCACAAAAAACTGGATTAGTACCAGTTAAAGAGTTAATTATAAATGGATGTGTGATTAGTAAATAGTAAATCGGTAAAATGTTGGTCGCAGTTATTTAAATATTAAAAAAATTATATAAAATAGAAGAAAATGACTTAAACATAAAACAGAAGCAGAGAAAAAAAAAACAAGCATCAATTTTTAATGTCCGCACACCGAAGACGGACGCGTCACCATCCGAGTAGGTCCCACTCCTTTTTTTCTCTACCCGCATTGCCCCCCTCTTTTCACCCTCCCCACTGCCCAAGCTACCCCGTCTCTCCTTTCCCTCAGCGTACAATCTATCAAAGGCAGTAAAGCCTGTAGGGTAAGTCCGTAAGTGTAAGGGTGTAACCTGTCTCTCACTCACAGGCCACCTCCTGCACCTTTCTCTCTGGGCAGCCCCCATTTTACTTTTTCTAGTCTTTGATTCGATTTAGAATAGAAAGGAAAAAAAATAATTAAAATAAAAAAAATAAAATAACAGTGGAGAAGAGAATCAATAATAGTGAGGGAACTATTGCCCTTTATTTATTTATTTATTTTTTGCTTATAAAATCTTTTAAGCTATTCAGCATTTTGAGAGAGCGAGAGACAGAGAGAGAGAGAGACTCTACATTTTCTTGCTTTCAAATTTCAAGTGTGATCATGCTCTCCTCAAATAAAGAACCACAAAAAAGGAAAAAGTAACAAACTTGTTTTCCCTTCAGCATTTCCGGACTCCGTAAACATTCTACTTTTTATATTTGGTTTTTTTTTTTTCCTGCTTAATGTTAATCTGGGTCTTTCCGCAACTGGGTTTTCTTTTTTTAGCTTTTTCAGCCTTTTGTTTTTTAAAGTGGCGTTTTGAGTATTAACGTTACTAAATTCGGGTTCCTTTAGTTTTGGTGGGTTTTTGATGGTATGAGAAATTGTCAGGGTTAGAAGAAGAGAGAAGATGGGATTAGGTTTTGAGGAAGGAAAGGTAAAGTCTTGGGATGTGCGCGAATCAAAGGGAAGGAAGAAGAAGAAGAAGAAAAACAGTGAAGAAGAAGATCTTGATGATGAAGCTGTGGTGGAAGAAACAGGGTGTTGGGTTAGATTAAGATTTTTTGGTAGCTGCATTTCTTCAAGATCCGAAGTTGATAGTTCACTTAGTGGGACCAGTACCCATGACGGTAATTTTTCATTTTTTTTTTCTTGCTAAATTTTATTTTATTTTATTTTTTTGTGCTCTGCTATTAAATTTTAGAACTTGCACTTCTTCTGGTTACCTGGTGTGACTTTGAGTCATGTTCTTTTTGGCATGTTTTGCCTGATGAAATGATATGTGTATTGTTATGATAATTTATTGATGTGAATTTAGGAAAGCCAATTTAGCTTGTTGCAGCCTGTGATGCTGCATCCACCTTAAGGAGTAACAATTCAAGCAGTGTGTTTTTCACTAATTATGACTGGGGTCAATTATTTTAACTAGTTAACATTCTTTAGAAAATCGGAATATATATATATATATGTATGTATGTATGTATGTATGTATGTATATTGGAATTCTATTTAAACCATTGAGAGTCGAGCCCTAACCTTGAGCTACTTAAATATTATGAAATGTGGAAATTACTTTCCTGGATCCTTTTGAACCCTTGTTCTCATGAGCGATCTTGAAATTTGGAAAGAGCGATTTAATGTGAAGACTGAAGAAGGCCAGTATGCCTTGTATCAAGCATTGATTTACTAGCTTAACTAGTTGTCGGTTTCATTCTCTTGCACTTCTGTTTCTTTCATGTCAGAGCATGTTAAATCTCTGCATTGATGAACAGATAGCAAATCTGCGAATGATACCAGTAGAGATCAACCGGCTGCAGCAGTAGTCTCATCTACAACCACTAGCAATGCAGAAAGTAATTCATCTACTTCCAAACTTGAAGATGAGCTTAAAGTTGCATCTCGGTTACGGAAGTTCACATTTAATGATCTAAAGTTGGCAACAAGAAACTTCAGACCTGAGAGTCTTCTTGGTGAAGGTGGTTTTGGTTGCGTTTTCAAGGGTTGGATCGAAGAAAATGGAACTGCTCCGGTAAAACCAGGCACTGGGCTTACCGTTGCTGTTAAAACACTTAACCATGATGGTCTCCAGGGTCATAAAGAATGGCTGGTTTGCACCTTTTCTCAGCGTTTCCACTTTAGTCGTTATATTATATCAGTGGTTCACTCTATCTCTGTTTCTTCTGAATATTTAATCTTTTGTTGATTCTTGGATCATCAATTTGGCAGGCGGAAGTGAATTTTCTTGGTGATCTCATCCATCCTAACTTGGTTAAACTTATTGGTTACTGCATAGAAGATGATCAGAGACTGTTAGCATATGAGTTTATGCCTCGGGGAAGCTTGGAGAACCACCTCTTCAGAAGTATATAGCTGCCATTTTGTTTATGAGTGATTTTTTACTTCAGAATGATAAATTTTAAGGCATCGTGAATGTTCATTGATGAACTATATATGGTTTGGTTTCAGTCGCCTGCTGTATGTATCTAGGGAAATTGAGTTAGAAGTTAGAACAAATATTGTCTCTCGCATATGGCTACTTTTTAGATTGGAGTTCCAAAAATAATGGATCTGCTATCTGCTTTAGGAAATGCTGACCTCTTATATTGGAGTTTTATTAGTGTTCACCATTGGTAGATTACATATTTGTTATAGCTATAGCTCTGGTTGGGGGTTTTATGTTTTTAAATAACATTGTAACTCAGTCTATTGCAAATTATGATTCATATAGGATCATTGCCTCTTCCGTGGTTGATAAGGATGAAAATTGCACTAGGTGCTGCGAAAGGTCTTGCATTTCTCCATGAAGAGGCAGAAAGACCAGTGATATATCGGGATTTCAAAACCTCTAATATCCTACTAGATGCTGTAAGTGCCAGAAACTTTACCTCAATAAAATTTTCCGTTTAACCCCCAAAAAAAAGAAAAAGAATTTTTTCTATGGAATGGCTTACACCTTCTAATAATATGCCATTGCAGGACTATAATGCAAAGCTTTCTGATTTTGGACTTGCTAAAGATGGTCCTGAGGGAGACAAAACCCATGTATCAACCCGTGTGATGGGAACATATGGCTATGCAGCCCCAGAATACGTAATGACTGGTAAGCTTAAATATAAAGGAGATGCTTGTTTAAGTTTGCCATTTTACCCTTCCCTTCCCTGTTTTATATTCTCTCTCAACTTTATACTTGGCAGTTAAAAGATGTGCCAGGTAGCTTTAACTTTGTTTGTCTGCATTCTGTATGTTATTTTCGTTGTTTTCAACAAGATGCAGTATCCCTCTTGATTGTGGATGAGCAGGATTTTGTAGTTATTTTATCCTAATATATCTCTCAAATTGGAAGTTAAAAAGGAATGGTCTATGACCTCTTCAAATGTTCTCTTGGTAGATATGTGTTAGTTTTTACCCTTTCTTATGACCAATGAATGTTCCAATCCATGAAGCATGTTTTGATGCTTTCCAATGAAGGACATGACACACTTGGGCGAATGCCAGACTCAGTCAGCAGTGTAGCTTTTATTCCTTCTTCACTTGGTTCTCGAATCTCTAATCTTTGTTGGGTTCTCTATATCTTACATAACATTGTAGGGGCCACTGTCAAGTGCAATGGAAAAAATTTAGAGGTTCCATGTGTAACCGTGTGTTCAAATCCTTACCTCCTTGAGATAGGAATTTAAAGAATATTGGAAACTTATTGTCAGATGCAGAAACTTCTTGCAATATACCACTTGGCTGATGAACACGAAACAATTTGCTGTTTAACTGCTTGTAGAATGTCTTTGCTTGCTCTGTAAACGGAATCATGGGCTGCAGTCAGTTCCATCCCACTGAACTGGTATTCATATAATGGGAGTGGGGGCAACTTGAGTTTACGATATCAGTTGATTATTTAGGATGTTTTTCAGGAAAAATTGCTAATATTACGTTGCATGTGGGAAAATTTTTTTCACTGTTTATGTTGGTTCTTGGAATCCTTTTCGTTAATGACTTCTAAAATTTCTTCTTCTTCTTTATGGATTTAGCTTAATGCATCTTTTTGTTACCTGCTCGCGTAATTCAGAGATGATAAGAAATGCTTATCCATATGAGAAGGATCATTTTATTTTGTTTTTCCTCCTCTTGGAGTCTAATCAAATGAACATAATTCTCAGGACATCTTACCTCAAGAAGTGATGTCTATAGTTTTGGTGTGGTTCTACTCGAAATGTTGACTGGTAGAAGATCCATGGACAAAAATCGACCTAACGGAGAACATAATCTTGTGGAATGGGCTCGGCCTCATCTCAATGAGAGAAGAAGATTCTATAGATTGATCGATCCTAGGCTTGAAGGTCACTTTTCAATTAAAGGTGCTCAGAAAGCTGCGCAGCTAGCGGCTCACTGTCTGAGCCGTGATCCAAAAGCTAGACCTTTAATGAGTGAAGTGGTGGAAGTCTTGAAGCCACTACCAAATCTCAAGGACATGGCAAGTTCATCATATTATTTCCAGACGATGCAAGCAGAACGGATGGGATCGAGCCCAAATGCTAGAAATGGTATCCGAACTCAAGCTGGATCACTTTCAAGAAATGGGCACAGGAGCCTTTCTATCCCAAATGGTTCCCGTGCCTCTCCCTATCACCATCATTATCCCTTTCAATCACCAAAACCCA
>JBBYHK010000006.1:11675115-11707251 GCA_038382065.1 Adansonia grandidieri | reverse complement strand
CAGGAGCCTTTCTATCCCAAATGGTTCCCGTGCCTCTCCCTATCACCATCATTATCCCTTTCAATCACCAAAACCCAATGGTAAACCATAATGTTGGGTGGTTCCTAACATCTTCTCATCAATTATTTCTTTTTTCCCTTTTTTCCCCCTGGTATAGATGTATTCTGTCAAAGCATTTGTTCCCAGACAATGGAAAAGCAACAGAGAAACATGTTTGCTTTATAATATCATGTTTAGGATAGTCCGGGCAAGCGAAGCTTTTGGAGCAAAATGCCATGTTAATCATCTGTTGCTTAAATCTATTTGAAAATATTAAAGATTAGCTTTTGTACTTTCTTTTCTCCTTTCCTTGATGTATACAGGTGCTTCCTTTATGGTAGCATCCGCATGGCTGAAAGAGTTGACAAGGTTCAAAATCTTGGAAGACATAAAACTCACAAACAGAAAACCTTGGCTCAAGGCTAACCAAGCTTCAGACCTTAAAAACAGCTATAATTACTGCTGTAAGTTCAGAGATTTGATCTAGTGCCTGGCATCAGTTAAGATGATCTGTTGTGGATCTTCAAATCTGGTCAAAACTAATGCATGTTAAGAAACAAATAATGAAGTTAGTTATCCAAGTTAAACATGATGATTGAGCCCTGTCACGTTAGATCGTTACATAATAACTGTGATTGCTGCTTTAGGCATCCTTCATTTAAGCTCATAGGCAGCTCCAAAAGACCCCTTTTGCTGCTTTCTGCACCAGAGCTAGTGGGTCAGACTCTTGCACTGAACTGAGAAAACTCTACAGCTAGCTTAATGGAAAAGTGACGTAGTTGATTAGGAAAAATACGTTGGCAGATAAGAACAGAATTTTGAACCGAACAAAGGTGGAGTTCAGAATGATACTGAGCGAGTTGAAAATAATGATTACTAAAATTCAATAGCTTCAAACCCAAGTTAGCCTGAGGTTAAGAAAAGCATTGTTTTGCGATATAGCCACCACTAAAAATTAACTCTTCCTCTTATTATACTTCAAGCAATTATTTTTCAACTTTCAACAGCCGTGACGCTAGTTCATTTACATTAAGATATTTGATAAGAAGACTGACTTATCAAGAGAGACCTTTGGCTGGAATTTTCCCTGAATTTTTGTGGTCTTCGTAAAGATGTGGTTATGCATCTCATCAAGATCTCCTTGTAAGCTGCTCTTTGGATGTGCTCTCAAAGATCTTGTCCGCATTTCCAACCTCAAATCCATCTCGCCTGTGGGACTCTGTAATCTGTGCAATTAAGTTCATAATACAATTTATCAGGGCCTGTGCTGGGTGTTCATATTAGTATTTTTTGCACATTAGTCAATAATCAGGAGATTTATGACAAGAGAGAAGCACAAACAATAAAACCATTCAAGGCTAAAACTGTGAGCTAATGTCCACAAGGGACCCCCTGTACATTCACTTACATCTTGTGTATCTTAGAGAAATTAATATTTTTAACCAACTGAAAACATCATAGATACCTCACTCTCAGGCAGATTTTTATATTGAGGCAGCACTAGGCGTTCAGCAAACTCAATGTATGAACAGGGAACAAACTCATTAACACTGTCAGAAAAACTGAAAGGTACTGAATCTGCCACTGTTGAACTTTGCAGCAGAAGGCCATCGGGACTCACTGAAATCATGGAAGTAAAACCATTTAATTCTTAACTCCATTTTCAAACAAATAACATAAGAAACGGTTGATCATAGCCAATATGGTCATAACAGCGGCATGTAACTTAAAGAAACAAAAAGCTGTTATTAGAACAGCAAGAAGGGTTAAAGGAGGAAGGAAAAAAACAACCCCATCCGTAAGCCAATTAGATAAATAGCTATCGCAATACAAAAGATTCTGAAGAAATTTCCAATCTTACCAAAAGGTTCAATAGTTTGCTTGTATGACAGAATAATAATCATTTCATTCAAGATTTGTTATCTTTCATCATTACAAGGAAGCGATGCAAGGCAGCAAAGGATCCAAAAGAATAGATTTAACCCATTAATTTGGAGCTTACACAGAACATTCATGCACAACATCATACACATGTTTTCTTGCTTGTTTTAATTTTTGTTTAAAAAAAAAAAAAAGAATTAGAGGGAAGCATCTAATCTTAGCCTCTTAATGGCTGCTATGAAAAATTTGATTGAGAGCTCGAATAGCTATAATAATTTCCTAGTATCTAGTTTGCAACAAGTATTTTCGAGGCTACAAAGACTAAGCTATAATAATTCAGGCATGATTACAAGGAAAAAAATACACACCGATAATAATGTATAGCAATCTAATTCATTAAGCTCCCTTCCATATGCCCTAATACTAAAGGCCATGCCATTCTCGAATTGATATTAGAGACCAAAAACTAACATTTCATACTTTGAAAGACCTGCCTTTATGAGTCTTTAGCATACTCCACTTCACACCGATCCTAGTTCATTTCTGTCACATTTGACAAAGAGAGGGAAGTCTACTTGTACGCGACAATCAACAGTCTTGATGTTTGAAAAATATAAACTCACTACCACCTTTTCTAGCTGGCATGGAAAGAGGAAGTCTGTAATGAAATGTCATCACTAGCTACTACTAGTTGAAAATCATCATTCGTAGAATCTCACTCTCAAAAAGTCACAAAAGTTTGCCCTTCCACGAAGCTATTGTGAAAGCAATTTATAATAAAACAGTATGATATGTTTGAAAAAGTAGCAAACCTTTTAGAACTCCGCCTTCAGAATTCAACTTGAACCCATTCTTTTCAATGAACTGGTTGAGGCTTCTGATATTCCTCAAGTTAGATTTCAACCGATGTGTGGAGATAGTGACGTGATTGAGTGCATACCCATTGACAAGGGTCCAGGCAGCATATTCACTTTCCCTGAGCATTAACGAAATGTAAGTAGGCTTTTTGTAAATGGAGTCCTGTGTATAAATCAAAGTATTGTAGAAAGTACAGTATTATAGTATTAAGAAGCCAGTTGGTAAATTGTTCAATATTCCTATAGAAAATATTTGTTAGCTCAATGGAATAAAGACTATCAAGAAAGTACCCAGCCAATTGTTGAAATTCAGAATACAAAGGCTTCTCCCATGTTAAAGCTCCCAAAGCACTTGCAAGAGCTGCATATTTATTTCCACTACCAGATATTTCAGTGTGTTTTCTGATTATTTCCTGAATCAGCAATGAGAAAATATACAAAATAAGAAGTGAGGACTACACAGGGAAGTGGATATCAGGTGCAAATTATGATGTTTCCTCATAATAGCATCTTTAGCCAGATTTCCGTACAAATAACTTGGAGATCTTTCTACATGAGAGATAAAGGCATAACTATTTGACATCAGGGCATTCCCTCGTTAGGTCTCAACCATGAAAAACATCTATAATACAGTTAAAATGAAATTCTAGTCGATACAATCAGCTAAGCATATTATCACTTTACTCCACCACCACAGCTAGGCAAGAACCTCTACTGGTCATAATCTGCATTCGTGCACTAGTTATAATGAAAAACAGTTATATAAATTTCAGCAACCAACCACAGCCAAATCCCAGGAAATGTTTTAGTATTTCAAAGACAGATCATCATTTAGAATTTCAGGTTTGGCAACAGTTCAGCTTTGATAAACAAGGGACAGTGAACTAATTAAGTGATATAATAGAACAAAGTCGACTTATAATGCACCAGTACAGACCAATACAGACATACCTGTGCTTTGGGGCTCATTTGATCCACAAGAAGCTCTGAAATAAATACTCTTGGTAAGGGCCCATTAATACCACTGCCACCATCTTCAGAGGAAATATTGGGAGGAGAAAACCACAAGGCTTTCAATTTTTTTGCAGGAAATCTTAGTTCCTCCTTTTGGGTATACCCATAGTCCAGAAAAATACTTGCCATGGAGTTAATCCCATAACCATTTACCTAATTTGTCAAACCAGAAAGTTTGCAGAGCTCAATATTAGACACAGAACAATAAAGAACAAATATTTTCCAAACAGTTTGAAAGTAAAGACAGCAAACCCCAAAAGTCCTGAAAGCCAGATGATCATAGCAAATTTGTTCACCATCAACAGAATGGACAAGTTCCAAGATGGATTTTGCCGTAGGGTTTCTATTTAAATAAACTGCTTCCATACTTGCCAAGATATCCCTGAAAAATGATTCACCTCTCTGTAACATAGAAAACATATAATAAGTAAAATGATAGAGATACAAATAATCTGACAAAAGTAAACTTGAACTTGAAGAGATTAACATTGAGAAGGCCAGAGATTGACCTGGCCAGCTTTCGTGATCAACTCAAAGAACTCTGTAACATAATTTATTTTCCTTCGATTGATTATATCATGTCATATATTTTGAAAATTGTTTGCTCGTAATTATGAATTTCATGTAGGAAAAGGCATGTTTATATGTTATATGAATTTCTGATGATATCTGGAGTCTTAAATTCAGTATGAAAACAAAAACCTAAAATTATTAGTTTAACATAGGAAGCTCGATGAAGGTGTTAAAACTTTACATTCTTTTATCAGTACTCTATAACTATTTCCTAACTGTTCATAACTTCATATACATAAAAGTGGAATCCAAGGAAATGAAGGCAGATACAGTCCCATTATTAAAAAGTATATCACGAAAACATTTGATATTTTTCACCCAAAACAAGAGGAGGATCACCTGATGCGAAGGAATAGAATAGGATTGACCTTCTGATTTGGAAGCGGAGACGGTGGCGGAGGAAATCGAATTCCCGCGAAATGAGAGGTGGTTGAAGGAAACGAAACGACGGCATGATAACTTGCGGAGCTGTACAGGAGAAAAGGCGGAGTTGGTCAGAGTATTGAGAGACGCTGGTGGAGAGGCGTTCTTAGCGATCGCCGATGAACAATAGTTGGAAGAAAACATCGAGAATAGTCTCATTGGGATTCCCGTACACACTCCCCCACAGGTTCAGAATGATTTTCCTCTTCTTTTGGGTGTTCTTCCCTTTCTTTAGTTGATGAAAAATCGTTTTATCCTTAGCGAATCAAGCTCCACACGTCACCTTATTCAAATGTCCATTACTTGCCAGCGCATCAGTTCTTATAGAAAAAGAAAAAATCACTGATGAGAAATGACCCAAATCGTGATTTTTTTTTCTTATAAAAAACATTCAATAATATTTTGTAGTATTCAATTCAAATGATTCAAATTTTTGTTAATTTTTTTAAAAATTTCAATATCATATAGTAGATATAATTAAACTTAAGGCTTATTTTTTATTCAGAAATTTAAAGTTACATTTCAAGTCCCTTATATAAATTAATGATAATTATAGTCTATTCTAATAGATATCAAGTATAAAAAATTAATGTCCAAAAAAAATTAAAAATTTTAAAATTTTAATCGAGTTAAATTCAATTTTGAATCAACTCGAATAGATTAAAATCTACATAAATGAATTAGGAATAAATTAATGCGAGTGGTGATATTATCTCGAATAATAATAGTTATTATTATTATTATTATTATTATTATTATTATTATTATTATTATTTTGATAATAACTGAATAAGAATTTGGCAATTAAAGGAAATACTCCTTTTCATAACTTTAAAATAAAACCTTTTTTGGGTCTAAAACGAAAGTTAATACTAATGTATATTTTAACTTTTTTTTTTTTTATAGAACAAGTTTGTAAAACTTATTAACATATTATTTGTATAAAAAAAAATAAATATGAAGTTAATTTTGAAAAGGAAATGCTGGATGAGAAAGGAAATACGTGCTCGTGTGGGAGACTGCTGCGTGAGGCACAAGAAATAGCGTCAGAATTGTAGTAAGTAAGCAGTATTCCATTCCTTATTATCCTCGCATTCATCCGTGCATGCATTATTATTAGGTTGTGTATGGATAGAGATTGAACGTGGACATGTCCTAGCAAGGCAATCCCCAAAATCTCAATCACAATATCTAGATAACCCTTTCGTGTTTATTTTATACCATACATTTGCATATAATAACATATGCAATCTAATTTAAGCGGACAAGTCTTCTTATATATGAGCAAACGAATTAGAAAATTACTAATATTCATTAATTGATTCCTATCATCGCAAATAAACTTTGGGATAATATGAAAAAAAGAACAACAAAAACTTTGAAGGAATTAGATTTTGAAAGAGATTGAGAACATGCATGATTATTGACATATAAAACTTTGAAGGAATTAGTGAATTAACAATGGTGAATTATGAAACTTTTAGGTCTCAAATATATGTCTTATAGTATATTTATGTTGCTTTGTTTATTTTTTTTTATGGTATAATATTTGATTAGTATAAAATATAAAAATATCTTAAATAATTAAATTTAAATTTGAAAGTTTGATGAGATAAAAAGAGAAAAAAATGATCAATTGGATCCTTAACGAATTAAATCCAATAATCTTTTATGTAACGGTCCATATTGGATGGGCAATCTCTTTAATACAGCAAACTACCTCCATAGCACTGTATCAGTATCAAGTTATGGATTTGAAAACGAATTTGGTATGTAGTGTGAACCACTCAGCTGTTGGCAATGCCTCGGTCTTGGGTCTTTGATCAAATTAGGTCTAAATTTGATCCAAATCTTAAATTAAGCCTACTCCAATGATCAGGAAGTGGGTGTCACTGTCAACTGTCAACATTTAAATCCTGAATTAGACGGCGTATGCATACGCAAAAAATGCTTTTATTTTTTAGAAAATTTTAAATTATTGAAAAAAAAAAGTGGAAAAATTAAATTTTAAAAAAATAATATTATTAAAACTATTTACAAAGACTTTGTAATTACAATTCTTCTCTCTTCTCTACTGTTGACAACTTAATGGCTAGGGAGTTGACCTCCCCTTTATATATTTGTATATATATAAAAATTATATATACTAAAAATAGTATTATTTAAAAATAATTACAAATAATAATAAATTAAAAATTTTATACTAAATTTTAAATTATTATCTAAAAACATATTTTATATTAAATCTTGAATTACCATTTAAGAATAATTACTATTTAAAAATAACTTAATATAAAAATATTTTATATTAAATCTTGAATTACTATTTAAAAATAATAAAAATTAAAAAATATTTTATATTAAATCTTAAATTATGTATAAAAATAATAAAAAATATTTTATAATAAATTTTGAATTGCTACTGAAGAAATAATAAAAATTAATAAATATTCTATATTAAATTTCAAATTATGTTTGAAAAAATTAAAAATAATATATATTTTATATAAATAATACATAATATATATAATAAAAATAAAAATATTTTATACTAAAGTTTGAATTACTATTTAAAAATAATAAAAAATATCTTATATTAAATTACGAATTTACTATTTAAAAATAATAAAAATAAAAATATTTTATATTAAATTTGAAGTTATTATTTAAAGAATAATAAAAATAAAAAATATTTATATTAAATCCTAATTAATTTTGAAAAAATTAAAAATAATATATATAATATATAACACATATTATATATAATAAAAATAAAAAATATTTATATTAAATCCTAATTAATTTTGAAAAAATTAAAAATAATATATATAATATATAACACATATTATATATAATAAAAATTAAAAAATATTTTATATCAAATTTTGAATTACTATTATTTTATATATATATTAGAATCAAATATTATACATATTGGAATTAAATATATTAGTTTTGGTCATTTGTATGCATCTATACATTCAGTTATAAATCATATATACATTACACGTGGTTGTCATTTTATTAGTGTTGGTAATATGCACTATTAGTTTTTACTTATCTGATACAGTTTAGGATCATATGGTTTATGATACAATTAGTTTTGGTCATCTGTACATCTAGTTATAGTCATTTGGGCATTCAATTATGGTTATCTATACATTCAGTTATAATCATATGTACATTACACGTGATTGTCATCTAATCAGTGTTGGTAATGTGCACAAGTAGTACTTACTTATCTAATAGGGTTTAAAGCACAATCAGTTTTGGCTATTTGTATATTTAGTTATGGTGATCTATGTATTCAATTATGATCACATGTACATTACACGTGATTGTCATCTAATCAATATTGATAATGGGCATAATTAGTATTTACTTATTTGATATGATTTAGGGTTATATAGTCTAAGACACAATCAGTTTTAGTCATCAATATATTTAGTTATTATTATATGTACATTCAGTTATGATCTTATATAATTTATATATTATATATTGTTTTATTTTATATATTATATATAATTTATATATAAAATATATAATTTTAGTTTTTAAAAAATAATTTGAGATTTAATATAAAATATTTTTATTTTTATTATTTTTTAATAATGATTCAAAATTTAATATAAAATATTTTTTTAATTTTTATTATTGTTCTATTATATATTATATGTGTTGTATGTATAATTTATATATAATATATATTATTTTTAATTTTTTCAAAAATGATATAGGATTTATATAAATATTTTTCATTTTTATTATTATTTATACAGTAATTTAAAATTTAATATAAAATATATTTTTATTTTTTTATTATTTTTAAATAGTAATTTGAGGTTTAATATAAAATATTTTTTAATTTTTATTATTTCTGAATAGTAATTCAAGATTTAATATAGAATATTTTCATATTAAATTATTTTTAGGAAGTAATTTAGGATTTAATATAAAATATGTTTTTATTTTTAATGATAATTCAAGATTTAATATAATATATGTTTTTATTATTTTTATTATTTTAAATTATAATTTAAGATTTAATGTAAAATATTTTTAATTTTTTATTATTTGTAAATACTAGTTTATATATATATATATATATATATATTAATGGGGAGGGAACCAACCCTCCAGTCATCAACATTGAAGAGGAAAAAAAATGAAAGAAGAGATAAAAAGGAAATTACAAACTTTTTATAAATAATTCTAATAATGTAATTTTTTTTTTTAGAAATAATTATCTTGCTTTTATTTTTTTAATAACTTAAACTTAATTTCATTTTTTTTAATTTTTCCTTTATTTTTTAGGTCAAGTAAAAATACATAATATATAATATATTAAAATTATAAATATAAATATAAAAATAATAAATATATTAAATATATGATATTAATTATATTTAAACATGGTGTCATACTTCTTAAACATATTATATTCATGATGTATCATTTTTAAAAATCACCAATTTATTTAGTTGCTGGATGCTTCCTAATTTGATCCAAATTACTACGGCACGTGATGTTGATGGGGATTTTTTTTTTAAATTTATATGGGGGGTTAAGGTTAATGGAATGCCTATTTTCATTATCTTTTTTTATTATAATTAATCAAATCGGACTCTAAAGTCTTTTAGTGACCCAATACCTGTAGACTCTAGTTATGATGGGTTCCATTGTCAAAGATACATCACATCAATCTAGTTCCTCAATGCTTTTCCTTGTTTCTTTTTTTTTTTTTTTTTCAAATAACTGAAATTAAAAGAATGAGTCGGTTGATAAAATATTAAACTTCAACACTTTATTCATTATAATTTTAAATATAAAATATATTATGTATAATAATATTTATTAAATATAATTATTAATAATGTTATTTATTATTTTCGATAATATATTTAATATACCAAGTAAAAGTATTATTATATGCAATAATATTAGAAAATATTTATTAGTAAAATTCAAAAGTAAAAAGACAATGGTACATAAGTAATTATTACATGGTGGATAATCTGTTGACAGAGGCAATCATGATGGAATCGTGGACTAAAGCCGCACTAAATGTAAATGATTCTAAAACAGTTAAAACGGCAGCGCGTAAGGGGCTGGCCATTGGTCAATCTCCATTGCCAAAGTAGCCGAATGTGAACCGTCGTTGGGGGGTTGGGACCATGATAAAAGCCCGCTCAGGTGACCGACAAGTGGCCGTCAATATCCAAAACTTGAGACACAACAGCACCGTAGTCGCCGGATACTTCCTAATTTGATCCAAATTACTAATGTAGCACGACAGGTGATATACGGTGGGGGAGCTCATATCGGGAATAAAAGCTAGAGCGGTTCAAGAATTGGATTGAATTATTTTTGAATAATAATAAAAAAAAATTACTCAATAAAAATTCCGTTTGATCCGTTATATACTGAAACTTCTCACGAAACAAGAATAAGGAAACCGTAGACTATAGTCGAATTCTCTCTCTGAATCTTGAATTTGTTTTCGGTAAGCCAAGATCTTTTTTCTCTGAATCTTGAAATTATTTTTTCGCATAATATTTAAAGGATTTGTTGGAATAGGTTATTCAATATTCTACCAACGGGACGCAGATTTTGTTTGAAAGAAAGATCGATTTTTGTCGAGCGTTTTCTGGATATGTGAATTTATTTAATGTGTTTGTAGAAGGCTGTATATGGTTGTTGACGTTGGAATAATTGATTTTTGACCAGAAAAATGGGGCAAGCTCTCGGGTGTATTCAAGTGGAGCAGTCAACTGTGGCTGTAACAGAAACATTTGGGAAGTTTGATGATGTGCTTGAGCCTGGTTGTCATTGTTTGCCTTGGTGTGTAGGCAAACATGCGGCTGGTATTCTTTCCTTGCGGGTGCAGCAGCTGGATGTTCGATGTGAAACAAAAACCAAGGTCGTTTTTTCCATAATTCATATCCACATGACAATCGAAAACAATGGCAAATTTTTTTTTTAACTTAATTCCTAAGTAGCTGTTATTATGGGATCACAGTATGTTGTGTCCGATATAATGTCAGTAATGGAAGTTTAAATTTCATTCTATGGAAAATATAAAGAAAAAGCTGTAATCAGTTTGATAATGGCATTCAGAACACTGAATTACTTAAGTTACTTTTCCCATCTAAGTTGTACTTTTATTCATTTTCTGAGGGATTGAAACAAAAATCTCTTTTAAGTGGAAAGCATGTGCTTTTCATTCTAGACCTCCATCAATCATTGCAGCTGATTTTGATATTTTAATGTCTACAGGATAACGTTTTTGTTAATGTGGTTGCTTCGATTCAGTACCGAGCCATAGCAGAAAAGGCTCAAGAGGCTTTCTATAAGCTCAGCAATACCGAAGCGCAGATCCGATCCTATGTCTTTGATGGTGTGTATGCTTTAACTCTTACTTTTGTTTAGAAACTTGAATCATGGCTGCTGTGCTCATCTTCTTCTATGTCTAATATGTGGTCTGTGCTAATTTTTAAGTTAATCGTCAATTATTGCAACTGATATAATTGTCAAAATATGCCTCCTAGTCCTAGACACCATTGCTTTGTTAGGGTGTTGGATGCCTTTATGGTTTGCTGACTGTCAGGGTCACCGTTAGGTTGTTGGTATGGAATCTGGGGTGTGAGCCTCAACTTTCAAATTGTTATCTGGTGTGCTTCTATGGACTCTTCCTTCTGGAACGAAGTTCGTAATTGTAGAACATAAGTAAAATCTCTTCTAACTTTAGAAGAAATTGCAACCGTCTATTTTACATGTTCTATTTCCCATTATGATATGGATTTGGATGGAAGTGGCTTAACCAGAGCCTACAGGATATCTATGAGATGTTTTCATGGATCTGGAAATTTGAAGCGTTTCTACCACTAACTTTTCCGTTATTATGGGGCATCTGATCTTATATAGCCATCGGTGATTATGAAGAATACAGCTGCTGACATTGCAGCTTGTGAAGTATTTCAACAAGGATTTCCTCGCAATTTTTTGAACTTTTGATATTCTCTCTTGAACAGTTTCAGGATGATCTAAACTTCGTTTTATTCCTCTCTTGTTGAGCTTGCGAATCCTTCAAGCATTTCTTCTCTCTCTCTCTCTCTTTTTTTTTCTCCATATGTATATATTATTGTCAGTTTTTTCGGTCTTGAGTATTTTGAATGTTCCAAGAATTACCATGTTCTCTGAAACATATGCAGACTGTGTTTACATTTGATTATGTCAACTCATACTTTACATTGTCATAATTCAAGTCAATATGTTTCTATATCACAGTTCTGAGGATGAACTAATGTTATATATTTTTATTCAGTTATTAGGGCAAGTGTTCCTAAGTTGGAGCTGGATTCAGTATTTGAACAGAAGAATGATATAGCGAAAGCTGTGGAAGACGAACTTGAAAAAGTATTATTATGTCTATTTTGTTATTTTAAGACTAATCAAGTGTACATGTGCAGACTAAAACATTCCTGTTGTGGATCTTTAGGCCATGTCACATTATGGGTTTGAGATAGTTCAGACTCTTATTGTGGATATTGAACCAGATGAGCATGTGAAGAGGGCCATGAATGAGATAAACGCAGGTATAACATGTTAAACTTTAGGAATTTGAATCTTGAACTTATTTTGCCATTTTATTTGGCTCTCTTGCCCTTAACTTTATTGAAACTTCATCTGTTTGTCGATGTTTGGTGTCTCAGCTAATCTTAAAATCTTTAGAAAGAACTATATGTTCCCCAGATGAAGAAATTACGTCCGAATAGTTAGCTATTTTAACGCAAATTTTCTCCACTGGTCTGATACTGATATATGTTTACTTGTAATACATAGCTGCTAGATTGAGGGTGGCTGCCAATGAGAAGGCTGAAGCGGAGAAGATATTGCAGATCAAACGAGCAGAAGGAGAAGCTGAGTCAAAGTACCTGGCTGGGCTTGGTATAGCTCGACAGCGGCAGGCTATCATAGATGGACTTAGGGACAGTGTGTTGGCCTTCTCTGTAAATGTACCGGGGACAACATCTAAGGATGTCATGGACATGGTTCTTGTGACGCAATACTTTGACACAATGAAGGAGATTGGCGCATCATCAAAATCCAACTCGGTTTTCATCCCACATGGGCCAGGTTCTGTAAGAGACATTACTACTCAAATCAGGGATGGTCTTCTTCAGGCCAGAACCTCTGAATAAAATGAGTCTAATATAGCAGTTTGGACAAGCCAGCAATCCTGCTTCATCGACCCCTACCAAATAAAACCCTCGCTATCTTGTAATCGAAGTTCGGCCAAATGGTTATTGTCCTTGTTAATAGGTTGAGGTTGAGGTTGAGGTTAGTATCTCTTCTCTGAATCTCTACGCTTTATCGTATGTATGAAAATCGAAGAGAACCTTAGCAGTATATGCTTGTTGCCAAATTGGATGTTGAACTTTGTTATTGTACCTAAAGAAGATGTGAAAGCTTCTCTATTGTATATAAAAAGTTTTAATGGTGTTGTTTGCTGCTACCTTTCGCAAATGTTTTAATTTAATTTATTCGAGTTTTCTTCTTTGTTTTTTATTTTTATGGACGTTTTTTTGGTTCTTCTTGCCTTCAGTAAATACTGATACAAATTGGGTTAAACACAATTTGATTAACCAAAGAGCAAAGTTTTTACAATCTCTCGGAAATTCAACAAAAGAAATTTGCTAATTTCATGTTTGCCGATCACAATTATTTTTACAATCCATGAAAGAAACATCATTTGTCTCTAATTCCCCACCAATCAAACCTGCCTTCATTCAAGACAACAAATAACAGCTTTCCCTATGGCTTGAGTGCCAAAGCCAACCCAACTTTAGCACTCTTTTCAATTGCTCTGGTGTCCACCTCTCCAGAGATAGTGAAGAGAGACTTGGGGCGCCACTCATGCTGGATCAGAGCACTTGCTCTGCCATAGTTGTTCACTCGAGCCTTCACTGTGGTCAATGGGTCAAGAGCGTGCTGCGTACCAATTGTGAGAGTGTTCTCGTTACTCGAAAAGCTATGTGTCAGCTCCGCACCAACTGCTGTGTTTGTCAGTGGGCTAACAATGTGATAGTAGGAAGCATTAAGAGTGTCACCTTTATCATTCCTATAGTTATCAGCAAAAATAACCTGATCAAAACCAGAAGCACAAGAAGTAGAATAATGGGATACATGCACAAGTGACGATAACCGCTTAGGCAGATATTTCAGGTAACTTTTCATGCTTCCGAGCCAATAGTTTAACTAATGAATGATCAGAATGATATATAGCAATACAATAGAAGTTCCATATCTTAAAATATGGAACTATGAGTGCATATGAAAATAATATAAATCTAAAACTTTGTTAACCCCAACTCTGGAGAGAACTACTTACAATGTTATGGAACTATGAGTGCATATGAAAATAATATAAATCTAAAACTTTGTTAACCCCAACTCTGGAGAGAACTACTTACAATGTCAGGGAAGCAATGAGGTCGGAATGGGTGAAATTCAACCCAGCATTCAATTTGGTAAGGTTCCCACTGGCAGTGTCAAATGAGAGATCAGTCCCAAGAGATACACAATTGTTTCCAACCACACCAGAGAAATTAACAAGGGGATTTGCAGTCAATCCAATGCTAGTGCTTATGCCAGCATAGTCATGCTGGTATTGCAGTTCCACCTATTACAGCAACAATAAAGACCTCAGAAGGGAAGGGCAAACATAGGTACAACTCTTAAATGAAGATGGTGAAAATATTGGTATTAGCATCAAAATACTTAATGACAGGAGTAAGGGAGTCTTCGTTACCTTGCCAGACCTTTGATCAGGGACAACAAAACTAAAGATCGTCTTCAATCCCGGTGCAGGTTCATCAACAGTAACAGTGGTAAAAAGCTACAAAATAAAACCGAAAAAAATAACAATAAAACAAGATAATATTTGAGCCAAGACCGATTTCACCATTTAAATAATTAACAATCAAAAGGGCTCACGGCCACACCCATTAATCGGCAATAAGACTGAAGTTTGCACAACAGCACTAGACAAAAACATTCCCAGACTTTGTATTCATCATAACAAGATGGCACGCAACAACACGACCTTTGAAATATAAAGGCTTTTCAAATTGTGAAAGAAAGTTACAGCTTACATTAGACTTCGTGTCGACCTTCACATTGGTAGTGATGTTCTTGTTCTTCAGCTCAGTGCTTACATCAGCCAAAAGCAATTCACCTTTCTTAATCCCAGTCGATGTGATTGCCTGACAACATATATCCAATTAAAAGAATCAGAATATCAACTAGAGAAGAAGGTAGCAAATGAGAAAGGAAAAAATAAGAAAAAGCATAAATCTCCAGATCAATGATAAGATCAGACAACTAAAATGTTCATGCACACATATCCAACAAAGAAATACCCAAAGAAATCATGAAACTTTAAAACAAGGCAAAAGCATAAAGATTTTATACATAAACATAATAACTAAGTACCACACACAGTTTATACAAAAAAACTGGAAATTCAACAAACATAAATAGATTATCAATCAAAATAAACGAAAAGGAACAAATATATATTGAAAAAGTTATGATCATTTATACAAGAGAAAACAAATAAAAATAATCGAAATGAACAGCAGAGGTTTCACCAAATCAACTGAAAAGGAAATAACATTCAAATATTCAAAAATTAAAAAGAAATACTCACGACTCCATTGGAAGTGAAAGTAGTGACAGTGAACTTGTGGTCGGCCTGGTAATCCTTGTAAAGAAGATCTGAATTCAAAAACTAAAAATTACTAGTAAAAAGTAGTTAAAATGAAAAGAAGGGAAATAAACCAGAAATGAGAAACCTTCACCTCTAGCCTTTTTGCCGATATCGGAGTAAAGACCAGGGCCTTTTCCCATGCTTCTTTTTTCTGAGAAAATGGAGAGCAAAATGAGAGAAATGACGGTAGGTTTCAGGTTTTCTGGCTTTTGGCTGTTTGCGACAGACGAGGAAGGAAAAAAAAAGTATAAATTAATAAAATAAAAAACCCTAATTAATAAATATTTGGTGTTTATGGACCGTTGATCTTGGGTTGCGAAAAATATTCGTTGTTGTTGACCGTTGATATCAGCCGCAGGGGGTTGTCGTGGCGGCCTCGGGTTTTCTGGTATCAAGATTGGGCTTATTCTATTCGCCCGTTTTTTGAATGGGTTCTGCTAAGGCCTTGTTTACCTTCGTAAGTTTAAAAAATTGGGTCAAATGAGGATTGGGTCAAATGAGGTTTTGCCAAACGGAAATTTTTGCAGCCCAAGCCTACAAGCTTGTTGAAGCTTTAGTCTAAGTAAAGTTTTGGGTTGGACTTGACTGTTAAATGCCAGTTAATTAGACTTATAATATTTCAAATGATTATATTTATTAAAATTTATATAAATATAAATTATTTTGATTGTGATTATGATATTTTAAAATACATAAAAATGAGACGGCAACAAGAATTGTTGCATCTGCAGTTAGCTAACATCCAAGTGGAAAACATATGGAACTGGGCTCGGATTGGAGGTGTACCCTTCTACACAATACTATGGTTTTACGTTATGATGCCTGACTTAAAGTGTTGAGAATCAATCTTGGGAGGTCAATTCCTTACATCTTGCCATATCTGTTTAACATTTTGTATATTGCAAGCAAATGATTTCTTGCTTATTGTTCTAAAATATCAAATAAAAATACCATTTGCTACCTTTCCAAATTCTAGTTGCTCTTCGTATTTCCGCTATCCTGTCCATTTTCTCTGTATCTAATTCAAGCTATTTGTTTGGAAATAATCAAATATAGCATGGGAGGAAAGTTGAAAATTTTTTCGATAATCAACACATAATGGAGTAAATGATGAAACGTACGAAGCAGTTCATCAATTCACCTACTTCATCTTCTGTGAAGTGTAGAATAGTAGAGTTTGTCAAAAATGTATTTCCTCTTGTTCTTTTTATTACTTTACTTCCCATTCAAGGTGAACATCTAAATTATGAATTTTCCAACAATTTTAATTGTAACTGAAATAAATGTCTTCCTGGCCATCGAAGCCGTATGTTTTGCATCAGTTGGTTAGTGAAATAACTAATAATCCTGAAAATTCACCTCAAAATTTTAGGAAATTCTAACCGTTTATTACCAAAACTTGAAATGCTAGCGGTTCCCCTTCTTTCTTGCTGCAGGAATAACTCGTTGTCTTGTTTTAGTCCCTTTCTTGCTGTATTTAAACAATCCCTGTAATATTTATAACAAATGAAGATTTTCTCTTCCAAAAAGGCCAAGCTTAATTTGTAGTTCAACCTGTTGGCGTAGGTTGTCTCCGGTCTTGGTCCTGTCTGCAATCAACAAATTGTTCGCAGGACTTCGGCCTTGGAATCCCATTCTCCCTTTCTTTTTTTTGCCAGCAAATTGAATCACAAAGCCGAAATCCAAAGCCTGAAGCAATAAGGGCTAAGCATGGCTGCCAACAATAAAAGTTTTAGCTTACTTTTCTTTTTCTTGTCCTTTGTTGTCATAATCCCAACCCTGCAAGCTCACATCGCTGAATATGATGAATACTGGAAGCGACGTGAATTGGAAGCTAAAGAACATTTCGAGAGGGCTTACAACCCCAATCCTGAAGAAGTCACCCTTCATTTCAACCATCATGTTGCCAGGTATAAGACTATGAATCAATCTAAAAAATTGTTAGTTTTTCAAATAATGAATCTTTTTTTTGCCTACTTACTTTTCTCTTGCATGAAGGACCTTGATGGGGTTTAATAGCACAAGACGGGAATTGAGGGGAAGGAAGAGAAATGGTCCCTGCGAGGCTACCAACCCCATCGACCAATGCTGGCGCTGTGATCCAAACTGGGCAAGAAACAGGAAGAGACTCGCTGATTGCGCCCTTGGATTTGGCCGTGGTACTACTGGTGGAAAGAACGGAAGGTTTTACGTGGTTACAGATCCTTCGGATAGTGATATGGTTAATCCTAAACCTGGAACTCTACGTCATGCTGTGATACAAAACCGGCCTCTCTGGATCGTCTTCAAAAGCAGTATGATTATCAAGCTTAACCAGGAGCTCATTATGACAAGCAACAAAACCATCGATGCTAGGGGAGCAAATGTGCATATAGCATATGGGGCTGGTATTACTATCCAGTTCGCGAGGAACGTCATTATCCATGGCCTCCATATTCATGATATTGTTCAGGGCACTGGTGGCCTGATCAGGGATGCTGAAGACCATTTCGGATACAGGACAAGGAGCGATGGCGATGGGGTTTCTCTTTTTGGAGCAACCAATGTTTGGCTCGACCATCTTTCCATGTATAATTGCTACGATGGTCTCATTGATGCCATTCAGGCTTCAACTGCCGTTACCATCTCCAACTGCCATTTCACTGACCACAATGAGGTAATCAAAACTTTTTGATTATTGATTTTAATTCGCAGAAGCTGAACACTCCTGCGTGACAAATTAAATGCAGGTGATGTTGTTTGGAGCTAGTGACAGTTACTCCGAGGATCAGAAGATGCAGATCACTGTTGCTTTCACCCACTTCGGTAAAGGCTTGGTACAAAGGATGCCAAGGTGCCGATGGGGCTTTATCCATGTGGTTAACAATGACTACACTCATTGGCTCATGTATGCCGTTGGTGGAAGCAGCCACCCTACAATTATCAGCCAGGGTAACCGATTTGTTGCTCCACCAAACGCTGCAGCTAAAGAGGTAGCCAGTCACATTTTCAATTAGTTAATTTTCCTAAATAAGATGATCAACTATTTGTATTCTCTTTGCTAAAGTAACGTTCATGTTTTGGTAAAATATTGGTGAAGGTGACCAAGAGGGACTATGCACCACCAGAAGTATGGAAAAGCTGGAACTGGAGATCAGAGGGCGACTTGATGGTTAATGGGGCCTTTTTCGTTCAATCCGGAGATCCAAACGCCAGCAAGAAATACGCAGGCAACCTCAAGATGTCTGCTAAGCCTGCTAAAATGGTGTCCCTACTCACAAAACATTCTGGATCACTTGAATGCACTCGTCGCAGGCCTTGTTAAACAATTTTATATGTTTTTCTTATTACAGACGTAACATTTAAATGCCTACTCCGAACTCTCATCACTACACGATATGATCGAAGCGCGGGATAGAAGTGGTTAATGGGAAATTTTCTTATATTTCATTTTCTTTCTTGTATTAAGTTTGCAAGGGGATCATAAATGAAACAACATTTCAAGATTATAAGCTTTCAAATTTCAATATAAGATGCAGGAATTTTGTTTTTTTTTTTTTCTCCCATACGACGTACACATATCTGTTTTTCCATGTATTAAGTACAACATGTACACCCTCTTATACATACTGAGTATACTACCATGATAAATGTAATGCTTATATATATATATTAATAAAAAATTTTAATTAAGATTAAAAGTATTATTTTTCGTATTGAGTTATCCTGTCAACCGAACATGTATATTTGATTTCAATATTGGAAAGTAAATAGAACTCATGATATCTACATTTTATTTTGATGCATGTACTTACAAACATAACTTTAATAATCTCAATAATCCTGAAATCTTAAAGTTTAGATCCTTAATGTCTACTATTCCAGCACAATTACTGAGGATCAAGTTGCTCGCTTGCTTCTTCTACTAATTGAAGATCATGATTTGATGGGCTTAAGTTTTTACTAGGGCATGTCCTTACATTGTGCCCTTTTGCTCGGCATAACCTGCAGGTATATATTCTACTTCCAGTAATTGAAACGTCTCTCACCCCTATCACTCGAGGACATGTACGACGATTATGACCAGTTTTGCGACAAACCTTGCAATGGTGAGGCCTTCTACCAGAGCTTCTATGATTGCTCAACATCGACGTTGGACAAGTTCGTCTGTTATGGCCCTTTTCTCCACATAATCGACACTTGAACCGCTTATCTATTGAACTATCTCTAATTTCAGGGCAGTAGTGTCTTCTATGCCCTTCACAGCCACAATTTCTGCAGTAAAATTTGACTCCTGCATTACAAGAAGAAATAAAATAATAACGTCAATAAATTCTTAAAAAGATAGGAGGAAAGAAATCCCATGCTGCAATGGAGCTTCTAGTCTGCTTGAAATTCAATGGTTTGCCTATATAGCAATAAGGTTCATACCCAAGCTCCCCATTATCGCCCTAGTTGATGCAGGCAATAAACTAAACCTAAAGCTAGAGGCAAAAGCAACAGATATTTTTACTAAGCTCTCGAGATAATATGCCAATGGTGATGTCTGCAATGAGCATAACCACTACAAAAAAAAAAAAACAAAATATATTGAGGAAATAAGCCTCATCCATAACTGATAAAACAGTAAAAGGTTAAGTTATTTGTACGGCCAGGAAAGAAAATGTTTTCTGATTTTGCTAAAATTCGTCAGCAGTAAACTTTTGACGGCAAATGTGAGCAACCTTTCATAGAAATGCTCCGTTTACGTCGGTTCTCTGGATCACTAAAAAAGCCTTTCAAAGCTTCAGAAACTCGCTTCCTTGCTGCAGCTGTTCCTTTGGCTTTCTACAATATGTATAATATTATTACCAAAGCATTAGGTTAGGTACATTTAGTCACTTTGCTTCCAAGAAAAAAGCACAAAGTGAAAGTTGCAAACACGACTTGAAGCCACAAAGTTAAAAGCTTAAATTCAAACCTTAATGGCAGCCACCCTTTTAGCTTGAAGCATCGGATCACTATGGATGATCTTCATTCTTTTACTAAATAGTCCTGTTTTGGCATTGAGACTCTGCAATCATCCAACTAAACAAAGAAGATTAAATTCATGGAACATGTAGACTTTTCACCTACTTTAAGTATATTCAAGAAGAAAATTCAGAAACCCATAATGTGTATTTAAACGTAGCACCATCATAGAAAGCATATGTAAGCAGCTCAGATGACATCAGATGCGATTTTTGATATTTTGCCCATTGTAAATCATATGACGTAAAACTGTAAAAGCAAAAGCTACAGGGTACTTCACCTTTGGAACATAAGAGTAAACTAAGATAACTTCACCAAGGTAGTAAACTAAGATAACTTCACCAAGGTACCAATATTGCTATCTAGCAGCACTAAATCAGATAAAGCATTTGAAGCATTGGATGATGGCAACTTGAAGAGTTTATCTTGCCTAACTTCATTTAGAAGTAATGCCAAATTTTATTTAAAACAATGCATGAACAGTTCTGTATTTCAATTATAAGTCAATAAAACATAGGCCTAGAATGTTTTTTTATAAAATGATGCCAACATTCAAGCATCAAACTAACTTTTAGTGATCGGCTGATCTTCAATCCAACTTCAGGAGATGGTGATTGGTAAACACGCTTTGATTTTTTCTTCACATCCAGATTCAAGTCTAGATTGTCTACCTCATCATCCTCTTTTACTCTGAGTGGAGAACTGAACAAGAGGAGAAAAGGAGAAAAAAAGAAATTAGAGGGAACAATTATGTTATGGTGCAAAATCAATAAATTCAGATATCTTATATAGCAACGATAATCAAGAGAATTTCCAAAACCTACTGCGCATTATCAAATAACTCAAGCAAAAGAATATACAAGGACCATTAAGCAACTCACAAGAGTTCATGATAGATCTAACTTATAGAGATTTTCTTCTATACTGCAGTTAAGTAAAAAGAATTCATGATGACAAACAAGGCCAAATTTCAAGGCATAATGATAAACTTGACATTATACAATATTCACCCTAAAAGGAAACCGAAGAGCAACTGAATTTATGGTTAGGACATCCCAAGTGACTTATGTGAACTGATTTTTGCATAAAGAGAAAGTAGAATAACGAGATTACATTGAACGAGCTTTCTCCCATGGTTGCTCATCAATGGACTCTTCCCATATCACACGATCTCCCAAGCACTGACGACAAGTCATTATACCCTGCCATTATTAGGACTCCTAAGTAAGTGAATGGCTAGATACAATTTTCTTAGACTTGTCCGTTTGAATGCCATCAAAATTACATTCTAATAATTTACCTTCATAAGCACATACAAATTTCAAAGCATGTCACGTTCCATGTTCATTGAAGAAGCAGTTGTCAACCGCAAATACAATGGCTACTCTTCTTTTGGTTTATACTGATAAAACATTAGTACTAAGTATGGCAACATGTACCTTTCCATAACATTGAGAACAGTCTGATCTTGATCTTTCAATACCGCACTCTGTACACGGAGTATAACCTCTCCCCCTGCAACTTGGACAAGGAAGCTCTCTGATATACTGACCATTTGGACCAAACCATGATCTAGGTTTCGGTGCCCCTGGAAGGTCGTTTCTGAAAGCAAATTCAGTGAATTAATTGAGATGTCAGTTCTGTAAAAACTTCATATAATCTAACAGTGACAAGTATGTTGAGAATAAATGTCAAAGAAGCAATATGCTAAACTTTAACAGCGTTGGTAATTCAGATTTAAGACCCTGTAAAATGCTAAGAACTATGTGGGGGAGGGGAGTTATTGGGGGAGCAATAGTACCTAAAAACACTTGACATTCTCACAACTCGAAAGCAGAATATGCATTAAAAAAAACTTCCAAAGACAACAAGCAAAATCAAGATTCTCAAAGCATCAAAAGAGATCACAAGTAAATACAGAAAGCAGGAGAGCAGAAGCGCAAAAACCTTGGCTCTGGATCAACTGAGAGTCCAAATAGCTCCTCTGAAGGATCATAACCCAACTGTCACCGCAGAAGCAAAAAGCATAAGAAAAAAAAAAAAAAAACAACAAAGAGCAAAGGCAAGTGAGCCAAGAGAGAGAGAGAGAGAGAGAGAGAGAGAGAGAGAGAGAGAGAGAGTTTACTTGGCTTTGTTTAGGCAGTGGCATTGAATCATCATTGGAGGGAGATGAAAACACGCAAGGTTTGAAGCTAATCTTTGTCTTGGACTGGAGAATAACCAAGAAACGTCCGCTCTTCTGCCCCCAACTCCATTGAGGAAGGAGAGGTCGAAAGGAGCAACAAACTGATAACATTTACATATGTAAAATTGAGAGCAAACAAATGAAAAAAAAAAAAAAAAAGAAAAAGACGAAAGAAATCTATCTATTATCAGTAAAACGAGTTTCCAGACTGAGAAGTGATGTCGATGATGGCCATGTGGTCGGCAGAAGAAGATGAGGGAGCGCCTTTTGTTTTGTGATTTTCTCGACGTGTGGCCTAGGATAAGCCTTTAGCCCCCCGACCAGACAAGACATTCAAATTCCACGTAAGTAATAAAAAAACATTTTTTTTCTATCACCAAAAATAACACTGTCACTAAATTTTACTAAAAAAGAGTTACAAGTTGATTACGATTGATTTTAATTTTTTAATGAAATTTAAAAGGATGGTATTTTTCTTTTTCACTTTCTGATTTTAAGAAAGAGTCGAGATACTACAAAATGCTTCAAAACATAGCTGGGAAAGAGGGGGAGAATCAAAGATAAAAGAATACCCAAAAAAGAGAAGAATGCTGCAACTTCAATTCTTATCTTCTTCCCCACTCTCTGCCCAAACCTCAAATCCCAACTCCATCTTCAACCTCAAGCTTTTCCCTTATTTATCTTCACTCAAGTCCACCCAAAACCATGCCTTTAAATTTAATCCCCTCTCTTTGACTTCCAAACCCTCCAAGTTTTCTCTCAAATGCCGCCAATCTGAATATTTCGACCAGAAACAGAGGTTTAATAACTTTTCTTCTACTTCAGCGACGCCATCCTCAGGTAAGGCAAAATTCTCCATTTTTTGGGGGAAAAAAATGTGTTGTAGTTTTTATCAGTGGTTTTTCAACTGTTGAAAGTGTTTTGTTTGACAGCAGCCTTGCCGCCTAGGTTTTATGTGGGTCATTCGATTTACAAAGGGAAGGCTGCTCTTACTGTGGAGCCGAAGGCCCCTGAGTTTGTGCCTTTAGATGTAAGTTCCATTCAAATGTTTCTTTTTTATTTTAAAAAATTTCTATAACTGTAGTTATAGTTGGAAATGCTGGAATTTTTGATAATTTTTCTTTGTTTTTTGTTCCTTTTTCTCTTGGGAGCGTGTTTGCTGTACAGTCAGGGGCATTTAAAATATCCAGGGAAGGTTTTGTGCTGCTACAGTTTGCTCCTGCAGCTGGTGTTAGACAATATGATTGGAGCAGGAAGCAGGTGATCTAGTGCTAACTTAGCTTTCAATTAAATGTTTTTAAAAAATTAACTAGAACATTTTAGAAGGTGGTGTTTCTAATCTTTTAAGAAATGCTTGGTTCAAATATTAGGATTAGAAGAACGCTTAGTTTCCAAGTCTTGTTTAAAACACTTTGCAGATTTGTGTGTGCGTGAACATTCATGATTTTGGACTCCATATTTTAAAGAATGAGGAGCATGTATAAGTTGTAGGAGATATTTCGAAAATCATCATTAATTACTTTTCTCATTTTTATCATTTGATGTGTTTACCATAAATCAAATGTAAAATCTTTATGGTATAAGGATGAATACATGCTAGAGATATAATAGACATCCGTTGCTGATTTGCTTCTCTCCAGGTGTTCTCACTATCAGTGACTGAAATTGGAACTCTGATTAGCCTTGGTGCAAAGGAATCGTGTGAATTTTTCCACGATCCTTTTAAAGGAAAAAGGTATTATATGCCCACCTGCCCACCCACCCACAAAACACCTCTCTGTGTAGTGAATACTAAAGGTGCTAATTGAACTCTCCCTGATGCAAATTTGTTAGTGCTGGCAACTGCTTAAAATATTTGATATCCCCAGTCCCATTTCAGTTTTGTGGTTTCTCATATTTTCATAAGCTATATGAATATCTTGAAGGATCTATGAATTGAGGATCAATGATTCTGTAAGGCAAGCAATAGATTTTTTTTTGTTAAGAAGATTTTTCTTCAATAGCAGTAAATAATTCCTAAGAATTTGTAAAATCGAAAAGTAAAGCAGTGGGATGACTTCAGAACTATAGCTTGCTATTTTCTGTTTCTGTATGCTCGGGATTGAATCCACTTCTAAGGATGAAGTATTCGAGGCAGGAGAGATTAGAGACTCCATAATCCATTGTCATATCATATTTTATGTTATCTACAAGTTAAAACCAAAGAAATGGTTTTATATGCAGGATATTATGTTGGTTTTATGAAGTGATGCCCTTAGTAAAATCAGGTTTTGTTGCTGAATGGGGCTAGAAGCCTAGAAATGCTTCTAATTCATTATTTCTATTAATCATGGAAATTTCATTACTTTTTTTTTTGGGGGGGGGGGTGGGTTGAGGAAGCAGCGACCGCAACTATTGGTAACTATTAATGATTTGCTTCTAAAACCAATAAGTTTATTTTAAATTTTCTTTTGATAGTAAAACGTATTCTGCAATCAGCTATAATGTTTAAATGTTGCAAAAAAGGCAAAGTCGTCACTGTTGTTTTTAATTGAGATGAATTCTAATAACATTGTAGTATTTTTCAGTGAGGAAGGAAAGGTTAGGAAGGTCTTGAAGGTAGAGCCACTCCCTGATGGGTCTGGTCACTTTTTTAACCTTGGTAATTCTCTATTCTGTTGAATCTTTTCCAGGAATTAAGAACATTACTTACTTTGTGATGCCACAGTGTTTGAATCTAATGCTGCACCATCAGTATTATTCCTATTTACTTGTGCAATGCTATTTTCTGAAGTCCAGTTAAACATAACCTGTAGATCCTTCTCAATTCCCTAGCCCTAGGAAAATTTGCATTTTTCAAGTTTTGTTTGGTATAGATATGTCTCATTGCCTATAATGTTAATGATGTGCTAGAGGAATTTGTGTCCATGTTGTTGTTGGTGGATCAAATTTTAGCGCTGATTCGCCCTTTGAAATATTATCTTCTGACCAAAACCCATTTAGTGACTGTTTACATTAAAGTCAGAATGGGAAAAATTGACATATATTTATGCACCCCCGCCCCCCTTATTTTTTTTTTTCTCTTTCTTGTCATGTTTTGTGTGATTGTAATCAATCCGTGACATTTTGTGACCTAACATTTATAACGGCTTTTGTTGAAGGTGTTCAAAACAAACTTCTAAACATGGATGAAAATATTTACATTCCCATCACGCGAGCAGAGTTCACCGTCCTCAACTCAGCATTCAATGTATGATATGCTTCTCCTTGGTTCTGATTTCCATTCTAGAATTTTTATCTATAAGTTGTTAGTATCATCGACCGTTTTCTAAGTCACCGGGAACTTTTTTTTTTTTTTTTTGTTCTCTCTGCAGTTCATTTTGCCATATCTTTTAGGTTGGCATGCCTTTGCGAATTCAATCAAACCAGATGAAACAAGTAGTCGTGTGAATAATGCCAATCCCAGATATGGAGGAGACGATGAGTGGAGCAGGTAATTCATGATGGAGATTGTTCAAAATTTGTCATAGGATGTCCTTTCTATCTAGTTTTTCAATTATTCTGAATTGTAGCTAGTTAGAGAAAATTGTCCCTGACAGATTCTTTTCCTTGTGCTTTGACGCTGATCCAAGTTTTCTTCGAGCGATATAGATTGCTCCCCTCCCCCCCTACCCCAAATTTCGTTGCCTTCCAATGGTACAAGTTCCTAATGATTGGTTATCTTATGTGTCCAAATTTGAAGGTAAGTGTCACGCCTCAAACTCGTATGTAGATGTGTAGGATACATATGTTGAAAATGCATACTTTAGAAAAAAAATAATAAAGAATTTGGTTAACATAATTTGTATCTGCTAAACTAGTCTTGTGATAGATAATGGGGGAACATTCGATAAAAATAACTAGTCTTGTAATAGATAATTAATAATCATTTGATAAGAACCCGTACCACATTCTTGTGATCTTCAAGTTAATCTGTGCACCTTGGTGCTTATATGTTATCTTCGTGCAATATGGTCTTGTTTGGCTGGTATCTTTCTTTGGGAATGCTTGCAGTTACCTTTGCAATGATTTAAAAAAAAAAAAAACTTAGCAAAACATACGGTAGCAAAAATCAAGAACTGTTTTAATTTCGAATTTAGATACTCAGAAACATGAACTTTATAGTTTGTTAACGAAAATATAAATGATCAAACACTGCGTCGGGGTAAGATAACGAATGGTTTTAGGCCATAAAATGGTCATATTATGGAATGTCCATGTGTCTTTCTGAGAGTTAAACGAAGAAATTACATTTTATAACCATGAAATACTCGGTTACGAACAAGCAATTACTGGGTAACGTAATCGACTGCTCATGAATTTGGAATCAAAATAGAAAGGACTGGTTGCAAACTGAAATGCAATTTCTGAAAGGCAAACACGTCTCAGAGGAGGCCTCCATTATCTTTGCCCACAGCAGACTTGCCGATTTTTGACCATCTTCGTAATCTAAGATATGGATTATGTTATTAGGGGCATAGGTAAATTCTCTGAACTGCCACACTGCAAAATGATGGTTGTGAACATGATGATGCAATCAACTCCTAGCTGAAACGCTCCTGCAAATATCAAATTGCAGTAATCAAAATGCACCAAAACTCTATGATTTTTTTTTTATCATAATAGTACTTGCAAAACTAAAAAGGTTTCAAAAAGTATAAATCCAACCTCTGCAGACTTCTTGGCTCTTCATCCAAATTATCAGTACCATCTTGCACAGTAGCATCCCTTCCTGAATCATTCATACTTCCAGATAAAATATCGGCAACGTCCTTCAGACCCTGAAATAACCATGCCAAGATTTAGACATTACAATCATTTTAAATTCCAAGTCATAACCTAGAAAATTTACATCTGAGTAACACATGAATTGTGGATTGATCCACGAAACTTTAGGCCAGCAAATTCAACTAATATTGATACCTGACCCATGCACGCTTCATTGGACCACAACAGAATTAAGTATAGGGCATATGTGCATGTAGAGAGCAAAAAATTTTGAACTCTCTCTATTAATGCAGAAAGATACCTTCAGAGTCGGAGTTCCTGAATTTGTCAGTAAAGCACGAGATTTCCCAGAAAGTTTAAGTTGCTGCTACAAGAAAATTTCAACTCATACAATTAGATTACGGTCATAAAATAATTTACATAGACAGAATGACTTAAGTCATATTTGAGTGAAGAAACATGTATTATAATCTTTTAGAGTCTAGGAGGGACTGCCATTAAAAATGAAATGATCAAAAGACAAATGACAATGATGACAATCTCCACCTCCTTCCCCCCCCCTCCCCAACTCTAAATATGATTAAATAAGATGGAATGAAAATAATATCATATTGAAAACTCGAAAGTAAAAACAGACTAAATACTCATCTTCCCACTAGTACAAACCTGCAGAGCTTCAGGCATCTTTGCTTTCTTGCCACCAACCATATTACAAAGGTACCACACACCAGCATTGGCAAGATCCTGCCACAAAAAAACTTTGTAGGTAAATTCCGTCGAATAAAATCAATATACAGCATAGACAAAAAAAAAAAAAAAAAATCACTCTGAGACGCACAAGAAACTAAATATCAAATTCTTTCTAATCAGTACTAAAACAAAACCTTGCAACTGATCACCGGGAAAGGGGGCAAAGGGAAAATATTGAATCCAAACATTCAAAATCGGTTACAACAATATTTTGATGCAATTTTTCCCAGAATTACACATTCAACTTCCATATTGCAAAGTTCAAGAAAAGGTAAAAAAACTATTTACCTGCTTATATTCCAATGAACCTATTTTTCCATCCTGCAAGTGAGCAAATTTGTAAAAATCATTACAGAGGCAAAACAAATCAGATATATGTATATAAATAATATGACCTTTAAGTCTTCTCAAAGCCTGTATGACTCTTAAATTTTAACTCTTTTCTAGAAAGAGGATAGAGGAATGAAAAGGACGAAAGAATGATGCTCCTCTTCTATGTTACTAGAAGAACCAGTTGAATTCATTAACAAGTTTAACATCTTCTGAAGTGGGAGGAAACCGAAATCGTGAAAGAGGCACACAATCACTGTGGCACCATATAACAACCACTTCTCAACAAGTGCAACTATTATTAAAGAAGAAAAGTTCTCACCAAACCAGAAATCATTCTCTGCAGTGCATCCAAATCATATTCAATGTTAGAAAGATTCATACGAGCGTCTTCTACCTGTTTCACAAATATAAACAGAATTAGAGGTAGTACCATATTAATTCGTTTGATCTATCAGATTAGTGCTATAACGACCCCAAAACCAAGTACATTAACCCAAAGCCCAGATGCAAAGAGCAACAAAAGCATCATAAACTTGATATTCTAACATTAAGTTCAAATGTTTCAAGTAAAATTTTTGAACCCATTTATTATCATTGACATGATAGAAGATTAATCTCCACAATTCAAAGCATTTGTAACAATCGCGTGTGACCAGTTGCACTCTTTTAACTCCTTCTTAGAACTAAAAATCATAAGAATGCAAGAAGAGGCAAGAGGGAAGGGTGATGGGTGATGGGGTCGTTGGCCTTTTTCAATGAGGTTGTGTAGCCTATGCTATTCGTACTACAAAGATTAGATAAAGAAAAGAAGAAATATGTTCACTTACACTTTCTTGAATGCTCTTCGAGATTTCCTTCTGTGTTTCCATTTTATCATCCAGGTTCTGAATACGTTGTGTCAAATGCTTCTTTGCAGCCTGCCCACATAAGATTTGCGAACTAATCAGAGGCTGTATGCATATTTCAGCATGCCATTTTAATATATAAAGTGATTTAAAAACTAATTAGGTCAATACATATTAGAAGCATATTCCTTAAGGAAACTTTTAACACCAAAGCAAGCGCACACAAGCACAAGTAGCCTCACTATATTAATCTACAGCAAATTTCCAAGAAAATACTTCATCAAATAATTTCAGTGAACATATAACCTAAAAAGGAATAATGAGAAAAGGAGTAAATAAAACGATAATCTTTTACTTTTAGAAGAACTATGCCAAAGTTTTTTTGGTTTCTACTCAAAGATCTCACCATATATAGCATTAATTAAAAGGCAATTTTCCATTAACACAAGTCACAATAACTATGACCAGCCAAATCCCTTTTCTAATAAAACAAATAAACGATGGAATGGCAAGTAAATCATTTTTTTTTCAGAAAAATGCTTCAGCGAAGCATTTAAGTCAAAACTAGGTAAGAAAATGAAATGAAGAGAACATAAACTTACAGAGAGAGCATCTGAGACAGAATCCAGATGTTTTGTTAAGTTCTCCACAGCCACCGCCATATTTCGTTTTGTTACCCAGAAAAGATCAGAGAATGAAATGCCCTATCAATTAGAAAAGGGAAAAAAAAAAAAAAAAAGCAAATTTGTCAAATGACAAGGCAAACAGCATGACTGAAAAGAATGAAGAGAACTAGAGCTAGCCAAAGGAAAAGTTGATATCAGTAAGTATGCAAAAGCATCTATTTTGTTTCCCTCGAGAGGAATTAATAAAGTGGGTGAAAATAAAAGAAAAGGGGCAGGGCAGGCATTGGGGGATTTTATTTTGTACGAGAAAAGATTGTTAATTCTACATAGCCACTAAACTGTAAAAAACGAAACTACATAAATAAATAATGAAACAATGACAAGCAAGACAGGCAGGCTTTGAGGGATTTTAACTTTTTATACAAAAGATAATTAATTCTACATAGCCACTAAATTGTATGAAAGGAACCATATCAATAATTGATTAAACCATGACATACCTTCCACCACATGTAACCATAACCCAACGCCCCCAACGTAGCAGCTGGGATTACAAGAGAGCTTAACTTACCTGCCATATCAGGAAAAAGCAAACAAACAAAGCACATACACTTACAAAGTGCTTCATCTAATCTCATTAAATACAATTATAAACTGGTTTCACATATTAAAAAAATACCTCCGGAATCCCCATTCAAAACAGTTATCTGCCGTGCTGAGGCCAGTTGCCTAATCTCCGTTGACAAGCGACGCACCTATAACAATCAAAATTACTACCAAAAGATTTAAAATTTAAGCTCTATTTTATCATATACCTGAGCCAGAAGGGCATCTGAATCATCAGATTGCTCCCCAGATTTTTCCAGTCCCTTGACCAGTGACTGCCAAATCACAAAAAAAAAAAGAAGTTAAAGGCCATTATCTATAGACAAACAATACGAAAGAACCAAGTCAAACCCCCCCCCCCCAAAAAAAAAAAAAAACACAAAGGTCCAAGTTGCAATGAGAGGGCAGTGAGAAACTAACAAATTGAAATAAGCAAAACGATTAAAACTAACCTGCAATTCGCCTAATATATCCGATAATTTACCGTTTTTGAGGAGGATCGTACCCGTGTAACCTGCCGAGAAAATAACGAAACCGAAAAGTCAAAATCAAAATAGCAAGGATTAAGGAAGGATTGAAGTAAGAAAGTGAGTTTGAGCGATGCCTGCGCCGGCTAGGATCAAGATCTTCGAAAAACCAACTCCTGTTTGCATAGCCATGGCGGTGTTTTTGATAGATTACCAAAGAGAGTTTGGCTTGGTGTTTGGTTGAGATTGAGACTGACAAAAAATTGGGGTAAGACAAGAGAAGTGAGATCTCAGCAGCTTAGGCTGGCTGCGGATAAGAATATATTTAAGTTCGAATAATTCCAACGACATCGTATTTCGCCGTCAACCGCCTGAAATGAGGTGGAAGAGCAACGGCGTCGTTGAGATTTAATTAATGCGGTGTTGGACCTTATGGACTGGGCTTTTTAAAACTTAGTTTAAATCCAATCCAAAAACGATCCGTTAGCTTTCTGCGATTTAGCTTCAACCATATGCTGTTCTACTATGGGCCTACTTGTCTGATAAACAATATTGCCGTTGGCGTAAGCTGGGGAGATAATGAATTCTCAGTTGTCTGCTTTTGGATAGATTGAATTCTTAATTATGCGTTCGACATTTCAAAGTAGATAAAGTAATATATATATATATATATATATATATACTTACTTGAAAGCAACTGGCATTATTGGACTATATAACTTGAAAAAATTTCTTGTCGGGACCCCAAACTTTCTTCTTAATGTGGAAAAATATGAAGTTGCTCTTTGTCGTCGTCGTCGTCGTCTTCTTCTTCGTCAATGCTGCTGCTTTCAAGCAACTCTGGTTATATCCGAGCATTATAGAAATGCATTCGTGGAAGTGGCTTAATGGAGTTAGGAGTCTTGTGTCCAGTTTCCGAAGTCATCAGACCAAGCACAAAAATTGACGCCTAAATATTTTCCTTATGAACATCAATTTTGTGAATATTGTAAGGCAATATTATTATAGAAGTTCATGGATTAAATTGA
>JBBYHK010000006.1:11654416-11675015 GCA_038382065.1 Adansonia grandidieri | reverse complement strand
TCAGACGAATAGTCCCGACCCTTACTCATGATATATATCTTTCTTCTATTCTAGAATTTCAAGCTGAACACACATTTGTGTGGAGTATATTGTTACTCACATTTCACATATTTTTCTTACTTCTCTGATAATTTTTTTTATCAGAAAAAATAAATTTAAACACGATTCTTTTGAACATGATATGCATGCATTTTACTGCTGACCTAACCAGTAAATTTGGAACCTTTGATTCCTTTAAAATTTGCTTTTTTCACATCAAAGTGTTTTGCTTTGGGCCTACTATGCACGCGACGAAGAATTTTGACCCGAGCTTTAAATTTTTATGGAAAAAAGTGAAAGCTACGTTGATTATTTGATTCTATACAACAAATATTATCCATACTCGAAGCTTTACTCTCACTTTGGATCTCCATTTCAAGTCTTCACCTTATCTGAAAGAAGATGCAATTGTTAGCTTGCTTTACTTTAATTTGCTGCTTGTTTTTCGATCCCAGGGTTTATGCCGAGCTCATAACTAGACTGCCGTCTCAACCTGCTAATGTTGCTTTTAAGCAATACTCTGGTTACATTGTTACAGATGCTAAACATGGTCGGGCTTTATTCTACTACTTCGTGGAAGCGGATGTCGCTGATCCACTGTTACATCCCTTAACATTATGGTTCAATGGAGGTAAAAGTCTATTTATAAGTTTCAATTCATCACTACTGTTTTAGACTTTATTTACTCTTCCTGAAATAAGTTGCAGGCTTAGAGCTTAACTTGTTTCCTGGGGTTTGAATCAAAATTTCTTTAGGCCCCGGATGTTCATCTCTTGGCTTTGGCGCATTTAAGGAACATGGTCCTTTCCAGCCAGGAGAAGATGGAAGCTTGATCAAGAATCAATATTCATGGAATTTGGGTAAAGCTTTAGTATATTTACAGTACTTAAATTAAGTTACTCAATGGTTTTCATTTTCCTATTGAACAGAATCAAACATCTTGTATGTTGAGAGTCCAATTGGAGTTGGATTTTCGTACTCGAATACTAGCTCGGATAACATCAGCGTCAACGATACTTTTACAGGTAGATATAGCTAATTTAACATGAAATCAGGCACATTGGTTAAGTGTTTCAACTCAGATCACTGACTTTGAGCCTTTTCAGCTGAGGAGAATCTGAAATTTCTTGTTAACTGGTTCAAAGAATTCCCGCAATATAGAAACTCGGATTTGTTCCTTAGTGGGGAAAGCTATGCAGGTAAACTTTCATTACTGGCAATGATATTTTAGCTTTACTTTACTCTGTTTCTGTTCTACAGTTGGTATATGTAAAATTCTGCTTCCAATGAAACAATCATCGAAGTTTCTTTCAATCTTTTGATTTATCCTATTTGTCTTTGCTTATTTATTTTTTAATGGATTGTCTCGTATGACAAATACATGTGTAAAGCAGAAATTGTTTACTTTTATCTGCACAATAAAAATGCAGGTCACTATGTACCGCAGCTTGCTGCCTTAGTGCTGGATTATAATCAACATTCAAATGGCAGACCAATCAGGCTCAAAGCTGTTGCAGTTAACCTCTTATCGATTACAACCTGTTCTCAGCTTTATGTTACTGAACATTTTTTGCAGTCTGCATTTCTGCTTTATTTATTTCCAACATTTCTTTTGTTTTCTGTATTCCTGCAGTTGGGAAATCCTCTTTTAGACTGGGAAATTAGTATTGATAACACTGAGTTTCTTTGGTCCCATGGAATCATTTCGGATGAATTGCTGATGCTGAGAAAGACGGTCTGCAGTCGCGCAAGGGATGCACAAGAGTTGCTTCATCAGAATTTATCTAAAGAATGCACTCATGTGCTACGGAAACAAGCCGAGGAAATAAGCGAGTATACTGACTTTGGAGATCTGATTTTGCCCCTTTGCACATCAACAAGTCTATTTGGACAGTCTGCTTATCTGGAAAAATTTGATACATTACATGCAGAGGTAAGTGGTTCATTATTGATATCTAAGGAATCTCAACGAATTTCAGTAAAATTATATGTTGCAAATGTCCACGTTCTTTCTGGGTAGTGTTAGTTAATCGTTGATTGTTCCGGGCTCTGGCAGCTTCCAATGAGATCAGTTATCCCTGGTGATCCATGTATCGATGAAAGGATACAACAGTACCTCAACAAACCCCAAGTTCAAGAAGCACTCCATGCAAACACAACTGATCTTCCTTACCCCTGGGGATTCTGTGGAGGGTCTCGCTTTCTTTTCCCGAACAGACTATATCAATTGACTTGCTTACAATCCATTCTTCTTCTAGCATGTGAATAGACATTTAAACATACTGTTTCTCTGGTGCAGGCCTGATTTTGACTATGAAGATGAAAATTTAGAAATCAATATCATACCTCTTCTGCTGAAACTTCTCAGAAACCGTATTCCAATTCTTCTGTACAAGTAAGTAAGCCAACTCTTTAATGGTCTCCTTCGAGCTGCATTAGTCTAATTGACTGAAAATTTGAGCTCTTTTAACTGCAGTGGGGATCAAGATGCAAAAATCCCACTCACACAAACAAGGATAATTGCCAACATGCTTGCCAAAGAAATGAAATTTGTGCCATTTGGGAGTTATGCTCCCTGGTTTGACACGAAGCAGGTACATGCAATATTAAAGTATAGCTTAAGCATGACTACTCAATTCTGTTCCCTTTATTGGATTTCTAATTCTTATAGTCAATGATAAAATCAGATTGGGGGATGGACTCAATCATTCGGCCAAGCAAGGAGAGGGAAAAATGTGACTTTTTTAACATTTGCTACAGTTAGAGGTGCAGCACATGAAGTTCCATACACTTCTCCTTCACCAGCCCTCACTCTATTCCGGGCATTCATTAAGGGATCTCCTTTACCTAGAACGATAGCACGTTAATTAATTAGCAACCAGGACTCGGTTTCAGCTGTGTGATTTCAATAAAAATTGTCTTGTTTCGCAGTTGAATTTGTGTAACAAAAATCCCCATATCCTTAATACTAATAATAATGCCTGGCATTAAAGCCTAAAAAGAATTCTTTGCATATTTCTCTAATTTGGTTCAATTTCATCCTTTTGTCATTGCATTACGGTCACCAACCCAGCATCCCGATAATATCTTAAAGGGGGACTTCTGGAAAGCTAGGCCTGGGCTTGAGTCAAAGAATCTAGAAGAGGGCCCAGGAAGAACAGCGTGAGTCAGGCAAGGAAAACATCTCAACGGTGGCTATAGATTGCCCAAAAAGCAGCACCTTGACTGGGACACCTTTTTAGGATCAACTTAAGCTATAATTTTTCTCATTTCCATAGCAAATTCAAGAATAAAACGAACCGTCTAACACCAAATATTTTAAATTAGAGTTGAATTCTATCTAGAGAACAATCAACAGCATAATATTTTACACGATAGGATGTGACCTAAAATTATTTTTTCCCCATCAAAGTATAAGATCTTACGTAGAAAAGATTTATTTAATTTGTTTTAAATTTCTTATTAAGATTTGCAAATCCAATGGAGAAGTTCCAACCTCTCCAAGAAATGATGTAACCCATAATTTATTTAGGAAAATTAACTTCATTAAGTCAATAATATTATAATTAATCAATCTGCTTTAATTTTGTTGGCTTAAACCATGGTAATCTAACGAACTAATTGACCAAAAAACTTTTTTTTTTTATTGGAATGACCAATAGACTTATCTTTATGCATAGAGACTTAGGTGGACCAGTGAACCAAAATCTTTGATTCCTTGTCTTATTTATGTCAGCCGATAGTTATGTTACATTAGTTTAATTTTGTTAGGAACTATCACACATTATCATAAAGGATTAACTTTTAATTTCAGATCTTAGTTACAAAATTATGGTTGAGTCCTTGAAGTAATAATAGAAACACAAGCAAAACAAATTGACATTGTTTTTAGCTTTTACCATAACTCTAAGCGGTCCGACTTTAGAAAATATTACTACACCATTCCCTTGAGGTATACTTTGTGTAGGTCGAGGATCTTTAAAGTATCCAGGTTCGTTTAATCGATTTCTATAAACAATTAAATTTAAAAATTCTAAACATAAGATAGTTTTTTTATTTTTTTTAAAATAATGCATTAATTATAATTTTGTCTTAAAATATCATCTTAGTTAATGTTATTAAATAATGATTAATTATTTCATATATTAAACAAAAAATCTCAATGACTAAAACTTAATTAGAATTTCAATTTAATCCTTCATAATTGCAAGAGTGAGATGACATTGAGAAATTTATTCTAAAAAATAAAGTAGGTAAAAAAAATATATAATAAGAAATAGAATGTTTTATAAAGAGAAAAAGAAAATCCCTACTTGGATTCTTAAAATATGTAAAGATAGAAAGGCTCGTTTAGATCTATAGCTTATAATATATTTTAACCAAAAAAGTAAACTTTTGGAAGGTTACTGCATCAAGAATTAGCTAAAACCTTATACTATATGAAAAATAAAGCTATCGATGACAGCGAAGATGATTCAAGATGTTCATCAAGTTGGTATATATTAAGACTCATAATTAATTTCTTTAATAATTAAAGCAAGTAAGAAAAAGAAAAATCCCAGTTCCAACGACTTAAAATCAGCATCCATTGACTTCATCTTTATGATAATAACAAGTTGATTTAGATAATTAAGAATCTTAATGAAGTCCCAAAGCAAAGCCTTTTGAGGTTCAATAATTAATTTTCCATTTTCATATATTTTAGTTTTTTTTTTGTTTTTTTTGCTATTTAAATTATTATAACATACTGACACTTTTAGAAAATCTGATGATGGTGTAAAAAATTTTTCCAACAAAAATATTTAATATGATGAGGCCAACGTTTGCTGTAAATAAGTTAAAAAAAATAGTAAATAAGTTAAAGAGGTTTTCGATATTAAAGACAAATCTCTTTAACTCGTCATTGACTTGAAAGGAAAAGAAAAATCTACGTTTTGATATACATCTCCACGGAACCTAAAATGAAAAGGTCCAACTTGCCATGCAATATGTTTTACTAATTGTTTTTTTCTTTAATTTCTTTAATAAATTTTTTGAGGAAGTCAGTTTTAATTTAATTTAATTTCTCATTAACTTAAATTTCCTTAATGAATATAATATTTTTTTCGCTATTTTCTAATCTCTTGCAAATAAAGCCTAATCAAACATATATCCATCTATATGTCTATATAAGTAATAAATTAAGCATTAACTAAAAAATATCAAAATAATTTAGATAAATAATATTAATAAAATATGAATTATGTTAACAAGTGTTTTTAACATAAAAAATGAGATTTATAGTTAAGATCACTAGGTGTTTTTAATATGACGTGTAACCCAAGATCACAATAGCGAAGAATAAAATTAAAAAAAAAAAAAAAACCCTTAAAAAGCTCTAAAGTAAAGCAAAAATTATATGTTATTTTATTTTGTTTTGTTTTATTAATCCTTTAATTTAACGCTTTGCTGACTTTAATATTGAAAGTAAATCTATGATTCTTATCCATCCATGGTTTTTCTTTAATTGATTTCCTTCATATTTACTTCAATTTTTCCTTTTACAAATTGAAAATTTTGCAAGAAAAACTACAGATTTCTTGCAACACGTTGATGAACATAGCTCAATAATATATAAAATTCAAGGTTGACAGGCACTTGACTATAAACAATTATGGAGCTAATTCAACTTAATAATTCTCTTCATTCTCGTCCCTTTATCCCAATTTTTTAAAATTTTAATTTTCAGCAAATTTGATAAATTGAACTTAAATCTAAAAGTTGACAGACATATATATATATATATATATATATAATATTTTGAAAACGTAAGTTAACCCGTTCTTAACGACTGTTTCAAAGTAGAACAGGAACTAAAACTCATCCCAAAAAAAAAAAAAAATAGCATCCAAACGGCAGCAAACCTAACCCTAATAGCGCATTTTCTTTGGCATGATGGATGACGTGGCAATCTATGATTGGCTAATATCTAAAAAATTTAAGGTTTGTCTGGGACACAAACATGGTCATCACCGTCAAAAAGACGGCCGCTGAATTCGGTGGTCGCATGACATCCTATACACGCTCGTACGAATCTTCAATACGTGAATAATGAGTTTTAGTTTTTACACTAAAGACGTTGAAAATTGAGCCAATCTCTTTCACTTTTTTTTTTGTTTTATTAAGACAATTTGGGTAAAAAAAATTGAAAATGAAAGGAGAATAGTAGCTTCTTGGATTTGAATAAGAGACGAGAGGCAAGCCAGCTAGCTGCTTGACATTTCTCAATGAACAGAAAATTTAAAAGACAGAAAGATAAGAACTGTAGTTTGAATTATTATTATTATTTTTTATTATGATTTTTTTCTAAGTCAATTCTGGAACCTAAGGCTGTGTATCACCTTATATAAGATGCCATTTTCTGACACTTTTGAGACTGAAAATTAGAGAAATCATTAATTTCAAGAATGGAGAATAATTTAGAGAAATCTGTTCTTGGAGATGTTGTGTTTGAAGAGAAGAGAACCAAATCTACCAGTGCTGGTGAACAGAGTCATGATTTTATGCTAATCAACAAGGTGAGCTTGTAGCTATATATCTATATCTGTATCTGTATGCTTATAAAATTTATTTAAGACATATATAAATCTGCTTTTTCTTATTTAAGAAAACTCTGGATACCCAATCTTTGAAATTCGATTAATCTATCAATCAAAGAACTTTGGGGTTTTTTAAGATGTCTCTAGCAATACTGGGGTTTGGATTGTTTTATTTATGCAAGGTAACAAAACTTCAACTTGGCAGCTTGAAGTTTAGTACATGTTCATAGTTTTGGCAGTACAAATCTAAAAATGTTTTGAAACGACCCAGGGAAAATTCATTTATGGGGAATTAATTTCATTTAGTTTCTTGATTCTTAGATGGTTCGACCCATAACAAACTCAAATTCATGATCTGAAAGTGTAAGCTGATCTTATCATACCATCTGAACTCATTATTCATGCAAGAGGATTTATTGTAATGTGTAGGGAGAAAATCAAAGGCATGCAAAACAAGAGGACGATACCTCAAGGCCTTCGCTTAGCGAAAAGGATATTTCAACCATCATCAAAGAGGTAAAAAGAACCTGAGAGCTTCATATAAAAAACAAACAACCTACATCAGGATTGATTATTTTACTTAATTATATTATATATGCTCAGCCACTTCCAGCGTTGAAATTCATAGGTTGCTCGGATCGTATGCTTTATTCTTTTTTTCCTATAGGAGATAGGACAACATATATAAATTGCTTATTCCTAGTGCACATTAATGCATTACTAGGGTTGTTGAAACGAAACACTGTTTATATTAATATATCATCTCAGCATCCATGAATCTTGCCAAGATTAAATAAAACTTCGGAAAATTTTCAATTTGCTGGCATACAGTGTTTGATCAGATGATTAAAACCCAAGCCATGTGTTAGAATTTGAGCAACAGGCCTATCGAGACTTTGAGCAACACCCCTTCTCTTAAATATAAGAGCACGAATCCAACTAGTCTTTTCCTTTTATTTATTTTGTCTTTTATTTTCTTAACACCCTCTTTCCTTAAATTAAAATTAAAAATGAAAAGTAGAAAATCAAATTTGTTGTTCATATTTATTGCATGCAAAGAAATTATTTTTTTATTCGAATCCGAGCTTATTCTTGTTGTTTAAATTTATTTTATGCAAAGAAATAATTTATTTATTTGAATTTAGACTTATTTTAGTTAGAATATGCAATCCCTTAAAAGGGTGATAGTAAAAAAAATTAAAATTCAAATGTCATATCTGAAATCTCGTCTTTATTACGTGACCTTTTTTGTAGTAAAAAATCATTTGTTATTCATATCCAAAATTAGTATTATTTCAATTTTATGTCCCCTTGAAAAACTATATTATGATTTAATTAATTCAGAAAGTACAATTTCTATACCCTGTAGGACCATGAAATTGAATCAGCTAAAGCCAAGATGGGAGAGGTTAAAGAAGAGAATGAAAGGTTAAAACTGTTGCTATCCCAAATTGTAAAGGATTACCAGTCCTTACAAATGCGTTTCCTTGACGTTCTTCAGCAAGAAGAAGAGAACAAGTCCTCCTCCACCAAGACAGCTGCAAGCCACCGAGAAAACGAAGAATATGATCTTATCTCCCTTAGCCTAGGGAGAAGTTCGGGTGATGATCATCCTAAGAAAGAAGAGAAAAAGAGTAGCAACTTGATCAGTAATGGCAAAGAAGATGGTGAGAAACAGAATAATGATGAAGGACTTGAACTTGGCTTGGAATGCAAATTCGAGCCAGATGGTTCAACTGAACCTGAGATTGAGAAGAACACAAGCTCTGAAAGTAGCTTACGAAAACAGGACGAAGAGGAACGAACTGAGGCATGTCCACCAAGTAAAATTCTCAAGACTACGAGAAGTGGCGATGAAGAAGATGTTTCAGAGCAAATCCCGTTGAAAAAAGCTAGGGTTTCTGTCAGAACTAGATGCGATACCTCAACGGTGCACCACGAAACTCTTTTGCTAACATTAAAAAATTCTTATAATTTTCAATAACCAAAGTATGTCTTGATAAATTTAGGTTTTATACGTGTATGCAGATGAATGATGGATGTCAATGGAGAAAATACGGGCAGAAAATAGCCAAAGGAAATCCATGTCCTCGAGCATACTATCGTTGCACGTTGTCACCCACTTGTCCTGTGAGAAAACAGGTATATCAGCAATTGCCTGCCTTTGTTAAATGTGATATCCGAATAATTACTACCATCATAATTTGATTAGAACACTTGGTTAGTGTTAAGAAAAAACATGGAGTTTCCAATATGCCATCATTTTTACGCATGAAAAAGAAACCACTAAACCTTTCTTTATATTACTGTTCATGACAGCTTAAACCAATTTCACTTTCAGATACATCAGCCTGAAAAAATTAAAGTTCTTTTTTTCTTTTCAAATAATCAGATTTCTTACGATTATATATATATATATATATATGTATATATATATATTTGTCAAACGGTAGGTGCAAAGATGTGCTGAGAACATGTCCATCTTGATCACAACATATGAAGGGAACCATAACCATCCACTACCCCTAAGTGCAACAGCGATGGCTTCTACCACTTCTGCAGCTGCTTCCATACTACAGTCTCAATCATCAAGCTCGAAACCGGGCCATGGGACCTCAGTTTCTGCACCCAGTACTTCCACGTCTTCTTCTGCTAACTATCTCCATGGATTAAACCTCAACTTTGCCCAAAATTCAAGGCCATATCATCATCAATACAATTTCCCTAACTCTTCAATCTCAACTTCCAATTCTCACCCCACTATCACTCTTGATCTTACTTCTGCACCAGCCAACTCCTCAAATTTCAATAGATTTTCTAGTACTGTACCCAGATTCTCATCAACATGTCTCAATTTTTCATCTTCACCTTCTTCTTCTTCTTCTTTAGAAGTGCTCTCCAGCCCACAAACATCTTGGAAGAACACCAGCCACTTAGCCCTTGGGGCGGCATTTTCTAACCATAATAGTTTTATTGGGCCATTGAGTTATCTAGGAAGGCAACCACCTCAAGAACACTCGCACAAATCTTGCGTGCAAATGATAAACCCGAGTACTCCTTGTCATCAGCAGTCTTTGTCAGAGGAAATAACAGCTGCAACCAAGGCGATTACATCAAATCCAAGCTTTTGTTCTGCATTAGCTGCTGCTCTCACCTCCATTGTTGGAAATGGAGGTGGTGGTGTACCAAGAGACAATATTAGTGGAAATGACGAGAAGTGGGGTGAGACGTCACTTCCTCTTATAATAGCAGCCCACCCAGCCGTAGAGAATGAAGTAGGCTGCGCATCAAGCTACTTGGTAAAATCTTCATCCATGAATCTTCAGCAACAGCAAAAGCAAGGAAGCTTACTACTGTTCCCAACTTCCAATAGTACTACTAGTACTACTACTGCCGCAGATCCTCCTTCAGATAATGGCAAGCAGATTAAGTGATGCTCTTCACTTTCCACACGTACGGTTCCATATCTCACGATCCCTAGTCCCTACCTTCAACTTTCTGCTCCAAAACCACACAATCAGCTCCCCATCAGGTTCCAATTAATTATATTTTTGCAGTTGATCAGGAGAAGATATTTATATTATCAACCTGGTTAGGTAATTGGGAGTGCCTCTGTTCAGTAATCATCTTTCATTGACGATCAACTTAATTTGTTTATTTAATGTTGGTTTGTAAGCTGTTTCCTTGTACCTTTTGTCCCTCTCAATATATTACCATTTGAGCGACTTGATTTGCATTAAGAAAATATTAACCAATAACAAGAATCATAATTCTCTCTGAATTGGAGGAAAAGAAATTTGGATTAGTCCAGGAACATCCTGCCAGATTCAAGCCCAGAAGATACTTGCAACAAGGCCCCCTTTTATTAAAACCCGAGGCCCGCTCATGTTTGCTTATCAGACCATTTCAAACGCCAGGTGGCAACCAAGATAGCACAATGTTATCAAATGGCTAAACGTGGCATTAACAAGTCCCACTCCGATGCATAAACCAATCACTTCAATACTTATCACTCACAGATTGAAATCAGGTAACTGCGTTGCCCTGAAAAGTGAATCCCGATCCCAAATTTGCTGAGCAATTTTTTCTGCAGGTATACCATCTCAAATGCTTCCTTGGTATTTTCTTTTTTAATATAAAAGACAAGACTAGATTTTATATGCTAACTATTTTCTTCTGTTATTATCTCTATGCAAATTTCAGCTTATGTTTGACAGTTCCTCCTACATTAAGTTTTTCTTGCCCCTGTTAGATTTTTAAGGTATGAATGATTCTTGACCAGTCTTAAAGCTTCAAGAAGATATTAGCTTTCCAGGAGCAAATAAAATGAATGAATTTCGATGTTAATCAAACCATTTTGAGCAACAAATTATTTAATTCAAATGATTGAGATGGCAGTGGATCGGGCAAAAATCATAAAGTCACAAGTAATTTTATTCTCTCATGCATGATTGGAGGAGAAAAAAAATTGTAGATACATGGATTCTAAAATATTAGATTGGTCGCCTGAACAGCATTAAAAATATGCTGCAAGATTAAAATGAGATAGGCTTTTTTTTGTTTTTTTTTTTTCACACTTTTGAAGTATGAATAAATGGCTTAAACATCTAGATCAAATATCCATCAAAAAAAAAAAAAGGGCCAACCCTAGCGATGATAATTTATTACCCCTTCCTTTGGAGGTACACAATCCAAGGTTCAAAATCTCCTCTCCTTTGAAAGAAAACCCTCAATCGCGTTTTCGAAAATTAGTCTACTTAGGAAAGACTGATGCTTTATTTGGATGGGTACGAAGCGTCGTTTTTAGGCTTCAGCACAGTGGGGAATCATTCCCATTGGCCATGCAAATGAAGCCCAAGTTTTTTTCAAAACTTCCCCCAAGGATTTTTTACCCAGTGAGATGCCTTTTGCCCTGAAAGCTGACATCCAATTTGGATAATAGATTTAAGTTAGTAACAAGCTTCTATAAACAAATGTGGATTTATAGTTGATAAACACCAATGACGAGGCTTTGGGTAGTATAGAAATAATATCAAAAGAAAATGCCCAAAACAGGTCTCTCCTATTATTTGACCTCATGAAAGAGTCTTACATAGTTAAATTCAATAAATATGACTTTGATTTATTACTAAAGGTACAAATTCGGATAGTTACCAACTTATGCTGCATATTGACTTTAGAGATGGCACAAGCACAAGAAGCCAAGGAAAGTTCAGCACTGTCAAGTTGTGATGCTTATTTTGAGAAAATAAAGTCCAGGAAGAAATTACCGCTACCATTGCAGGAGACTTTAACAGCTGCGTTTGCAGGGATTCCCGTTTCATCTTTCCCACAAGTTCCTGCGGGCAAAGGTGATTGCAAAAGCTTTACTGCGTCCACAACTTAAGCAATTTTACGTTCATGTACTCGGTATCAGTAACGGAAAAGGCCTCAAATTTCTAATGCGCAATGACAATATTTTTTTCTAGTTATTGAAATTCAAGCAGACACAACAATTGCTGATGCCGTTAAGATTCTATCAGAATGCAACATTTTGTCTGCACCATTGAGAAACCCTGATGCAGTCACTAGCTTGGACTGGAGACAGAGGTACTTAGGAATTATAGATTACTCAGCAATCGTTCTCTGGGTACTAGAGAGTGCAGAAATTGCTTCAGTTGCTATATCAGCCAGCGCAGCTACAGCTGCTGGCTTAGGTGCTGGAGCCGTTGGTGCCCTTGGAGCACTAGCAATAGGTGTGACCGGTCCAGCTGCAGTTGCTGGACTAACTATGGCTGCAGTAGGCGCTGCTGTGGCTGGTGGTGTGGCAGCTGATCAAGTAGCAGGACAAGATGCCCCGTCAGCTGCTGACAACTTGGGCGAGGAGTTTTACAAAGTTATCCTTCAAGAAGAACCATTCAAGTCAACCACTGTAAGTTTTACGGTGCAATGCTGATTATATATAGAAAGAGTCGCGTTCAATTTACCATTATATATTCACTTTTACTGGCTCAGCAGGTCCAGTAGGCCTTACTTACTTGGTTTTCTTTCTCTATGAATAATAATCTAACCCCAAATACCCCCTCACAAGATATTCTGCTTGGAACCCAGTGAAAAACAAATGAAAGCCAGAATGATGATCTAGTCTTTCTTTTATGCCATCTTGAAAGGTACCCGGTGTATGATTTTATATTTTTCAGGTAAGGTCGATAGTCAAATCATACAGGTGGGCTCCATTTATTCCAGTTGCAACAGACAGTTCCATGTTGAGTGTCCTACTACTACTCTCAAAATATAAGCTGAGAAATGTACCTGTAATTGAGCCAGGCAAGCCCGAAATCAAGAACTACATTACTCAATCTGCGGTTATTGGAGGTCTGGAAGGATGCAAAGGGAGGGACTGGTTTGATTGTATTTCTGCACGGCCTATTTCTGATCTGGGACTCCCTTTCATGTCTTCTGATGAGGTTAAAATTTATAGTCACTTTCAGATAACTAATAAATATTTTTCAAGCTACTTTCAACATTAAACTTCAATTATTTCCATGTCTTCTTTGTCAGGTTATTAGTATCCAAAGTGATGACCTGGTTCTTGAAGCATTCAAAAGAATGAGAGACAACCAAGTTGGTGGTCTTCCATTTGTAGAGGGGCCAAGCAAAAAGATTGTTGGGAATGTAAGCATAAGAGACATCAGACACTTGCTGCTCAAACCTGAACTTTTCTCCAATTTCAGGTATAGCGAAAGGCATGCAGCTTCAAACCTGCATAGCACTACCTCATATTGAAAAGTGGATAATTTACTCACTACCGTACTAAAACTACTTTATACCAACAATAAGTGATAATTAGCAAACTGATCCATAGACAAATTCAATGATTAATCTATTATAGTCCGTTAAAGGATTACATACACCGGATTATTGAAGAAACGTGACTTAGATCACTTCACAAGAATCTTACCTAGTCTGCCTCTCCAAGAACTTATATCTAGTATTTTAGCAAACAATGTTCCATGCAAACCTTGGTGGTTTAACAATGCTTTTATCTTGATTTTTAATTTCAGGCAGCTTACCGTGAAGGATTTTGTGAATACTGTTATCTCAACCGGCCAAGAATCTGGCCGACTCACCACACCAATAACATGCAAGGTAGATTCAACTCTTGGTAGTGTGATCCAGACTCTTGCCACCAAATCGGTGCACAGGATCTATGTAGTAGACGGGAATGAGAATGAAGTTACCGGTGTAATTACTCTTAGAGATGTGATCTCTTGCTTCATATTTGAGCCCCCAAACTATTTTGATAGCTACTTTGGGTTTTCAGTGAAGGAAATGTTGAATCAGTGAAGTGTCTGTTGTAATCACAACCCATGAAGATGCAGAGATGCAACTGACTTTGATTCAGTTTACATTTCTTGCCACATTCTATATGCCGTTCCGCTTCATGTAATTTCAAATGAAATAAATCCAATAAAATTTACTGCTTTCCTTCATGCACTTGCAAGTCAGCAAAATCCAGGGAGTTCTGCAGCCGTGAATGACATACCTATTCAGTTTCCAGAGAGGCAAATGTTGAACGGTGAAACTTCTTTCCCAGTAACCTGGAATATACGAAGAAGATGCAGCAAAGTTTGAATATGGTTGAGCCAGAGCATTTTTCAGATGTTATAAGAATTTCCTTTTCATGTTACGGGTATTGAACTAAATCCGCGGAATTTTCTCAATCCTCTGTCATCTATCATTCGTCTTATTCTTTCCACATCTCCCCATCTTCCTACTGCAGCGTATATATTGGACAGTACGACAAAAGGAGCTGGATTCTCTGGCTCTAACTCTGAAAGCTTCATAGCCATTTCTTCTCCTAGCTTATAATTTAAGTGACAACTACAAGCACCAAGCAGAGAAGCAAAAACTGTAGCAGGAGGGTCAGGCTGTTCTTGTATTAGTTCTTTGGCTTCCTCTAGATTGCCACATCTACCCAAAAGATCAACTATGCAACCAAAATGCTCAAAATTTGGGCTCAAGTCATAATCTTTACCCATCATTTTGAAAACTTGCAATCCTCTGTCAACTTGACCAGTGTGACTACATGAAGATAGAACACCAATGAAAGTTGCTGAATTTGGTTTTACTTTTTCCTTCAGCATCAAGTCAAAAATTTCAAATGCCGATTCATTCTCTCCATTTCTTCCATAGCCGGAAATCATTGCATTCCAAAACGCAGGATCATCAGGCTTTGACTCAAACTGATTAAAAATTTTACGCGCAGAAGAGGAATACCCACAATTCATGTACATGTCAATGAATGCAGTAGCCATGAACACATCTTTGCTAATACCACGTCTTATAGCAAGCCCATGAATCTCTTTTCCCTGCTTTAAAGCAGATAAAACTGAACAAGCTGGCAAAATACTGGTAATGCTTTTTAAACTCGGCTGTACGCCAGCAGACTGCATCTTTCCAAAATACTTAAAAGCATCAGAGCCTTTCCCTAACTGTGAAAACCCCCTTATCATCGAATTCCATGTCGCTGAATCAGGTTTCATTCCTTCAAATTCCAACTCCTCAAACAGTGCAACAGCTATCTCACTTTGATTGTTTAACATCAACCCTGCAATCATCGAGTTCCAAGTTATCAAGTTCCTGCTTCCATTCATCTCTTTGAAAACATCATAGCCCCATTGCCAAGCCCGACATTTTGAGTACATATCAATAAGTGCAGTTCCAACCATAGTATCAAACTGTGTCTCAATTTTCTTAATAACCCCATGAACCTGCCTGCCAAACTGTAGATAGAAAAGACTGGCACATGCAGATATAACAGAAATGAATGTAACACTATTGGGTTGTCCTTCTTGACAACTCTCCATCATGTCCTTAAACACTTGCAACACCATACGTGGAACCCCGTTTCGCAGAAGCCCTGAATGAAGGGCATTATAGCTAACAACATTCTTATTAGTTATCTTTGCAAACATATTAATGGCTAAAACTATTTCTTCACAATTAGAATACATAGTAAGCAATGAAGTTGCCACGTAAACATCCAACTCAACTCCCAACTTAATAGCCAAAGAATGAACTTGCATGCCAAGATCAAGACTTTGACAAGCTGGCAAAACAGTAGCTATAGTGAGTGAATTAGGCCTCGAAAATCCAAAACACATCTCTTTTTTAAACACTATCACAGCTTCTTTACAATACCCATTTCTCCAAAACGCTGAAATTATTGTGTTCAACGTAGCCCAGTTTCGGTCGGGCATTTCAGCAAACACCTTGAGAGCACATCCAAAGCATTGCAATTTCACGTACATATCAGTGAGAGCTGTGGCGGCATAGATGTCATGGGAAAACCCGGTCATGATGAGATGCGCATGGAGGATTTGGCCTTGAATTGGTGCGTTAAGCTTGGCACAAGCTTTGAAGAGAGGAGGGAACGTGAATTTGTTGGGACGTAATGAAGCCGTGAGGTGTTCAATATATTGATGGAGCGCTTCCTTGTATAATCCATTTCTTACCAGTTTTATCATTTGGTGTTTCATGAGATTATACCAAAATCAGGAAAACAAAAGTTACATATAAAATTTGAAGTGAAGGACCAAAATATCAGATTTAAAATAAATAATCGCATTGGATCAACCGAATTAAAATGATTAATTGAAATAATTAAAATCGACGTAAATTCGATTGGTTTAATTATTAAAAAATAAATTAATTATATTATTAAATAAAATTATTTTATTATATAAAAATAAATGATATTATATATAAGTTTAAATTATTATTCCATTTGTTCTTATTTATTTGTCTATTATTGAATTTCATAGAATTTAAGGGAAAAAAGAAACACTGATTTTAGAGTATTTAACATTCAAATTTTAATTTATTAATAATCGATGAAATTAATAAATTAATTATTTTTTTCAGTAAATTAATATTGAAATCTAATAAACAATTAAATTAAAAAATACACGTAGGAATATTTATGCAAGGCGTCGCAGTCGCTTAGGCTTAATTATCAAGCTGGCAGCCAGGGGTCCACGCAAACAAAATTTAAGGAAAAATACAAATTTATTGAATATTAGAATTACTAGCGGAAATAAAAAATAAAAATAAAATCTTCTCTTTTGGATCGTTCCTTTATAATTAATTGGAAAAGAGGAAATGTTTTTCCGATAAAATTGTCCTTTTGTTTCCTCAGCAACAGATCTTAGGGAGGAAGTTTTTTTTTTTTTTTTTGTCCTTTTTCTTTTGGCTTTGGTTAACTCGTGATTCTGGAGCTTCTTTTGGAGATTCCTAATTAACTCGCCGCGCTTACTCAGAAAGTAAGAACCTTTTCTTTTTTTTGTTTGTTCTTTGTTTTCGTCTTCTTGGATTAGGTTTTATTTTTGTTTATTTCTTTATCTTTGCTTCAATTTGTGACCGGTAATCATATATCCAAGGGAAACTCTGGGTTTGATTGCTAGAGATGTTGAAGCTTTAGGTATTTGATCGTCATTATTGTAGTTATAGATCTTGGGTTATGTAAGATTTGGGGATTTAGGATTCATTTCTTTGGGTGTTAATTATATTTGTGTTTTAACTGATTTTCTTGTTGATAGATTCCTGAGTTTTTTTTTTTATTGCTAGATGTTCCCCCCCCTTTTTTTCTGATTATCCAAGAAATGAAGGACTGTAATCTTAGTTTTATTGTTTAATTGTTGTGATCTGTTGAATCAGTGTCCGCAACAAACGCAAATTTAAAAGAAAAAAATCTGCTTTATGTCACCTTGGTCTTTCTCTACGTTGCTTTATGTGTAAGCAAATTATATTATCATGTTTTTCTAAATCATGAGTATGCCAATTGATGTTTCCCAACGATTAGAGCTTAAGATTCCAAGTTGGAAATGTACAGTTCGAATCAGGGGGATGTTGGTTATAGTTTATGGGGTGAGGAAGTGTTGCCTTCTGTTGTGTAGCTTATGATTATCAGGTCTTTGCATGCACCTCAAAGTAAAAGATTGAGGTTTGTATGTCAATCTGCATGAAAAGTTGTAGAACAGATGTTAGAAACTTGGTTTAGTTGTAGAACTATGGTTTTAATCTAACCTCTTTGATGTTTATGTTAAAGAACTCCGATTTCTTTGTCATTCATTGTATGCATCTTTGTATTGATTTTGGGTTAGCCTTCTTTAAATTTGTAGGCGGTGAGGATGTCAACTCCAGCAAGGAAGAGACTGATGAGGGATTTTAAGAGGTTGCAACAAGATCCTCCGGCAGGAATTAGTGGTGCTCCCCAAGATAACAATATCATGCTCTGGAATGCTGTTATATTTGGGTATGTGACGAACTAAGATTTGAGTGTCTTTTTCCTAATTTTTTTCCTCTTTTTTTTTTAGATAAAGATTCAAAAAAAATTGTGCTTATGTCTTTACTTGATGGATTTGCAGGCCTGATGACACCCCATGGGATGGAGGTAAAGAAAATTCTGGTGCATATTTTGGTTTGAAGTATCAAGTATTTTAGTTGATTTGTGGATGTTTTTGCTTGTCTCTTTTTAGAAGATTTCTATGCGCAGTAGATGTTGATATAACCTATCTAATTGGAGACAATTCCTTAGTAATTCTGTGGTCCCATAATGATATTTATCAAATTCCCATCATTAATCAGTTAAATGCTTTCTCTGAACCTATTTCTTTTTCTAGATTTTCTGAATGGTTTGTGAATGATGATTTTGTTTGGTGTAATGGGGTAAGTTTTGGCTTGAAAGCAGAACAGACCTTCTGTGAATTGTATGATCTGGTATTTCATGCAAAATGTTGAAGGATTGATTTGTTTGATAGGACTGGCATTGGTAATGGTCCCTTAGACTTATTTTTCATGTGAATAATGAAGCCGAAGATGTTAAACAATCTTGTCATGGACTAGAGCCCTGAGGAAATCTCTAAAATTCAATGACGCTAAGACTATTGTTAAGGATGTTCATGAGGGGATGGCCATTCAACACTGCATTTTAATCTTCAAACCAGTATGGAAAAGGATCATGCTTATTTCTTTAGTGAATTTTGGTTTGAACTACTAGTATTTCAGGATCATTTAAGCTATATATTTTTCGGATATCTTTATCATAAAATGTTGGTATACTACTAACAACTATAAATTAATCTCTATTTTTGATATTTTTGAGTCCTTCAGGTACGTTTAAACTAACACTTCAATTTACGGAGGATTATCCAAACAAGCCACCAACAGTTCGTTTTGTTTCTCGAATGTTCCATCCAAACAGTAAGCCTCTAGACAAATCCTACTCCTTAGCGACAGTCACATTTTCAGTTTACATTTTCATTTATTCTTGCGTGCCCTGCAGTTTTTGAATTTTTATTATATGCTTCAACTTTAGACATATTTTGTGTAAGCTAAAATTATCCTTTCTTTTATGATTTGTCATATGTGTAATGTATAGGGTAAAACTATAGTGTTTATGTTTATGTCACCCATCATGCTGTGATCTTTTAATAGTTGGATGGTAATTGATAACTGTGATTTGTGATTGAGTAGACCCTTACTTCGAAAGTGGGTGCTGGAGGACTACATGTAGCATTTGCTTATGAATCTCCAAACATGAGCTAACGGTCAGGAAACCCTATGCCATCATTTGCTAGTTATTGGTGTCATAGTTGCCTCGCCATCTGCTAAGATATCCTTGCATACAACTGAAGCTTTGTTCAGCTTCAGTTTTTGGTTCCTTCATTTGAAATTTATGTCATCTTTTATGAATAAGTTTTATCTGTGTGCTGTGATACATTTGTTAGGCAACAGTTTTAGCTGATCTTCTTCTGATCCCCATTTTATCCCTGCAATTTTTTTTTTTTTTCAGTTTATGCAGATGGAAGCATCTGTTTGGACATTCTACAAAATCAGTGGAGTCCAATTTATGATGTAGCAGCAATACTGACATCTATTCAGGTTCGTATAATTCTTCAGGCATTCATTTGAGGCTACCTAGTATCTAAGGACTATAGAATAAAATATAATTTAATTCCAATTCATGTGTGTCATAGTCTATGCTTCTAAAACTACCTGGCTCATATTGTAAACTTCCATATGAAAGTTGAGGAATCGGAAATGTTGGTTGCCTTTCAAAGCTCTACAGTCAGCCAGTGGCTGGTTGTTATTGATTGGAAGATCTTACATTATGATAGTGACGTATATGTTTGTGTTAATCTGGAATCTGGAGCCTAAGATCCGGGTGGCAAGACAAATATCAGTTTGATCCTGTTAGTCATATTCATGTGAAGACCTTTCCTTTTAATATCTTTGCATAAATCATTTAAGAGACTGCATAGCTTTAAGCTGGGGGTTGGGTGTGTATATTCGCACACACAAACACAGACCGTGTAAAAATTGGGCCTTGGGCTAAAACAATTGGATGTAACTCTTCCGATTCTCTAATTTGATGGTTGATACCTCAAATTAGAAGTCCTTGGTTCTAGCCGGAGTGGTTATCTTGCTATGGAACTTTGTTATTGATCCATTTTACGTGTATACCACTTATTTTGTTTTCTCTCTCTATTTCTGCCCGATTACTTTAAGCCATTATTATTTTTGTGTATGCAGTCATTGCTTTGTGATCCAAATCCGAATTCTCCCGCAAATTCTGAAGCTGCTCGAATGTTTAGTGAGAACAAGCGTGAATACAATAGGAGAGTACGAGAGATCGTTGAGCAGAGTTGGACTACTGATTAGCTCATGTTTTGGTTCCATAGTAAGAACAAGCAAGAATACAATCGTTAAGAGTATGTGAGATTGTCAAGCGGAGTTGGACTGCTGGTTGATAGCTCACAGTTTGGTTCAATGGAACGTCCCGTCTAAATAACATTGACACTGGAAATGCGTTGCAAACTATTTTGACTTTATTATGTTTTCTGTTTTGGTGCTCCCTTAATTGAAATGAATGATTGCTGTATCTTCTTGTGCTTCATTTGTTCAAAGTTGGTCTAAATTTTTATTTTATTTTATTTATT
>JBBYHK010000006.1:11641602-11654316 GCA_038382065.1 Adansonia grandidieri | reverse complement strand
GAAATGAATGATTGCTGTATCTTCTTGTGCTTCATTTGTTCAAAGTTGGTCTAAATTTTTATTTTATTTTATTTATTTTTTTGGGTGCAAAGAACATTAATGTTGAGGGTTGGATGACCCATCATTGAGGATTTGAAATTAAAGTTCGAAGATGCCCCTAACGATTGCCTTAAAACTGAAGTGTCTGATTGGGCTTTTGTTTATCACTGTAAATCATATGACCTCTCCTTTGACGCTCCTTGATTGCTGGGGAGGAGTCACCATTGTTTACCTGCAACGTGTGGGTCATTCCCACATGATTACTTTGTTGATTAAAATATGTTTTGTTTGTTCAATCTAACTTATCTGTGGGACAGCTGTCCACTGACGTACACTTTTTTCTTGATTGTACGTATAGATAATAAAAAAATTCCCTAATAAAGTCTATATAAAATAAAAAAAAATAAAAGTATCAATCAAATCAAACTTAGATAACCACCATTCGTAGGTTTAAGTATTTTACTCCATGAAAACTAATCACATTAGTTACTATTAGTAACTGCCCTTATCTGTCACCGCCAACCATAATTTTATTTTTATTTGATGCAAGTTAAGTTGTGAAGTAACCCTTTCTTGCATTTTGAGGAATCTTAAGAACTTAGCACTCTTGTCAATGACCCCACCACTTGTCTTAAACGAGTTGATTTGAACAAAAGTACATGTAATTTAGTTTGTTTTGATGTTTCAAAAGAATCATTAGATTTTTTAAAGGTATTATTAAAAAATAAATGTTAAATGATGATTAATAAGATTGGTTAAAGTAATATTTACTAAAAAAAATGTAATTAATATATATTTTTTAATAGATAATAACTGTTAGAAGAACCCAATGATGTCCAAAAGTACTTATAAACAGGATTTTTCTCATTAAATGTAACAAATTTTGCTAAATTCCTCTATTAAAATTACATTATAAATATTTAAATATTTCATTCACTAATAATATATATTTGTTTAATATCTCTTTAAAAACATGACTAACCTTATTATATATATTATTTATTTATTTTAAGAAGTGTTGAATTTAAGTAGGTTATAACTTAAAAATGGAAGGAAAAAGACAAAAAAAAAGTTAAATACAAAATTGAAGCAAATTGAGACTGACAGGTCACCAGCAAACAAATGCAAAGAAGGCTTACAGCCTTACATTACATATTTAAATCTCCCACACATCTTTTAGGGGGAGTTGAAAGGGGGCCCACTTTTAGGCCCATTTAAACCCCAAACGGCGTTATCTTTTGGATCGCATATACCCAAACATTAACAGTCAGTTACAGTTAACATAACACCTCCAGCTTTCCGCTCATATTTTACCCATTTACTTTTTAGCAGGCCTTTATCCTCTTTTTAATTACCATTTATTTATTTTAGTCACTCCCTACACTCTGTCTGGCTGTGGCCCGAAGTATAATAAAATAAAAACTCTCGCTCTCTCTCCCTGCACAAGATTCTCGTTCGAGGAATCCTTTACGGTGATGATCTTCAATGCTACATTTATTTTCGCCATTCTTAACATTAAAGTTTCTTTTCTCATCTTTTTAAGCTTTCAAAATGAAGTTCTAAAATAAAAACACCAAATTTGTTGTTTGGATCTCTGAATTTTTACTGTGATTCTTTTTTTCAGTAATGGCAGCTTAATAGTCAACTGGGACTTCAATTTTGCTGCATTTTTCAGGCAAAAGCTTTTGATCCTCTCTTTTTTTTTTTCTTTGGGTTACAATTTTCCAGTCTTGCCGACACGCTTGCTTCCCCCCCCCCCAACAGTTACTGGCTTTAGTTATATTACTTCACTTGAGTAGATGTGGACTTTGGTCGTTAATCTTTTGCCTTTTACCGTTGTGATTGTGAAGAAACGACAGTAAAATTTGGAACTTTTTTGTACTATTTTGTTTGTCTAGGTTTTATAATTTCAGTTGCTATTTGGTTCGATATAAATTTGTGAATTTTAAGATGATATTTACTTTTTTGTCTTTTATGGTAACTAGCAAGCTATTATTGAATATGTAGTGTAGTAAGTAGTAACATTTTGAGTGCCATTAATTGCAAAGTGTCTGGTTGTTTTTCAAATGCCTTTTTTTTTTTTTTTTTACTTTTATTTTGGTTTAGTGCTTACATGCTATGCTGGAACCAGAATAATATTGAGCTTTTGGTTGGGTATGACTTTGGCAGATATCCAGATTTAGAAACTTGGGATTTTAATTATTTTTGGGCTTAACGGGGATGGGAAAATCTCCTGCAAAATGGATCAAGACCTTGCTACTTGGTAAGAAATCTTCAAAGTCCAATTTGTCAAAAGGAAGAGAGCAGCTGGTAAGAAAGTACTGATTATCTTCAAATATTTAAGCAGTACTTGAAGATTGGAAAATACCGCATATTCTAATTTCTGTTTGATTATTATGTGCAGAATTCTGCAAATAAAGGCGAGGTATTTATTTCTTCCAATGTAACTGTGTCTGACCTATCAGTGGATCCTCCGTCAATTTCAGCTCCCATTATAGTGAGCAATGCTAGGAACGTAGTGGACTCTGAGAAAGGTATATCTGCCCAACTGCCAAATGATGGGGTAAATGTTCCATCTGCAAAAGCGGATGGAAATGATGCCACAGCCAGTGATTTTGGTAACCTAGAAGATCCTGATAGGATTAGGCTTGACCAAGCTGCTGCAAAGGCACAAGCTGCTTTCAGAGGTTATCTGGTAGCTACTCTCCCTTTAAAAGTTACTGCTATACTTAAAGATCATGCGGAGTAATGAAATTTGTAAGCCTTTTACTGCTATAGCCTTCATTCAGCTGTCTGAAAACACTGCTGATTATTATTGGCGGTAACTTTATGCACTGCCCTTGTTCTGCTTATTTTGTTTGAGTTGGCCTTTGTGTGGTAATATGGCCATTGTCACTCTGCATCATGCCTTGTGTTGTTGATGATGATTGTTTTATTTAAAGGTAAGTGAGGATGAATGAGATGCAATTTATTCATACTTCTTTCACAGTATGATCTAGACCTTACTTTTCATTGGGTGGTAAAATCTTCAATCAGTTCTTGTTCGAACTGCCTGTGTATGTCAGATTGTACAATTGGCTGCTGCCTTTACACTTTATGGTTATTTCATACTTTCTTAGCGTGTGTATGTATTAAATTTAGCCCCTTGCTGTTGACAAAAATGGGCATAACCAATGTAAGTGACTGCAAATTTTGCGGCATTGATTACTGAAACTTGGGTAGTCTGCCACTTATTTGACTAAACCTAGTTTCTCAGATTAATACATATATCATTTTTGTACAAGTTTCTTCTTGTTTAGAGATATTTCTATCTAAAAATATTCGACTACCTACTGATTTATAGTATTTGTTTTACTTCTAAATGATAATTTGGTAAGTATGGGTTTCTATAAAGTGCAGTAGAAGTCCAGAATCTGCTGTCAACCATTTGTTTGCCCTTATATTAGGATTTTTATCCTCCCTAAAATCAGTTTTATTGATGACAATATTATGCTTTGGAAGGCTCGCCGAGCATTTCGAACCCTTAAGGGCATTATAAGGCTGCAAGCACTTATTCGTGGTCACTTAGTTAGAAGACAAGCTGTTGCTACTTTATGCTGTACATGGGGAATTGTTAAGTTCCAGGCAGTAGCTCGTGGTCAAAAGGTCAGATGTTCAGATATTGCTGTTGAAGTACAGGAAAAACATCTAAGACTGCTTCAGGTGATTTTTCTTACCTACGATTATTGCTTGTCTTTTCCTGCTATCCTACAAAAAAATTGTAAACACCAATTGTATGCCCTAGTTATATTGGTTGTTTATGTGAATGTGTCTATGAGAATAAAGGTATTTTTCTGATTATATCAATATTAATATGATCATTGAATAGTAACCATGCATTAATAATAAAGGATTATTTTAATTTGGGATCTTATCTGAAAATCAAAGTATACCTCCCTTTTATTTCATTGTGGCTTTGTGGGTAGCTAATTACACCTATCTTGCTTCTAAGCGAGCTACTGTTTATTTAAGCAGGGTTCTAAAAGCTCAATTTCTTTCAGAGTGAGCGCATCTTCTCAGGTGAAGAATTTGTCAAATAATATGTTTGTTCAGAAGGTTTGGTCTTTTTCTTTCTTTTGCTTTCTCATACTACTATTGCTTAGGGCTTAGTATTTAAATGAGAACTTCCGTGCTGATGCAAAGTCCATGATGTTTAGCCTTTAGGACATTTTTCACGCTCCTGAAATTCCTGCTTTTATTGCCACTCTAGTTGTCTGATGCATATATTGTTAATGTAATATTGCTCATGTTTCTTGTGCTTCAAACTTGCACTTGTGCTGACTTGATTCTTTGAATGACTCTTTTTACTTAAAGGGTATAAATTTTCTGTTGCAGACATTCTTATTCTTTGTTATCTTAGTTTTTTTTTTTCTCTCTATGGTGCTTCGTGTTTGTAACAATAGGGGCATCCTTCCTATTTAAACTCACCGGTCATTTGTAAATAGCTGTATGCCGCGTCTCTATCTAGAGAGCTTCCATGCCTGAGTTGTTCTTCTGTATCTCACCTTCTGAGAATTACAAATGCAAATGTATCAGTTGTTTATAGATCCCTTCTTTTTGCATCAAAATGACAACCGACATTCGTGTCTATTATTTTGGGTCCCCATCTGCCGCTTTTTTTTTTGGCTTGTTTATCTGCTTTTTTCCTGCTCATAATTCTTGGTAACTGCGTACTTCTTAAGACATTCTTCTCAGAAGACTTAAATCTTGGGAAATGCCTTCAATTAGCTTAGGAGGTTTTACTTGGTAATACATGTGGGACATATATAAAGCCATGGTTGCATTGCGTTGCTGTTGAAGATTGTGAAACGATAAACGAAAGAGTCTTGTTATGCCAAGTGCTCAATCTTTAGAACTCTAGCATGACTTCTAAAATATTTTGCGTGGAAGATATAGTTCCGCTCTTGGCTCCTTTCTCTTTAATATAGACAAACTTCGTTAGTGATGAATGCTTTGATGTATGCCACTGCTTCCTGTTCTTAGCTGATTGTCTGTTGTGAATGCCATGAATCCTGGTGTCTTGACTTATGCCAGTTCTGCCATGTTCTTTTTACTGCTTTCCAAACTGTACAAGTGACTATGCATTTGTCACTTTCAGCTTCTGGCCTCATCGTCTGCTGTATTACCTCTACGACTTCAGTATGGTCCAGAGGAACCTAACTCATCCTGGCAGTGGCTTCAACGATGGACAAGGTCACGTTTTTGGGAATCCCCTTCACAACCAAGTAGAAGTCTGGTGTCGAAGTCTCGGAGAAAGGGTGTTGAAAATGTGCATGGAAAGACAAAGCAGAGTGTTAGGAAACTGTCCAATGCTAGAGTTGAAAATGGATCTATTCGTTCTACCTTGGAGTATGAAAAAACCAAACGAGGTCTGAGGAGAGTTTCTGGCAACTCAGCGGCAGATTCAGTTTCGGAGCATCCACAAAATGAGCTTGAGAGGGTTAAGCGCAATTTAAGAAAACTTTCTGACTCTGCGAAGGAGGTTTCTGATAAGTCTGAGGTTGTTAATGAGAAAATGAAGCAGACTCTGAAAAAAACTCCCAGTTCTGATGATCCTGATGTTTCAGAGCAGGAATCTGCTGAGAAGATGAGAGATGTGACTGCAACACTATCAAAACCGTCAAATCTTGAGGCTGATCTGAAAGTGCCCTCAGAAGATGCTTTTATTGATGAGCCTAATGTCTGTCCTTCAGTTGACTTGCCACCAGCAGAAAACAGTGGTAAAATTGAGCACATGCTGGTAACAGAGGAGTTAAGCTCGAAGGATGAGCAGGTTAGTGATGAGAGCTCAAAAGCAAATCAAAGAAGAGCTTCTTTCCCTGCAAAAATTGATAATCAGGAAAATCGGTTAAATAACGTGCCAAAAGTGCCCAGTTATATGGCACCAACTGAATCTGTAAAAGCTAGACTTAGGGGTCAAGTCTCCTCAAAGTTTACCCATGAGGTGGTTGAGAAAAATGGGTTAAACAGGAGATATTTTCTGCCATTTTCAACCAAGAGCGATGTAAGTTCATTGTCACCACGTGCTCAAAGACGGGTTCGAGTAGCTGGTAAGCACGACTTAAATTGAATCATGTGGTGTCAGTTTTTTTTTAGTTTATCTTTCTCAATATTTTTCTCATATTCAATTCAAGTAAGAGTCTTTCCCTGTATGCCGCTTCTGCATAGTGACTATCCATTATTGTTGGCTTGGCAATTTCAGATAAGGCTGTCAGAGCTGAGTGGCGGAGGTAATTTTTTCTCAAGGAAGTGTTTCATTAAAGCTCTCATGGAGTTTAAGCACAGATGCGACTTAAAAGAAAGAGTTTGTTACGTGTTGTCACTTCTGATGTGTGGTTGTAGAAACAGGAGAATTAATCATCCCATCTTTTGTTTGTATGCTGCATGTTTAAGTTTCCTTAGCACTTTCAGGAATGTAGATCAGTAAATATTTACAGATGTTCAGTTGGTTATTTGGTTTATTTTGTTTGTATGTATAATTCTTTAGCTCTACTTCTTTACTTTTCACTCTTTTTTTTCAGAGTTCAAACTTGACAACTCTCTTTATCGTTTTAATATCATGACGAATGCAATGTGCTGATCTACAAATCTGGTTTTCGGAGATCTTGATATTCGGTTGGAATAAGTAAGTCTGGCAATATTTGATACAATTATATGAATATGTCACATATAAAGTCAAAAAAAATATGATACGGTACGAATATATTTTTAAAATCTATTTAATATGAATTATAAATGTATCAAAATTAATATAAATGTAAAAAATTTTAAATATGATTATGACATAATAAAATATACGAATATAATATGAATACACGAATTATCAAATTTATTAACAAATTGGTTATGTAGGGTTTATCACATTACCTAACAATAACAAATTCTTGACTCAGTAAGTTGGTGAACGTCAGAAGATGGAGCCCAAGGGCCCCTGCTTAAGATTGGCAAATTGCTAGCATCCTGGTTAAATACTACACAATTATATTAAAACAAAAAAAAAAATAATATGCTAAAATAACATAAATATTACATGAATATATATTTTTTAAAATTTATATAATATATATATACATACGTACGAATTGTCAAATCTACTTTGATCTCATTTTCTTAGATCGCATCAACTTCACATACTTTTGGATGCTTATACCTAGTCAAATGCGCAAAACTGCATGCTAAGAAGGTTGGAATTTTTTTTCTTCCCCCCCCCCCTTTTGGGGTTCATTAAGAAGCTTCAATGAATTTGATTATTTTTGTTTCATAATACGGCCACACGTGCTGGTTGAAATATTTGTTGGTAGTTCCTAGTGGATTTACCAAGGTCATCCCTTAGTCAATGCAAAAATGCATAAAGCGAAGTTCTTGGAGTCGAAGTGGGGTGAAACCTTGCCAGGCCAACCGGACATCCATCTCCCAGGTAAATGCACCCATAACTCCAGTGTTATATGTCCATAGTATATTTCCTTTATTGCTGTTGATGGCAAATACGACGGATCCATTAGGAGCTACTGACCTGCGAAAAGGATGCTATTAGCCATATAACAGGCGCCTGGGCAGTGCCATTGACATTCTACTTAGTCACATGGGTGAAGTACCCAATATTGAAAAAAGACAGTACTACATGATCTCCTAGGGCCGGCCTTAGTTAAATATGTTTCCTAAGTTAGCTTCTTAATTAAGCATCATTCCTTGGCAGTATCAATTTCTTTACCATACTCTCTTAGTCTTCTTCCATTTCTTTCTTGTACTATTGCCCTAAAGTCGTAGTACCATCTGACCATCATCAGCAAACCGATCATGGAGGAAGACCAAGCACTTAAAAACATGACCAGAAGCAATGATGATCGCATCAGCCAACTTCCTGATGGTATTCTAGGCACATCGTCTTGTCATTTCTCCCAATAAGGGATGCAGTAAGGACTAGTGTCCTCTCATCTAGGTGTAGGTATTTATGGACATCATCTGATCTCTCACACCTCAACTTTGATGTAAACATGCTAGGTGAAGCTTGCTTCCCAAGTTATGATTGTGGTTATCCTTACGTGGATGTTTCAAACAGATTATCAACTTGATGGAAAGAAGCCAAACCTTCTTAAACTGTGTCAACCAATTTCTGCTACATCGCAGCTCTGCCCATAAGATAAAAGACTCAAAGTTTGCTTCGAACTACGTCAATGGCATAGTAAACAACTTGATCAATGTATCAGCTATGTTATCGCAAGAGGGGTTCGGGAAATTGAACTTTGTTTATCAGAAAAGCGGTATACTGCCTCCAACGATGATGACATGGATGAAACCACCTTTTTTCATTTCCGTGATGATCGGAGGACTACAGCAGCTCGTAAGTTCTATGAATTTCCCTGTTATCTTCTTCTTGGTGATTGGAGTGCTAGGAATACGAACATCATAAGCTCATCAATAAGGTTGCTACGTTTGGAGCAATGCAATCTTGCTCCAGATCATTCCAATTTTCTTGGTTTGAACACCTCACAACCTTGGACCTAAGATGGGTGAATTTGAAATCGGATGAACATTTTCAGAACATGTTATCTAATTGTTGTCTTCTAGAACGGCTGACTTTGCATAAATGCTATCACCTGTATCGTCTGAAGATAGTGCATCCTTGATGTCGTCGACTGAAGTACTTAAAGGTGTATAGTAGGGAACGTATGCGTGAGCTGCACATAAATGGTATTGATCTTGAGAGATTGGAATTCGAGGGTTCCTGCACATTGTACTTCGAATTCACTGCAGTAAAAAATCTAAACACTGCAATTATCCGTTTCACGGATATGAAGATGAGAGACAACGCTCTTTGGCCTTTCTATAAGTTTCCCAATGATCTTCCACAGCTTGAGACATTGTGGTTAATCTACTTTTTTGACTGGCAGGTCAATGCTTTTAACCTTTTTTTACATAGTAATGTATTTACTTCAGCGAATTCTAACTACATTTTTGTTGTTTTAGACTGGGACCATCCAAGAGAGCATACCAACACATTACAGTCTCAAACATCTAGCAATTTTAGAAGTTTTTACGCCTCACCTTGACCTTTTGTGGATAAGAAATATTCTCAAGGCATGTCCATTGATGCAAAAGTTGGAATTGCATGTAAGATTTTGTGGTTTTTTTTGGCTGCCTTCTATTTTTTCCCATAATTTTGAGTTTTTGACTTCCCATGATGTGGAAATATAACATTGGGATTGCATTATCTTTGAGGATACTGCATTTGAATCAGTCACTTCTTATTTCCCTGTTTCAATTTAATATGAGATGATCAGTGACGCAGCGTTAGCAAACTGAAAGACAAGATCAAACCTCTGATTGGATAGTATTTTCTCTTCAATCAACATTAAAGGAAAATTAGGACAAACTGATAATCACTTGGGAAGAACAAATGACAGCCCATACCAGCATGAATGGTCTAGTAAAAAACATAGCAAGAATTCATGTTACTTCATAATAACCAAGAGAACAGTCTACTTTTTTACTGATAGTATTGGCATCCATTGAATCTTTCTACAAAATGATCGTAATGTAATGAAACTAAGGCGGCATTCATTGGTGTTGAATAGGAATGCCTTTCTTTTTTCCCCCCATTTTTTTGGATAGATGATTGAATAAGGATTGTCTTATCCTTGATTGCTTTATATTTGTTGAGTTTTACTGCAGCTATACAACTGTGATCATATCGGTGAAGAAACGGAGATAAACCGTCCTTCTGGCTGCTCCCATGGTCATCTCAGGGAAGTTTTTATTACAGGCGCACGTGGATACATGAGTGAGATTGAGATTGCAGTCTATCTACTAAACAATGCAATAGTACTTGAGAAAATGGTGATTGATCCACATACCAGATTTTACAAAGGGTATGGCAGATGGGAAGTTACAGAAGCTTGTGCCAGATGGCTTACCATGCGAAGGCAGAGGCTATTTGAACGTCTCAGAGGTGAAGTTCGTCCACCTGTGGAACTGCTGATTCTTTGAACAGCACATGGTAAAACTCAGTCTTCACCTTCATTCTTCTTAATTGTTCAATTTTTAATGGATAAGTGATAGGATGTAAAATGCAAGTCTAGTAAAAAAAATGTGATCGGGAATCGGAAGTGTCAAAGCCAATGGCATGGTGTTTCCACACCCCTTAAATTTCCATGAAACTCCACTGACAGTTGGATAAAAAAATGGCAATGCATGACTTAGTGCAAGAAATCTTGATGCATGGTGTGTAAAATAAATATGATAAATATGTGTGAGTTGAATAAAGAAGATTATATACGATATATCTACCAACCTCGCGTTTCTAAACGATGTCTGGTGCCAGTCAGAGTTCCGCCAAACACTTAAGTCCGTGAGGGTCCTCCCTAGTTAAGGGCCCAAGAAACCTCTAGTGAAGTGATCAAGGGAACTGCAGATGACAGTTAACTGATCCCTTTTGTTATGGTTAATTAGGCAATATGAATCCAACCTACAGTTTATAGTTATAGGGTTTTTTTATGTTCATCTTTCTGACCAGTGTCAGGTGACAGCCAGAGTTCTTCCAAACATGCATTAGCAGAAGCGCAGAGTCCACCTCATCACCGGTCAATAAGAGGCCTAACAAACTTCGCAATTAGTTCTTATGAACATTTGATATATTCTAAAGGCAATTTGGAATTGTGGCACTTTGACTATACGGGGACCATTGGAGATGAGAATAAATCATATATATCAAAATTTATGGAAATAGAATGTAGCAAGAATTGTGATCATAAGTTCTTCAATACCTTTCCCCAGCTTTATGTTGCATAGCTCTCTTCTTTCCGTTCAATAAAAAAAAAAAAAATCTTTGCACATCAATTAGATAAGTTCATATCAAAGCATTACGGTATGAAGTTTTTTTAAGGTATTTATTATATTGAGCATATGGGAGTTCTATTTATTGATTTAACTTTTCTAAAGATGATCGTGGAAATCCATGGCCTTTTCCAAATATAGCTTCTTCATAGCCTCTTACATTCAATTATTTAAAAGACACTGTTAGACCCAGATATGAAACTTACTTCTATCTTAGCAAGTAAAATTGCATTTACAGGAAATCCTGATTCATGGGAATATTGGTGAAGAAGTAATCTCTAGATTAACTTGAAGCTGAAGACGATAGAATCACCTGCCAAACATTGTCTTTCGAAATCATTGTCAAGTGCCAGCCAGAGTTCCCCCAAACACTTCAGTAGGTCATCAGGGAAATTCCTTTTATTAAGGGTCCAAGAAGATCACCCCCCACCCCAGTGAAGTGATCAGGGAAACTCCAGAGGACAGCTGACTCTCTTATGTCTTCTTTGTGGTTAGATGATTTGGCAAAGAAAGCCAACCTACCTATTTATAAGTGAAGCCTCTCTATATGTGCATGTAGTTCAGTAATTCTGGCCCTTTGGCCGATTAAAAGGGCGCTAGGTAACAAACAAAATCCACACATGGGAAGTTACTGAAGTTGAATCTAGTCAGAATTGTGGGGATTGGGGATTAGAGATGATGATAGATAGAGAATAGTCTTGAGGTGAGTGGACTTTAGCCCTCCCCACACCTTTCCACATTTCTATCCGGCCTTCTCTTACTATCATTGTCATAGTTCAGAAATTGTTACATAGAACTACATCAGCAAAGGATTCGTAAGATTGCCTTTAACCACTTCGATGCATGTGCCATTAATGGTCCAAGCTATCTTTAATTTAGAAGTTGTCCGTATGTATGCATGTCATGTGAATACTAGATTTCAATTAACAGCTGCGTAGATTCTATCATCTCTGGGGATGAAAATGCTGGATAGAGAATATAAGTATGGCCAGAATTTTATGCAACTTTTGTCCTCAAAATCCTTTCCAAGGATCCATCTGGCCTGTTATTGCGTCCAGATTAATTTTTCCTAGAGGAATTATCCTGGCATATTTCGTCCCACATGAATCAAACCAAACAACCAGTAGTACTGAAACTAATTGCATGAAACTCACGGAATAATTGAAGCGAATCTGCATATATTTCGACATGAAGCAACCGGGTTTAGGAAGCTAATAGAAGCAGATATCTGTTTGAAGGTAATCCTTCAAAACTAAGGGTTACTTCCAACTGAAGTTTTTTTTGCAGATTGTCCTGACATAATTTAATACTCGAAAACATAAAAATAGTATGATACAGGTTCTGGTGTCAGTTTAAAGTTTATATAAATTATATAGCTCGCTACTTGCTGCATGGTATTTCCACTTAAACTGAGATAGAAAGTTTCTGCATTAACCGAACAGGCTATGAAATATCTACAAGAAGGGAACTAAAGCATATTGCATGAACTAAACATTTAGTCCAGCGTAATGTGCAACTATATAGGTTATAGGTTATATTGCTACATTGCAGATTTGCAGCTATATTCTATCCCTATACAGGTTAGCAATCAACTAGAATCAAAGAGATTAGAACAAAACAAAATATGAGTTTGCCGATATATAGCATGAAAGTCACAGGTTACAGGTTAAATGGTCTAATTCGAATACCAGTACCAACGTTTATATCAGAGAACTTTGTCAAGCTCTTTGTTGGTGTTGTCAAGAGAGCTTAAGAAATAGAGAATTAAACTTGAAAAAGAGGTTGGAGAAAAGAAAACCAGCT
>JBBYHK010000006.1:11611778-11622668 GCA_038382065.1 Adansonia grandidieri | reverse complement strand
AATTTGATTTAAATATAATATTAATATTAAATATATTTATTTAAATTTAATTTAATTTAAAATATAAATATAAATATTTATTTAAATTTATTTATATTTATAAATAGATATTTAAATTTATTTATATTAACTTATATTATATTTTTTATAATTTATTTTTAAAAAATAAATATTTTTTAAAATTTAATTTTTATTAATTTAATAATTTTTTATAAAATTTAAAAATATAAATATAATTTAATTTTTAATTTTTATACTCTAATATTATATATTTTTATATAATAAAATAATATAATACATAAAATATAAAATAAATATATATTATATAATAATAAAATAATTTAAACTAAATACAGATCTCAAAAGTTAAATCTTGTTTTTTAATCATAATCTATTTTTTTATTTAAATTTACTTTTTAAATCTAATATTTTTTTCAAATGAATTTTAAGAACCGAACGAATATCGTATGAAAAGGAAAATAAAATAGATCTTCTAAAACCAAAATCTTCTCTTTTATTGATTGGTTCCTTAATCAAATAAAAAGAAGAAATAAAGAAATGTTTCTCTCATAATATTTTCCGATTATTTCCTCAGCAAATCCTGGGAAGGAAAATTTTTCCTTTTTCCTTTTTGGGTTCTTTTGTTGCCTTGTTGTCACTCTGAAGCATTCTTGGGAGAATCCTAGTTAAATCGCCGCGTTTTTCGCTGAAAGTAAGACCCTTCTTTGATTTTCCCCCCTTATTGTGTTATTTGCTTTCTGTTCTTAGATTAGATTTTTTTTTTGTTTGTTTCTGTAATTCTGTCTCGGTTGGTGTCTCATAATTATATATCCAACGTGAACTCTGGGTTTGGTTGCTGGACAGGTTGAAGCTTTAGGTTTTGTATCGTTATAATTGTAATTATGGATCTAGGGTTATGTAAGATTTGGGAATTTAGTATTGATTTATATTTTATATTAATTAGATGTGTGTTTTTTAGCTGGTGAAATCGACGCTTTATGGTTAGATTTTCTGAACTGTTTATTTCCAGATGTTAGTTTGTTCTGATAATTCTAGAAATGAATGAACTGTAATCTTAGTTTTATTGCCTGATAGTTATGATCTGCTGAATCAGTGTCCTGAACAAAACTTCAAAGCAAAAGTCTGCTTTTATGTCCCCTTTGTTCTTTCTCTTTGTTACTTTATGTTTAAGCAAATTCTATTATCAAGTTTTTCTGAGTATGCGAATTGATATTTAGCAATGATTAGAGCTTCAGAGTCCAGGTTGGAAGTGTTTGATTTGAAGCATGGGGATGTTGGGTAGAGTTCAGGGGCTGGGAGAGTTGCCTCCTTTTGCATTTCATGACTTAGTGGGTCTTTGCATGCACCTTAAAATAAAAATTGAGATTTGCATGTCAATCTACATCTAAAGTGATAGAACAGATGTTCTAAACTTGGTTTGGTGGTTGAACTGTGGTTTTGATCTAAGCTGCCTGGTGTTTATGTTAAAGAAGTCTTTTCTTCTATCGTTCATTGCGTGCATCATTGTATTGATTTTGGGTTGGCCTTCTTTAAATTTGTAGACCGTGAGGATGTCGACTCCAGCAAGGAAGAGACTGATGAGAGATTTTAAGAGGTTGCAACAAGATCCTCCTGCCGGAATTAGTGGTGCTCCTCAAGATAACAATATTATGCTCTGGAATGCTGTTATATTTGGGTATGTGACAAAATAGGAATGAATTGTCCTTTTGTTACTTTCTTTACTTGTTTTTTAGGCAAAGGTTTTATAGAATTGTGCTTATGTCTTTACTTGTTGTATTTGCAGACCTGATGACACCCCATGGGATGGAGGTAAAGTAAATTATGTTGCATATAGTGGTTTGAAGTATCAGTTTGTCTGTAGTTATTTGGTGGATTTGTTTGCTTATCCTTTGATGATTGCTATTCATGCTATATGTTGATATAACCTATCTAATTGGAGACAATTCTCCAGTAATTCCACGGTGCCCTAATGATGTTATCAATTTCCCATACATTAATTGGTTAAGTGCTTAATATACACCTAGCTCTTCTTTTATTTATTTTTTTTTTCTAGATCTTTTTAATGGTTTTGTGAAAAATGAATTTGTTTGTTATAAGTGAGTCAAGTTTTGGCCTGAAAACAGAACAGAGCTTCTGTGAATTGTATGGGCTGGTACTTCATGCAAAATGCTGAAGGTTAGATTTGTTTGATGGGAGTGGCTTTGGTAATGGTCCCTTTGACTTAGTTTTGGTGTGAATAATGAAGCAGAAGATGTTAAACAATCTTGTCAATGATTAGAGTCTTGAGGAAATCTTTAAGATTGAATGACCCTAAGATTATTTCTGTTGTGAATTTTAGTTTCAAAAACTAGTATTTAAGGTATCTTTGGATATTTTATCATAGAATAATAATATAGATATACTGCTAACAACTATGAATTAATGCCTATTTTGATATTTTTGAGTCATTCAGGTACGTTTAAGCTGACACTTCAGTTTACAGAGGATTATCCAAACAAGCCACCAACGGTTCGTTTTGTATCTCGAATGTTCCATCCAAACAGTAAGCCTCTAGACAGCCTATTCTTTAGTTAATCCATATTTTCAGTTTGCATTTTCATTTATTCTTGCATGCCCTGCAGTTTTTAAATTTTTTATTATTGCTTCAACTTCTGACTTATTTGTGTAAGATAAACTTATCCATTCTTGCATGATAGGTGTAATATATAGTGTGAAACTATAGTGTTGTGTTTATGTTGCCCATCATGGTGTGATCTTTTATTGAGTAGTGAATGAGTAAACCCTAATAGTTTGAAAGTGAGTGATATTTGCAATTTGTGAATGAGTAGCCCCTACTTAGATAGTGGATGCTCGAGGAGGGCTTCATGTACCATTTGTTTGTGAATCTCCAAAAGCTCCAAAGATGAGCGAGTGTTCAGGAAACCAAATGCCATCATTTGCTAGTTGTTTGTGTCATAGGCACCCAACAATCCACTAAGTTATCCATGCATTCTCTTGAACTGATTTTGACTTAACAAGTTTACATATTCAGCTTTAGTTTCTTGTTTTCTTCATTTGAAATTTATATTATGTTTTATTTTTTTATGAATAAGTTTTATCTGTGTGCTCTGATATATTTGTTGGGCAAAAGTTTTAACTGATCTTGATCTGATCCCAATTTTATCCTGCAACTTTTTTCAGTTTACGCGGATGGAAGCATCTGTTTGGACATTCTACAAAATCAGTGGAGTCCAATTTACGATGTAGCAGCAATACTGACATCTATTCAGGTATGCTATAATTCTTCAGGCATTCATTTGTGGGTATCTAAGGACCATTGAATAAAATATAATTTAATTCCAATTCAAATGTGTCATAGACCATGTTTCTAAAACTACCTACTTCATTGTAAACTTCCATATGAAAGTTGTGAAAGCAGAAACATCGGTTGCCTTTGCGAAGCTCTACACACATCTGGCATCTGGTTGCTATTAATAGGAAGATCTTTCATTATAATGATAATATTAATTTATATGTTTGTGGGAGCCTTAGATCCAGGTGGCGTAGAAATGTTGCTTGAACCTGCCAGTTACTCATATGAAGTAATCAGACCTTTAGCATAAATCATTTATGAGATTGCTTAGGATGGACACATGTAAAATTGGGTGTTGGGCTAAACAAATGGAGGGAAGTCTTCCCGTTCTCAACTTGATAGTTGATACCTTCTAAACTGAGAATCTGTAGTTCTAATCCCGGATAGGTGTCTTGTCATGAAACTGTGGTATTAATGCATTTAAGATGTATGTCACTTATTATGCTCTGTTGCTCTCTATATCTACCTCTGCACTGTTGTTTTAAGCGACTGTTATATTTTGTGTATGCAGTCATTGCTTTGTGATCCAAATCCAAATTCTCCTGCAAATTCAGAAGCTGCTCGAATGTTTAGTGAGAACAAGCGTGAATACAATAGGCGAGTACGTGAGATCGTGGAGCAGAGTTGGACTGCTGATTAGCTTATGTTGTTCCATGGTAAGAACAGGCGTGAGATTGTGGAGCAGAGTTGGACGGCTGATTGATAGCTCACGTTTTGGTTCACTTGTATGGAACGTCAAAAATAGACCAATGGACTGTCTTAAGTAATATTGATAGTGAAAATGTGTTTTCTTGCAAACTATTTTGACTTCATTATGTTGTTTGTTTTATGAGGATAGATGGAAGCTCGCTTAATTCAAAGGATTGTCGTTGTCTTCTTGTGCTTTCATTTGTTCCAAAGGTAATTTAAACTTACATTTTTTGCGGCAAAGACCCATTAATGACGGAATGTTTTAAAGACTGTTGACAAACAAAATTATGGGTTGGCACGTGGCCAGTGGAAGAACAAAATCCCAGCTGAAGCTGTTTAATGTCTTCCTCCTGGGCATTTTCAGGATCAGTGGTTATAAGCATAGACTTTCAGTGCCATTACTTAAAACTTCTCTTACTTTCTATCATCATACGGGGCTATGCTCTGCATATTAAACAAAGAAATTATGTCAGCTGTCCTGTTACCCTAGAGTTCCCTTACCAACTTCAGGGGGGTTTCTCTATCTAGGTTTGCTGTTTACATATTCAATCTTCCATTGATTTATGTATTAAAAAAAGAATAGATACACCAGAAAATCATCCAAATTTTACTAATGTATCATTGGGGATGAAAAAAAGGAAAAGAAAAAACACATCTAAAAGCATACCACAACCAAATCATAGCTGTTTATCGACTGGGTTGGATTGTGTTTGAATTGGTTAAAATTTTATCCAAGCTAACTCATATTTATAAAGAAATAATATAAGGTTACTTTGAGATTTTTAGGCATGGGGGTTTAGGGTTGATCTCTTTTATAATACTAATACTAGCTTGATCTAGCTTTGTGACCTTGAGGTTGCGTAATAAAATTTATTAACTTGCCAAAAAATATGGATAACCCAAGTACGTCCACTCATTAATTTTTTTTGAAAATTTTAAAAATATATTATTTTTATTTAATTTTTAATAATTTTATATATTTTTTGTTAAATTTTTAAACATAAATAATTTAATATATTTTATAATGTTTACGCTATAATATTATATATTTAATATTCATATAATATAAATTAGTAAATCACATATTTTATATATAAATAAAAATTATATATTTTTTCGTAATTGGAAAATGAGCAAAAATGAATTGACCAAAATGAATCAACTTAAACTTTGAATGAGAAAGCAAAAGCTTGAATTTTTTTTTAAATGAAATTAAGTCATTTTTTGAGTTTAACATATTTATTTAAATCATTCTAAATATTGAATGAACATGATAGCCTGCCTTGAACATGTCAAATTTAAATTTAAACAAAATTGACAACTAAAGAAGCGTAAACACGTTAAACCATTGATATATTTATATGTATATAATGTATATTTCTTTCCATGCATGCGCAAAATAGAGTAGTTTCTTCACAAAATGCAAGACTTACAAGAGGTTTATCTTCCATGAAAGAAAAAAAAAAAAAAAAAAAAAAAACTCGAAGCTCTTAAGTCTTCAAGTCGGCATCACAAACCGGCAAATAGGGCAATAATGGCTCTGCTTCAACCATTTTTTGATGCAGTTACTATGGAAAGTATGACAACAAGGCATCTGAGACGCGCCTAACCCAACCTTGATTTCCTCCAAACATATCACGCAATCTTCACCATTCAGTTTCACCCGCCGTTTCTTGCTTCTTTCTCCAACCATTTCACTGGGATCTCCACCTTCCACTCTAACCCTCTTCAGCATCTTCTTAACCGATGACTGCCTTGCTGGAACCATGCCATAGCCATAGCTACTCTCTGCCTCTGCCGCTGATTCCTCCAAAAGCCCCTCGTTTCCGTGTTCGAAAACCGTTCCCCATAACTCACAACGCAAAGGCAAGACTTTCTTATGTCCCCTGTTGTTGGACGACCCATTTCCCATTTTAAGTCCATGTTCGATAATTTCATCAATGACAACGTAAAAAATATGAGACTCTGGGTTGATTCCGGCTCTCGTCAACGTCGGAGCAAGAACTTCGTAAGCGTGGTCGTGGTTTTCCAAAAGGTCAAGATCGAAACGAAGAGTTTGTTGGGAGAATATAGGGTCCCTGTCAGATTCGGTGAACCAGTCTCTTATGCAATCATGGAGGATGATTACGAGATCAAGGTTGATGATTAATTCAATCTGGAGGGAACGGGGAGGTGGATGACGGGTTTCTGGAATAGTCTGCGGCTGGAAAACACGGTGGTGTAGGGTATTACACTCGTAGAAGACGGAAGCCATTGGCGAAACTTAAGGTGAGGAGAGAGCTTTTCTTTAGACGAACAAAATCAGTGCTAACGGTAAGTTTCGAACTCTTAATCTTAAGCAGTATTTATAAGGAGGCAATAGCGCCGGAGCGAAAGAAATCTCATATCTAGTGGAAGTGAAGCGGAGTAGGAAATCCTTTTCGTCTAAGGAGTCGTTTATAATATGAATATAAATTCTAATATTATCCAAAACTAGATTTCACAATTTTTTTTAAAAATTAAATATTTGTTTTATTTTATAAAGTTTTAGTGCATGCAAATGTTATGAACCAAAATTTATATGTTTTTATTTCCTAGTACTTTGATTTGTTTTAATTGTGTTTTAAATTATGTGAGGCGGTTACATAAGGATATTTTAGTGTTGGTTAACCTGACTTATTTTAGTATTGGTTAACCTGACTGAATGAGTCAGCAGGTAGTTATATAAGAATGAATGCAGGAAAAAACTGCGACTATTACGTGCTTATTGATTTCCCTTGAATATACTCTTCTTTTTCCTTCATCTGAACATTCCCTCTACCTCTCTCTGTTCTCATCTCTATTTCATCCCTCAATTCTTATGTCTAAATTCCTTTACTGATTTGGTTTGTATCAGTAAATATCCAGTTATTGATGCAATCAAATCTAGTGAGACAAGTCATATAATATGCATAATTTTGCAATAACGAAAACATTATAATTAAAAAAAAAAAGAATTATTAAATCTATCCTTTCGTCTATCAACAGAACAGAAGCAATTCCGACGGGCATGATTGATTGTCATGTACCATGCATAATTTATAATAAGAAAGATATACTAGTAATTTATTTATATCTTAAAGGTATAGTTGCCAAAACTAATATATGAAAAGAAAATAGGAAAAAAGAGAAACCTTATATAATATTTTAGTTAACGTCAAAACTAAACTATATTCTTTAAGCAGAGAACCTATCACCAATGAGATACAAAAGCTTCTAAACCAGATAAACGAATTGAATTGAAAATTTGTTCAAATAGAGCAGGCCAGTCCAACATCCAATAGCAAGAGCCATTATCAAGGGAATTCCCGTTAATGTGGTGAGGGAGTGTTAACTGTCTTCTTAAAATCGATTTTGTCAACCTTCACTTCACCATCAATAAGCTCATACACATATACCACAACACGCAGGCCATAGATGTCCATAAGCACAAAGCTTGGGTTTACGTCGTACATGAAACTACTATTTGCACCAGTGGCAGAGCCAGGATTTATGACCACACCACCCTCATGCTTGTTTGCTTTGAACTGATGGGTATGACCGGTTACAAGGATATCCACATCCAATTGCCTTTGTAGCATTGCTAGTGAATCCAAATGTCCCCATGGAATGAACCGTTAAAAGTTTAAAAGAGGAACTATTAATGATTGATTGCTAACTTCATACAAACATCTATTTACAATAAGTTGGACTGGCCACTAAAAGCTCATCATTAAACAAATTCAGAATAATCTCCTATATGGCCAACTAAGAAAGCAACAGCATAGCTAGAGCTGCTTCCCTTTTTTTTTTTTTTTTTCCCCTCCTCCAGCCAGTCACAAGGAGACCGCGAAGAGTAGGAGGACGTCTGCTATCCAACATTGTAGAAATGAAGAGTATCCAAAACTAGCTAGGAAAATTCCCGCATCTGCCACTACCTCAATCCCGAATATTTTTCTTGAATCCTACGCGAAAAGACATCAACAAGGGAACAATGAAAAGCTCTTCACATTCTTGTTCCATCATCACTCTATTCGTGGAATCAGATACAATCATATCATGATTAGACAAATGCCCAAAGTGGATATAGTACTGTTGTCCACTTTATAATAAAGAAGCAAAAAATAAAAATTAAAGAAATACAAAGTGTTTGTAAACATAAAAAAGATTGGGACTCAAATATGTTCTCTGGTGACACCACACGTACAAGAAATCCGGATCTAAATTCATCATTATAATTCAACACTGCAATCTTAAAAAATCAATCTGAATGTCAGACGGAGAAATATTTTTATGTTCAAATGTAGGGTTAGATCAAATAAAACACAAAAAATGCAGACAGGAGGAAGGTAAAAACCTGGTGAACATGGCATATCCCAAGCTTGAACTGACCAATTGTCAGTGTTTTGCTCTCTGGATAACAGGAGTCTTCGTCATATTCACCTCGAGTAACATGCAAATCAGGACAAAGACTCTTGAAATAATCATGAACTTCCTGCTCATAAGAGGCATGGAAAAGAATAATTTTATTACAGTACCAGGCACTTGCAAGAAAGGAAATACAAGGAAAACTTTATAAACAATTCAAAAATAAATGAAAATATATTGTTTTATACAAAAGTTGAGATTTTAAAGGTAAAATGAAGTTTAATCCAGAAGCAGGCAAACAAAAACATCAGCCCTCATGCAAAAGGGATAACCTCATGCGGTCATGGCAAATAAAAAAGAAAACATAAAAACTAGAGTAATGAAATTATTTCAGGTAGACTTGATGGAATTACACAAGATGTTTCCTACATTAATAGATAACCAACTTGTACCACAAAAAATTACGGTCTGGTGCTCTTAATAAGAAATTCATCACATATCTACATAAGATAGAACTACGGCTAGACATACAGACTACAATCTGCATAAATGCCTAGAAAGGCAACTGAGGATACACATCGAATAATTACAGCAGTTAACCTTAAATGTATCTCAATCCCTATCACAACATCCAACGTCAACAGACACATCATTTGGTAGTCACTCACAACCAAAGTAACTATTAACATCATGAACATGGGGGAAAAAGGACTGGAGTAAAGAGTTGTAAGATACTTTGATACAGAGATTGCCAGTGCAAATGATGTGCTGAATCTTGCCAGGGACAAGCATGGACTTGAACTTTGGAGGCAGATCAGGTGCCCTGTGAGGAATATGAAGGTCCCCTATTGCTAACACCAAACCACCCTTCTAAGTCAACAGCTTTCCTTTAATCTACACATACAAAAAAGAAAGTCTCTTTTTTTTTCTCTCTCAATGCTCAATCATCCTCAAAACCTGCATAAACCCAGATCATTTCTCAGCAATTTATTGATAAAACAAGACTGTCCATGTAAAAATGAAAGTGATTTCCAAATTGAAAGGATCAGATTTTAAACCCAAAAAGAGAAAAAAATAACAGTCCAATAAACTACAAACTCCAAACTCCAAATTAACGAATAGGAATTATCAATTATGAATAAAGAGATCGTAAGGAAATACTAAGGAAGGATCGCTAAGTGAAAGAAGAAGCGATCATTAGCAACTCTTCTTAAGTGAAAACAAAACTAGACTGATTCCTCCTAGTCCATAGTGCCAAGTTGATGTTGTTAAAGCTAAAAACAGGAAATATTTCTCGATGCTTTTTTTTTTTTCTTTCCCTTTTATAAGCAAAATTTTATTTACCGCAAAAAAACAGTGAAAACTACTACAGTAAAAATAAATCTAAAAATATTTTGTTACTCTGTAGGAAAGAATACATCTCGATGGGTTTTTTTTTTTTTTTTGAATGCTTTTAATTGTACTCATTTTATTTTTCTTTTTGGCATAATTTTTCCAACGGGGTGTTTGCAACTTCGGATAACGGCCTGATGTTATCCCGAAGTAATCTATGATAATTTTCCCTATTTTTTCTTCAACTCTTTCGATTTCTGAGTTTTTCATTTTATTTCCTTATAAAGGAAATAAAGTAACTATTTAATCCGATAGCCATGTAAACTCCTGTACTGTAATAAGTTTTTCTTTTTCCTTTTATCTTAATTAATCTATGGTTTTATAAAAATTAAAACCAAAGTTTGCACTTTCTTAAATTTGGTTTGCTTAGAAAGAGAGTTGGAAAATAACAAGAGTTTAAAATGTGACTACAATTAGTAATAGAGGCCTTAATTTAATTGATATTAAATTCTAACCTGATGCCAAATAGATTGAAGCCTTTTATTTATAAACCTTTTTTTTTGTTTAATTTATTACGTAACTGTTGCATCCAAACTATTTAGAAAGTTATTATCTTGTGTCTTTTAATTTGAATTTAAGTTGAATATCAAATAAGAATATATATCTAACATGAGTATGATTTTTTAAGTTTTTCACATATTTAGAAAATTATATCTCCTGCTTATATTTAAATATATTCTACTAAACAAATACATACACATAAAAAAATGAAAAATATAAAATAGGTTAATACAACTTTGCCTTCAACTATACAAATATGATCTGTCAAATAACATTTGTTTTTTACAAGATAGAATAGAATGATACCTCATGTTCCCAAAGCTTTGAAGTTACCGCTAACTTTGTTGTATACTTTCATTATTGTATTTGAAACTTAAGGAGACTAAAGCTATCTTGCATAGTTTATTTCATTAGAGCATAGCAGCTTTAACCAGGTACTAAATATTGCCAAGTCTGCTATATCGGCCATTGTTCATTTCTAGGACATTGATATAGATTTATGATTCCATTGCCTATCTGTCATATTTGGGATGGAAGAAGCTCAAATGTTACTACAATCATCCGCCAAT
>JBBYHK010000006.1:11600969-11611678 GCA_038382065.1 Adansonia grandidieri | reverse complement strand
AACTAATAGCAAATCTAAAGCAATTTGCAGCAAGATATGTTACTGTATATGCAATTTGAACGCACTTATACCATATTTGGTTCCAGCCATTCCCCCTTTATTCAATGATAAAGAGTACTGTTAAAGTTTGATTCATTTGAACTTCTATACCAAGAAATTGCCATTCAGGGATTATTTACCAATTACGGGCCACTGCAGAATAGCCAATTACGGGCCACTGTAGAATAGCCGAAGGGCACACATATTTCAACAAGTTAACATAAATCAACACGTCATACGCGCGTTTCTTTTTGGTCATATATGCATATATTGTAATTTTCAGCTACAGAAAGAGTCCCTTTGAACTCTATATCTTTATCCACTTATTTATGATTAGTTTGTTTCACGAAGATGACCTTAACTCATGGTATTATACTCAAGCTAAGCACTTTCTTCATGTGAGGACAAAGATAATGATATTCTACAATATGATTAACATTATGCATAGGGCTTATAATTCATAAAGACAAGGATAAATGCTGGTTCATAAACAGAAGGATTAAAATTCTTAAGAATGGAATAAAGATAAAATTAATATGTATCACTTAAAGGAAGGTAATAGCACGCTAATGAAAGAAAAGCTGACTACCACAATGAGAAACTCTAATCCTCACGAAACAAAGGAGGTGCTAATTTGTTAAATGAGATACAAAACTGCATTAAAAAAATAAAATAAACACGATCAAAAATTACATTTCATAAGCAAAAAAGAAAAAAATGATACACATACACATAGGACAGGAGATTTACAGATAGAATCAATGTACTCGAGGGGATTGCCTGTGAGACTGTAATGGAGATGCACGGGGAGTTAGATGCATAGGAGAACGACGCTGTCTTATCGGAGATTTCCCAACATTAAGTGGAGCTGAGTGCTGTTCTGATTGAGAATGTTTGGATGCATTTTTTGGGGCTTCGAGCTGCTCCAGTGCTGTCAAAACTTCCGACATTCTAGGCCTGAGTTTAGCGTCACTGTTCAGGCATCGTAAAGCAACGGTAGCAGCTGTATAAGCGCCTTTCTGGGGGTATTGGCCACCCAACTTAGTGTCCATAATTCGAAATAATTTTCTTTTGTCACCCAAATAGGGTTTTGCCCAGTCAACTAGACTCTGCTCCACACCAACTTTTGTTTTGTCGACAGCACATCGTCCAGACAAAAGTTCAAGCAGCACAACTCCAAAGCTGTATACATCACTCTTAAATGTCAATCGACCTGTTCAACAATGGAAGCTTCATTACATGTAATTTCGGACATATAAATAATATGCAAGCTTCATTTACTTGAGAACCATCTCACAGAGAACATGTTGTATCTGAGTGCCTACAATTTTTTCAGAGAAAAGGTTTGCATATGAAAGATAGAACCCAGAAAATAGTAGCTTTGCTTGAGTATCCAACTTTTGGACCAAAGGCACTGCATGTAAAAGGCAGAACAGACAATTCTCACTGTCTTCACTTTAGATGCCTTCACCGCAACTAGAAAAATTATTAGATGATTAGAAGTAACCACCATCTGACTGTTATTTTTTTTTATCTGGAATTTTTTTTTCCTCGCTAATAAACGTGAAATATTGAAATCCAGAGGAGCACAAAAGAGTCAAGAAAGAAAGGTATCAGAAGTAGTTGTAGAAAAAAACACATGAATTCTCAAGTTCAACTGGATAAGTTTCCTTGGCTGAGATTTGAAGCCTCTTCTAAAAAAAATGTAAAGCAGATATCTTCTCAGATTTATGATAAGAAAAAAAAATTGGCAACAAAAATCTCTGAAAGCAAACTAAGATAACTAAGAATTCATGAGCTAACTTCAAAACAGCAAGCATTAATATGGGATTTCAACAAATATCATACCTGTAGCAACATATTCAGGTGCAGCATAGCCTTGAGTACCCATGACCTGAGTTGACACATGAGTCTTATCACCAGTAGGCCCTGCCTTGGCCAATCCAAAATCAGAAAGTTTTGCATTGAATTCCTGCATCCAATTGATTGTTACCATCAGCAACATATATAAAATTTATAATAGAAACAATTTTGGACATAATATTAAAAGGCACAACGTTATTCTTTTTCTTAGCATACCGCATCTAGTAGAATATTAGAAGCTTTGAAATCACGATATATGACTTGGGATTTTAAATCATGAAGGAAAGAGAGTCCTCTAGCAGCAGCTATGGCAACCTTAAGCCTCACTGCCCAAGAGAGTGGTTGTGGCCCTCCTGTAAAACAAGACATAGCATCAAAGGTTTTAAGATATTTAGTCGTTCCCACAATATTCAGATGTTCCATTGTTCGGTTGTTTAAGATACAATAATGCATCGGAAGCTGCCATCAGGACTCATCAATAATCCTAGCCATGGCAACTGTATGCAGGTTTATGGGTTCAGAATATGATGCAGTCAGAGCCTTGTGAAAAAAAAAAAAAATTCCAGACAGGTATGAAGGAAATAATTCTCATCATGAATTATTAAACTCAAAAGGAACCATAACAAACCAATCAATTTCGCTTTATGCCATCCAGGCAAGACCAATATTTGTAAGAGCAGCTGAGTAATTCACGCCCTTCGAACTAAAATACATGAAAGGAAAGGTTTCCAAGTCCCATTTTATGTTTTCATGGCAACTATTTTTGGGTAAGGATTAATTTCCAGACATAAACAATATATTGTAAAATGGAATTGGATTCCTAAAACCTTACATATCAATTCATGAATGCAATGCTTTTAAAAGATGATTCACTGAGAAAGATGTGACACTTACGCCTAAAAAGATGATTCTCTAAGCTTCCTTTAGGCATGAACTCATAGACCAAAAGTCGGTTCTCACCCTCTGAGCAATATCCAATCAACTTAACCAGATTTGGATGATGAAGTTGGCCAAGATAATTAACTTCCGTCTGAAATCAACTGACTATTAGTAAAATAGTACACACACATGGAGAGAGGAAAAGCAGAAAAAGGAATAAAAAGATAAAGATGTTATAGAAATGAAACCTACCAACCACTCTCTGTGGCCTTGAAAACCTTCAGATTTAAGCTTCTTGACAGCAACAACCATTCCTGATCCAGGCTTTGCAGCAGCTAATGTGTGTTCATCAATCCATCCTTTAAAAACATAACCAAAACCACCTTCACCAAGAAGACTGTCAGGACGAAAGTTTCTGGTAGCATTCTTCAACTCATTGAATGAGAACGGTTTCAAATTGGGGGATGACAATATTTCTCCTTCAGTCCTTGGTGTTGGAAAACATCCATTACTACTTGCACCACTGAAAGATGGGATGGTCAAGCTTGAAGGAGCCGAAGAACGACTGGTTTTGCTGGAAATTCTTGAGCCTCCTGATGCTGGAAAGAGAAAAACGAGCTCCTTAGGTCCAGTTATTAAATAGAGAATATAATAATGGATCAAATGCAAGAGAAATTCCAACATAAAGTTATAAAACATCCATGATCTTCCAATGACAGTGTTATGCATCAAGAAACCACCCAACTAAGTAGGTATTTTCATTTATGGATCATGTATATGAGTTCCACAATATTGTATTTACATATAAACCTTTCCTCAATTTTTTGAAGCAAACTTCTTTTACTTTCATCATAGATGATCACATAAATTGGGACTTAGATATAAAATTATCAATCCTCAATACATGGTGATGGTGAAGTCCAAATCGACCTAGTTAGCCAGACAACTTTATTTCAATAGAGGTTTGTCACATAGATCCCTGTTTTAAAAGTCTGCAACAATCATTGGGGGGAAAAATTACAGATTTTGCACAGGTGATAGTACTCCAAGCAAGCACCCACCGTTCTTGCGCCTACCATTGCATGTCCTTCAAAACATAAGTTTGTAGTACACCTTTTTTCCTACATGAACCCTGCATATTCATGTCGACATGAACACTCCAAACATTATAACAAAAAATTTGCCAGCCAAGCTTACACTTTCTTGTAGTTTCTACGCTGAAAATCGTTAAACATCCATTAGAAAAAGAGCACCATCCAAAATCAAATAGTTTCAAATGAAATAGATTTACACCCAATACAATCCCTTAAACTCAAGAAATTGAAGAACAGTCTAAAGAATCTAGCTTTAAGCAGCTCTCTTTATACTCTAAGCCAGAAATTAAACCCAGGGACAACAATATCAGAAAGATAAAATGAATGTAATTATTAAGGATAAGCTTCTAAAAGAGGGGGAAAAAAAGAATCCCAAAAAGGTCAAATCCAACATAAATCATACCTAAAAAAACCATCCAAAAATATTCAGAAAAACAATAATCCACCAAGACAACAAAAGATAATTTTAAGGGAAAGAAATGGTTACCAGAAATTGCATGCGGGCTTTGGTTGGAATCGACTCTAGTCGAGGAAAACAAGCAGTTGCCCATCAGAGAGAAACTGGTACTTAACGTAAGGATTAAAAAAAACCAATACTTCTGTTTTCTTTTATAAGAGCTAACAACATTTCAAGGTAATTTCTGAGATCCTAAGAAGAAAAGAAACTGGAAAACGGCTCTCTTTGGGCTGGAATTTGTTTCTTTTACGTGGAGCTTTGGTTTGGTTTGGTCAGTCAAGCTGCACAACTCTTGATAATGAAAAGTACGCGAAGAAAAAGAAGTGAAATGTCAGATGAAAATAAGGAGAAAAGAAAATATCAAAAAAAAAAGGAACGGAAGAAGAGAAGAAGAAACAGACAGAAGGAAAGCTAAAAGTTTGGGTCTTCCTCTTCCTTCTTTCGTCTTGTGGGGGGGGGTGTTCGTGGGGGCGAGATACGAGACATGACAAACGCGTGGGCAGCCTCAGCGATGACGTGTGTACCCACAAAGGCAAATCGACTCGTTTGCTTGCTTGACTTTGGTGTTGGCGTCTCGCAGCAATCATGAATTCTCTCCCCTCCTCCTTCAATCAATGCCCTCTTTTTTTGCATGTGTAAGTCCACCCGCCTTTTCTTACAAGTCAACCTTAAATAATGTCCCCCGTTATGTTTTTTCAGATCCTCATCTTAAAATATTATGTTTATAAAATTAAAAAAAAAAAAATCAAAGCATTAGTTTTTAATAGTATCATCTTAGTAATTAATTAAATTTTTTTAATTATCCCAATTAAAATAGATATTTCCATATAAATATATTCCAATGGAATTAATTATCTTTGATAATTTTTTATTTTATTAATTAGTATCTCTATTATTATAAAATATTTAAATAGATTTAGTATTATAAATCAAGTGAACTCAATTTATTTAAGAAAGTTACAAAAATACCTAATTAAAATCTTGCGATTATAAAATATCTTGAATAACTTTAGTATCATAAGTAAAATGATATCAACTTAATTACTGATGTTACAAGAATGCCTAATCAAAGTCTTTAGAAAAAATATAAATTTAAAGGGTTTTTTAACATTTCATTTGAAATAATATTTAAAAATTTATTTTTTACTTTAAAAATAAGTTTTATTATAAAATCAACTTTAAAAAATTTTGCACTTTAAAAAACTTTCATTTTTTTATTTATTATTTATTTTAAAATTCAAATTAAAAGTAAATGTTTTCACTTAATTTTATGGGTATTTCAAAATTCTAGTAGGAGTATAAAATTAGAACAAAATTAATTCTAAAATGTTTTTAGTAAAAAATTGTACCCGCTATTAACTATAAGTTTTCATGATTATTTTGACAGTCTATTTCGTTTTTTCTACACTCCAACAAATAAGTAAAATGTTTTAAACTTTTAAATAACTGTGGAAATGGAAGAGGAAGACAAGCATGTAATGCACTTTAAAACATCAAAAAATCATGTTAACAAAAAAATATTTCATGCAAAAAAAATATAGAGTTTAAGTTTAATTCAATTGATTTATAAAATTATTTTTTAAAAAATAATATCTAATATTTTTAAAATTTGAATTTTTATATCTAAAAATTTTTTTTCTCTATTTTTAAACTAGGATCCTTGTAGTAAAAATAAATAAATACAAAATTTGGTAATATTCTTCTTCTCGTGGTTGTCGACTTCACTACCACCTCAGGTACAAGTAAATGATGTTCAAATTTTTTGCTTGGCATATGTTTCTACTCTCTTCCTTAATAAAAATGGCAAACCATTTTTTTTCTTTGTGATGAAATTTATTTATTTGGGTTTTTTTTTTTTTTTTTGTTATGTCTGGATGGATAAAGATGATATCGATTTCATGGGGACATTTTCTCATATAGGTGGAGCTTTTAATAATGGACAGACATTTTTTGGTTGAACTAATAGTTGTTAAACTTCTATTTCTTGATCAAATTGGTTGGAAACACAAATGGAAAAAGGAAAGAAAAACTATAAGAAAGTAAACAAGCGGACCTCCTCATATACATGTGAAGGCATATGCCGTAAATTTCAAAGTCACGCTGCACGTGCTTCATAATCCAATAGATTTGCTTTACTTCTAATTCACCTCTTCCCCATTGATAAATATCCAAGTTTCAATAATGTCCACCTCAATTGATTACCGACTTTTTATTCGATCTAAGCTAAGTTTTGGCTTCTATTTTAATCATTTTACCTATATTATAAATGATCTAAAAGCTAGTAACGTCAATTAAAGCATATCTAAAATTCTTAGAATATTTTTATGCCTACTTGGCCAAAAATTATTTCCATGTGCAATTCTGTTCACATTTGGACCTACCATTTCTTTGGAATAATTTTATAAACTAAAAAAATTCTCAGACATTAGATTATATATTTTCAGAATCAACAATCATGCCCCCCTCCCTCCCACCCCCCGCTGGAAAAAAGATAATGTAACAGTTGATGATAGCATCTTCTTGCAATCTTTGCAAAAGGTTAAATCCATCTAATTTGTTGTCTGTTTCAGTAAAAAGTTTCTTATAATTAGAATAAAAATAACAAATATATATATATATATATAGAATAATGTTTCTATGATTGCCAATAAGATTGTAAAATGATTGAATATGTTAAACTTTTGCACAAGTAAAAACACGGGGAAAGGAAGGGAATCATGGCCTGAGCAATTGAGCAGGAACAATTATACCTGTGTTCGAGAGTAATATCCTCGACTCTTGTCTGGCCATGGCCACGTGGGACATATGGAATGTGCTTAATGGCATATCTATTGCTTTCAAGCAAAGCAGCCGCGGCAGCTGCTAGCTGCTGTTTAGAGTTTGGACTGAAGTATCCCAATTTTTTATTTTATGACTCACCTGATTTTTCCATTTTCCCCTCTTTTCTGGGCTTGAATTTCTACAAATCTACAATTTTTATTATACTTACTCCAAAGTCTTCCATTGCCGACAATATATTATTCTGTCCCGGATCTGCTGTTTAATTGAGAAGTAAAGATGAACAAAAAGTCAAATGGATAGGAATCTGGCGTCCATGCTTAGCTAATCCAACCGTCAGCCTTATATTCCTGTTTCGTTGCCTGCCTGCCTGCCTTCAACCAAAATGACAAAAACCCAAACCAGCGTTTTGCGAATCGGTGGTAAGTATCAGTTGGTTTGATCTGTCCCCCTAATTTGATTTCTCCAAATAGTGTTACAGTGTATATGACTGTTTCACGTTTTGACATGGTACAAATTCCAAAAGTTTGGCAATTATTCTATTTTTGAAGTATTCTATATGTTCAGAAGTTACATTGATCAAAACAAACATGAGTTCACATTGAAACAGTCCTTTCCATGGGCCCCCGTGTCTTGTAATTGGCTGGAAATTACCGCCATATATTCAGATAAAACGTTACTAGTATTCTGCATTAGTATACCATCTCTTTGAAATTTCCCAAAGAAATTCCTAGGGAAATAACTCAGCGAAGGATTTGTTAATCAAGTGAGAAAACAAAGCAAAAGAAATAACAAGTTCTTCCAAAAAGTAATGACCTGATATGATGAAGATGCATGTACCCAAACAACTGTTAAATACTATTAAACGGATTGACTTTATGACGGGGGTTCAATAGTACCAATTCCCAGCCTCGGAAAGTTAATTTAAAGCCGCGTTACAAGATTAATACTGCCCGCCTGGGAGGGGGTAGGTGGTGGGTCGCGGCTGGTTCCTTTCTGATATGACAAATTGATTGCAGGAAGCTAGGTCCAAAACGCTCCTTTGCTCCATCACGGCAGAATCCTAGGTCCTAACACTTTGCGGTTGTTTCAATGTGCAAGGGACCGGACGTGTAAAAACCTTGTCTAGACCATGTTTTTTTTTTTTTTGATCTCATAGTAAGTCCTCTGTTTTCGACAATTCTAATCCGGCTTTTGGCTTGCTGCTAATCAATAAAACGTTGAGAAGGAGGTTCTCGTCATGGTTTGAGACAGTGAAAGGCTTTTCTTAGTGAAAGGCTTTTCTTAGTGAAAGGATTTTCTTCTACTGTTAAGATATCACCAAAAGGCTGAAACAATAAACGACTATATGCGAATGACTGTAGTCAGGGATTTAGACAGAAGAAAAACTCAGAGCCAAATCATAGATTGCAGCTCTTCTTCGCATTGCATTAGTCAAACGCCTAGCTGTTGTATTATTTATGGATACCATGAGGAGCATTGAAGACGCTGTACATGGGAGATTTTCTTGATAAAAATGATAAAAAACTTTGTATGAAAAGGGTTATGAATCTTAATCATTGGATTAACAAATTAATATTTCGTTCTTACTTCTTTTCATCCTCCTACCCTAACAAGTAAATCCTAAGCCCTGGGTTATTATCATTGTGTTGCCACGGATCAAGTACATGAGGCACTGTGCCAGAAATTGAACGTACGCTACTCTGGTCAGCGGGTCTTTAGCTAAATTAATTGTATAGTTAGTCAGTTCCTTTCTACTTGTTCTGCTCATCGTGGCAGTTTCTATGTTACCTCTTGTAGCATATGTCTTGCCTGCTCCACTTCATTGGATAAATAAAATTCTTATCTCATCCCAAAAAATAGACGTAAGTGACTGTGCCTAGCAATTGTGCAGAAAATTTGACATAAGCCTGGGTAAAGCTGCATATGCTTCGCATTGAAATGACTATCGGCTCATTTAGAAAGAAAAATTTGCCACCGTCCATTATAAAGAATGGGGAGTTTGTTTTTTTTTTTTTTTTTTTTTTTTCAACTATTATTAATAGCCTTCCAGAAGAGGGACCATTAATAAAACAGTGAATAAAATTTGAATGCGTTTTAATTGATTTACTGTTAATTCTTCATTCAATGTAAACTTAGGAAGTACTAATTGATAACTGAAAATTCAACAAACTTAAAATGATTTAGATCGAACATGCAATGTTCTTTAGCAATGGAATTTCACTACAAATTTATATAGATTGTCAATGAAGTATTGATAACTGAAGTAAAAGTTGTTCAGCAATGAATCAAAACTTAAAATTAGTGATAATTGAACGTTTGGAAACTTGTTATAAACTCTGCCGGTTCCTGTTTTCTAACTTGACATGACGTAGTTCATTAATCTTATATTCCTTTCACGCTTCACTTAGAATCGATAATGAATTGAAAAGTTATCTTATCATTATGATATTCAGGTCATAGATGATATTGATATATCTTCATCACTGAATAGGTCAAATCTTAATATCGTTTTTAAAAATGAAGCAAAGAACTCTTTTTTTTTTATTCTTCGAGTTCAGGATTACGTCCCGGATCATTAGATAGGAATCCGAAGATGAAGAGAGAAACAAAGAATATCACTGCGATGTAAACAAAGAGTTTAAGAGTAAGCATTACACAATCTCCAAGATCATTTTTTTTAGGAGTGTAGAGGTGGCAAAGTAAATTTAAATTCAAAATTTTATTTGAAAAAATTTAAGTTCAAATTCTAATTTAATCTAATTTAATAAAAAGGTCAATGATTCAAACTCAAAAAAATCTAAACCTAAAATGGCTTAAATTCGAAATGATCTGAACTTGAAAGAACTTGAACCCGAAAGGATCCGAACGTGAGCCTGGCCCTAGCAAATCCGAATTTAATATTAAAAATAAATATGATGAAATTATAATTAAATAATTCTTTTTAAATAAAAATTTAAATTATCAATTTTATTTTAATATTATTTTAATAATTTAATTAAATATTAAAAACTTAATTTATATTTTATATATGATTAAACTTACTTATAGGTCGGACCGGGTCATGGTCTGAATTTTTTTAAAATTTCAAACTCAAGCCCTTACTTAATATGCCCAGACTCGCCTGTTTAAGTTAAAATTACAGTTTATCACATTAAAGAATATTTTTATTTAATATTTATATATTTTATAATTAAATTTAAATAAAATATATGTCATTTTAGTTTAAAATCACTATTCCAATCTGAGTCAGGCTAGTTTGAAATAAAAATATGAGAACTCCAGCCCAGGCTCAATTGGGCCGAGTAGGTAGCTCGACTTTTGAGCAGGTCTATACATGATAATATAATATATTTATCAAAAAGTAAATCATATCATGAGCTTTGAAAACACCGTCAATAAAGTATATTATCCATTTATCACACTTATTTTTAATTTGATTAGTTAAACTCATTAAATATTGAGAGTTTATATATGTTAATAGTAAAATTTTAAATACTTCTTTAAATGTTATTATTATTATTGTTGTTGTTGTTATTTCAAGTAATGATAATTAGAGTCTGATAATAACATAACAAAGTAATAAGATAAATTAAAAA
>JBBYHK010000006.1:11542450-11562038 GCA_038382065.1 Adansonia grandidieri | reverse complement strand
TTACCGACAATGTCTGGTCTTAGTGGAGTCCCAATTAAATCGCTGAGTTTGTTTGCGGTGGACCGGACCGAACATGTATTCTTTGTTTGGATCACATTTTGGACACCTTTTTATGTTATCGATATATTTTTAAAATCTTAAGATTTAAGGGGTAATATTTAAATTTATAAAATTATTTTTATTAAATAAAATTAAAAAAATTAAAAAATAAATTAATAATTATTAAGAATGAGTAAAATAAAAAAATAATTTTAAAGAAAAAAATAATAATTATTAAAATTATTAATAAAACGACTATAATTATCTTTTTATCTTTATTTTTATTTGTTTCTTCCTGATTTGTTTTTTAACAGTGGGGTCAACTTTTTAGCTAAAAAATTTTTATCTTATTAATTAGTTTTATTCTATTTTTAAATGATATATTTAAATAATTTATTCGCACATTGACTTACGATTCAATTTAAAATTCATATCAAATTTGTTAAAAAATAAAATAAATTTTTATTTTATTAATTATTTTTATTTTTATTTTAGAAGTTTATTTAGAGGGATTAATCCATGTGTTAACTTGATGATCAGTTTAAGATTGATACTCGAAGCGGTCGGTGAAAAATATTTAAAAACATTTATTTTAATAATTATTTTAATTTTATTTTTAAATGATGCATTTAAAGTTATTGATCTATACTTTGACTTATGAATCGATTTAAAATTTATATCAAATTTAAATAAATAAATATTATTTAAAAAAATATAAAAAATATTATTAATTATTTTATTTTTAAATGATATATTTAGAATAATAAATTTTCTCTATAACTCTAAATCAATTAAAATTTATATCTAATTTTAAATATATATTTATTATTTAATAAAATTTAATTTATAATTAATTTTTGATTAATAATAATTAAATTTTGTAAAATAAAAATAATTCTCCAATAAAATAGGAGCATAACACTAGTATTTATTAAACTCAAGGGTTTTATTAATACTATATTTATATAAATTATGGTATATTAATATATTATTTATATATTATATTGTATTATATATTTTGATTATTTTTTAAATTATATTTATATTTTAATAAAAATTTAAACACTATAAGTTAAAAACTTCAAAAACTTAAAATGAGGAACTAATAAAAACAGTCGGTCAAAAATTAAAACCTGGAACGAAGTCGTTTTGAAGCATTAATTTTTTTTTTGGGGGGGGGTGGTTAGGGACACTCATATTTGTAAATTGTTCGCTGCTTCGCCGTCGCGAGATCATCAAGAGAAAGAACGGTAATGGCGACCGAACTAGAAGAGCTGATAGACTTCCTCTCTGCTCCCTCTCCTCCAGTAAGTTTCCACCTATTCCTTTCAACCCTCTATTTTTCTGCCTATAATTCGCCACAATTTGAAGAAAAAATCTCGAAAGTAATTTTATACTTCTAGTTTAACTAGATTTCAAGTCTTGTTCTATATTTATTTACTCATCAGCACCCGAACTAAGACGAAGAAATTTAAGTTTTGGGTCATTTCATTTTCATACAAGAAAATCCCATTTAGTTCCCAGCTTTAGTTTTTCCTTGTACAACTTGTAGAATTCAAGGTGTTGAATTGAATCTTAAGTAGAAGTTTCTCCATTAAGGGTTGTTTCTAAGTTCGGTTGAATTTTTTAATTATACTTTTTTTTTTCTGATACATGTAGTGATATATATTGATGTGATATGCTTAGGTGAAGAAGGCGGCTGTTGATATTGTGCGTGGATTAACAGGGTCTGAGGACGGCTTGCATTCCCTTTCCAACTATGCCAATACCGTGCTTCCATCATTATCTCGGCTTTTGAGTGATGAGAAGGTTTTTATTTTTCACAAAACTTTCTTTAGCTAATCATTAGTGCTTTGTCAATTAAGTGATTTTATTGAAAATGTTTGAATCAATTAATACAAGCACCTATCTTTTGATTTCAAGAACATTCGTTTTATGGAGTGGTTCGCTCATTGTATAAATGTTGCAGGAAGTTTCTGAACCAGCAGCTGAAGCTCTAGTAAATCTGTCCGAAAATGCAGGACTGGCTGCTAAGATGGTTGAAATGGGGATGATCAAAATAACCCTGGATTTATTGTATAAGCCAGGCTCTAGCATTACTCGATTGCTGGTTATGCTCCTAGTTAATCTAACTCAGTTGGATGATGGTATTTCTTCCTTGCTTCAGGTGCTTTTTTTTATGTCCTATGACTGTTACTATGCTTTTTTGAAATCTGTTAAGTATTGGGAAAAAGTAATAATCATTTTTTAAGAATTGCAAGAATTATTTTGAATGCTGTGTGTTTATATATAGCTCTCATTATCATTCTTTTTCTGCCTTATCTTTAGGAAACTTTAATTACTTATTGGGGGACTTTATGTGCTTTTTAGATTGGAGATGACAAGATGCAAGGGCTTTATATAATGAAGCTTGTAAGATCATTCTGTAGATCCAGTGAAACCAGTGGTTTGTTTTACATCTTTTTTTTTTTTTTTTTAACTTAAGTTCATTTGTAACCCTGTACACTTTTATTGTATGTTTCTCCTTCTTACGTTGGCCTCACATTCATTTTTTACGCATTTACAAGATGATCCTTTTGATCATGTTGGTTCCATACTTATAAACATCTCCAAGAAAGAAGAGGGGAGGAAAATGTTATTGGATCCCAAGCGTGGCTTGTTAAAGCAGATTATTAGACAGTTTGACTCATCTAGTCCATTGAGAAAAAAAGGGGTATGTAAAAATGATTAGTGGTGCAGTAAGTCTCTTCAGTATTACTCTTATATTATGGAAAATAGTTTATTTTTTCTTCATTTAGTTTTCTACTTGTTAGCCTCTGTTGTATTGCGCTTGGCCCAAAAATATTGGTGAATTTACAACTTATTAGATATCAATGAGGCAGGGTCTGCTTGTTCACAGTTGTTTATCAGCCTCAAAATGCTTCTTGCATATTTTCTGGTAGAGGCCTTTGATAAAATAAATTGGTGAATTTACAACCTATTAGATATCAGCGAGACAGGGTCTGCTTGTTCACAGTTGTTTATCAGCCTCAAAACGCTTCTTGCATATTTTCTGGTAGAGGCCTTTGATAAAATAAATCACTTTAAGGTGGCTAACAGTAGGCTTTCTGTAGGATAGCTTGAGTATAGTAACCCTAAACTGAGATAGGCATTAGAAGTGCTTAAGGAGTTAGAATTTTGTTCTTAGAAGAAACTGAAAGAACTGATACCACAAAGCCAAGGGCTCAATAGCAGGCTTGTTCAGAGTTTGGCTGGTAGATAAATTGACTAATTTGAGAGTTTGATTAAGCTCGTGAATAGTTTCATTTCAACAACATATTGTAAATAAAAAGCTTGCTGTAATCAAGCTTGGGGGCCAAGCTTATGCAAATAAAACCAACTCGCACCTTACTAGACCTATTAACTTAGCTTCTCCAGAGATCAGCAGGTTGTTTGCATGCTTGCAGGTTTCTGGAACTATTAGGAATTGTTGCTTTGAAGCAGAGAATCAACTACAGAATTTGCTTTTAATATCAGAGTTTCTTTGGCCAGCTCTGCTTCTGCCGGTTGCTGGAAAGAAGGTAAACTTTAAAAACTTTCCAGATTAAAGCATTTTTCTTATATTTGCATATACTTAAAGGTATAGTCTTAGGTAATTGTACTTTTTTTAACCGTGCATACATGTATCTCATAAAATTATTAGTTCTATTTTCAAGAGGATAGCTGCTAATGAAGTGATGCATTATTTTTTGCACCTGAAGAGAGCTTTCTCGTTTTAGTCTGAATGTGTAGTGGCATCATTTCTTTCGTTAGTTTCTTGTTTATATATGCAGCAAAAGCTTATGCGTTGATTTTTTTTTTTTATCTCCATTTGTCTCATGGCCTCTGCCCAGATATATAGTGAACAAGACACATCGAAAATGCCACTTGAGCTTGGAAGTGCACTGTCCATTGACCGTGAACTAGTTAAGGATCCTGAGATTCGTGTTCAAGCTCTGGAGTCTATTTACTTGATTGCTTTACAGGTCGAAATGAGTGATATTTCTTTTGCTCCTATTTTAAGTGTAGCACAATTTTAAACCCATTTAAACATATTCTACCTACTCAACTATTAACCGAAAATTTGCAGGAGGACCGTGAGAAGTTCTTAGTTTTGCATCTAAAATGCTCCGACTAGCTTCTACATTAGGATCGTTAACTCTTATATTCATCTTCCCCACTTGCATCACAAGGTTTTTTTTTTTTTTTTGGTCTCTCCAGGAAGCGGGTCGAAGAGCATTGTGGTCTGTTAATGGACCAAGAATATTACAAGTAGGTTACGAAGATGAAGAAGATCCAAAAGTAATGGAAGCATACGAGCAAATTGGCTCCTTGGTAAGTTCCCACCTCTCTGGGAAAATTGTTATTGGCATATAATCTTATTCTATTTCTGCATTAATTATGGATCTATTATTGACTTGCTTGAATCTTTACCAGCTTGTTCATGGCAGTGGGACAGAAGAACCATCAACAACTACATCAAAATAGCAATTTACTTGTATTTCATTGCTTTCTGCATTATCATTTTGGGAGTTTCAATTACAGAAGTTAGTTTTCAATAGGGCATTTTATGTGGAATGTATTCTGTTCTATATTTTGTTCGCGAAAAATAGTTTAATGAAAATACACTTCAAGTATTTTGCGTACTGGTAAAGAGAAATTCTCTGTTATATTATTTAGAGTATTACCGTACACATATTTATATCATAACTCAAACACTCATCTAACACCTAAAGTCAACCATAATCTAGCTATACACGGTTTATGGGATTCATAAGAAATCAAATATTAAATTTAATTACATTATTTATGGGAATCCTATCTTATATTCAGATCTCTCATGTGCAAGTAACTTTCTAAAATAGTCACCTAGCTGTATCACGGTTTCTTACAATTATCTTATTCGAAAGCAAAATCGGCTATGAAAGTCATGATGCCTTGTCTTGGTAATTTAATCTTCTTAATTATATCTTTTACCATTAGGTATTAATGATAGGTGGAAAATTTTAGTCTTTTTACTAGCTAAGTGATCCATAAAATTAAAAAAAAAATTAAGTGAACTTAAAATATAATATTTTAAATGTAGTTATGATGTAATACGTAAAAAAATTAAATATAATTATGATATAATATGTTAAAAAAATAAAAATAATAATATACAAATATAAATACATTAAAAAATTTATAAAAAAAAATTAGAACGATATAAATACATTGATCACCGGTGTACCGCTTTGAAAATCCGAGAATAAAAATAGCACGAGAACTGGAACTTGGACATCTTCCCAAAGTAAAAGATTTCTCATTTCTACGCTGAGAAAGACACTGGATAGCCCAAATTAATGAAGCACCAACCGGTCACGACCTAACCTCATCGCCGCCAAGGACCCTCTCCACCAGTAATAATTTTTTTAAATATATATATATGTATAGTTACGAATTTATTGTAAAATGTTCCTCCCAAAAAAAATAATGTCACGCAAATGTGACCGCACTGCATTCAAGGCAGCGGCGTGAAGGTGGCGAGGAGTTAATGAAAAGTATTATATATTACACTTACATCAAAATTAATATTTTATATGAATATATAATATGATTGACAAAAATTTTTATCGATAATTACAAAAATGAAAATTCATTGATCATCCAAATAAAACATAAGTAGAATAATGTACATTGAACTATGTCATTTTTGGTTCAACATCTATTGTTCAAGATCGAATTTATATAGGTTAACCAATATCATACATAAGTAATTAATTAATGTATAAAATATAATTAATTTATTATTTTTTAATTCGATAAAAAATAACTAATGATTACTTGTAATAACAAAAACCACATTTAATACATATTGAAGGTGATATCTGTTGGCTATAATATAAGATGACGAGTGATGGTTTCCAGGAAATTTTAAGGTCATTTTCCTTGGTGTTTTTTAACTTCGAAAAATGGGTTTGGCAATATCAGATGAATTGCTGGGAACTTTCGTTCCGATCATTGTTTATTGGATTTATTCAGGTATATACATGGCTTTCGGGACGTCGTCGTCGTTCGAGAATTATAGACTGCATCCGAAGAAAGATGAGGAAGAAAAGAATTTGGTGTCCAAAGATAAAGTCATCAAAAATGTTCTTCTCCAACAATTCATTCAAGCTTTTCTTGCCATCTTTTTGTATACGGTACGATACTAAACACTTAGCAGGAACGAAGGTTGTTTCTTTTTTTTCTTTTTTAATTTTTATAGTTGTTTTTGTTTTATAATTTTAATGCGATTAACAGGACATATTTAATAACGATTCTTGGTTTTATGCAGGTGATAGGAAACAATACTGCTGCTTCCAAAAGCGAATCATCATCTTCCATTGTTGTCATCGCAAGACAATTCATTATTGCGATGTTAGTTTTAGATACATGGCAATATTTCATGCACAGATATTTCCACCACAACAAGTTCTTATACCGACACTTCCATTCTCATCACCATAAGCTCGTCGTTCCCTACGCATTCGGAGCTATCTACAACCACCCACTGGAGGGTTTCGCCTTCGACATCGTCGGCGGAGCCTTGGCGTATTTCATCTCCGCCATGTCCCCTCGAACCTCGATATTTTTCTTCTCTTTCGCCACCATGAAATCGGTTGATGACCATTGCGGATTATGGCTCCCTGGAAACTTGTTCCATATCTTCTTTAGCAACAATTCTGCTTACCACGATGTTCATCACCATTTTTATGGAGGCAAATTTAACTTTTCTCAACCATTCTTCGTTATGTGGGATAGAATAATGGGAACTTATATGCCTTTTTCACTTGAGAAGAGAGATGAAGGTGGTTTTGAAGCTAGGCCTATTAAAAGACCAAAAGAATGATTTATATATAAAATATATATATATATATCTTTTGTTTATTATTTCCCCCCTTCAAATGATAGTATGTGATTGTACCGACTTTACATGCTACTTTTGATAGTTCCAAAAGAAAAAAATGGAAAATAAAATATATATCTTACTTTAATATATTCGTACGATACTATTATCTATATTTATAGAATCTATATATTAATTACTTTAATATAAAATTATTTATTTATTATTTAAAAAAGATTTTTTTTAACAATTAGTGTATTACTTTTATTGAATTAAAAATTACAATAATTATTATTTTTTAATATATTTCACCTTAATCTGTGTCACCCTGCATTGTTATTTGTTTAGCATTTCTCAGTTTTTATATTATATTATAGAAATCTAATAGAAGAATTAATATTTTGAAAAAAGAAAAAAACAAACTAGGCCATGCATTTTGTTAGCTGCTCGGTTGACTAATCAATGTCATTTTTATATTGTATTATATTATGCTTGTGTTACGTAATCGCATGGAGTGCAAAAGTAACGATCCTACTACGTTTGCTTAGAAAACAACCCTGCATTTCATGATTTCCACCATCAACATCACAGTGGGAAAATACGACTTCTCGCAACTGTTCTTTGTCGAAGAAATTCAGGTTCGAAACATCATTATTGATTTTAACTTTTGCCGAAGATGCCTCAATTGTTTTTCCCTCGATTTGTTTTTAATTTTTCAAATTATCCCTCAATTCATAATTGAGGAGATCACTTTCATATACAGTTAACAAGATTTTCCTAATCGCTTAGACTTTTAATCAACGCTCAAAAACCTTTTTAATTTTTGAAAACGGTAGTTTTAGCCGGTATCTTCTTTTAAACCTTTAAATTTCGATGACAGAGACGGTAGACCAGAAAGGCAGAAACCTCAAAGTCGTCTATCTGTGTGTTTTTTTTGGTTCTTTTTAAACTTTCATGTGGTTTTGTTTGAAATCGGTGTACTAAAAGAAGATGGGTTTCGCTATATCCGATCAAGTATTGGGAACTATCGTTCCGATTGTTGTTTACTGGATATATTCGGGAATATACATGTGCTTAGGGTCGTTTGAAAATTATAGATTGCATTCGAAAAGGGACGAGGATGAGAAGAATTTGGTTTCCAAACGAACTGTCGTTAAAGGTGTTCTTTTGCAGCAATCTCTTCAGGCTGTTATCGCCATCCTTTTGTTCACGGTAAAACCCTCCCTAAAAGAACAATTAAATCTGTTATTTTAGCTAAAATTCTATAAATGCAGCTGAAATTTTGCTGGTAACAATCATGTTTTAATTTGATTTTAAGATATTTTTTTGGTCTTTGATGATGGGTTTCTTTCAAACATTAGCTTTTTTTTTTTTTTTTGCTTATGGCAGAAAGTTCTTGTTTCTCTTTGATAATAAGTTGGGTTCTTTTCTTTTTTGGTTTACCTCCATTGGTTCTCCTTAGAATAAGACTGTTGCTTTGGTTCGACTTTAAGTCTTTTCCAGGCTGCTTATAACAGATGGATGAATAATGCTAGCTTAAATCAGCCACGAGTTTCGACTTGATTTCTTTTGACCCATGAAAGATTATAAAGAGGATAAAAAATTACTTGATCTAGGGGCGTACAAGGTTTGGTATAGGACCTAGTAGCCTTGTTACGTTGAATCTATACTACTTCGATTTTCTACTCTTATTTAAACAGATATATATATATATATATAAAAGTAAAATCTTTTAATTATATAAAAAAATTAGACTTACATGCGTTAGAGATACATTCTCACGTCCAAAACTCTAAGTTCAAGTAACATAGTATTGAATTAATACCTTAATCTGTCTTTGGAATTTACTCTTTATTAGATCTGAGCTAGGCAGAATAAATGTGGAAATGTACTCTGTTATGGATTGTGGTTGTGATCTCTAGTTTGATGGTAGAAAATTTAGTTCAAAAGGGAGCTCAACCACATCGAAGTTCCTTTATCGTCGATTTTTATCAAATATTTCTGTGTAGGTAACAGGGGGCGGTGCCGGGGCCTCTCCGCAGCAATCATCTCCCTTTATTGTTCTAGCTAGACAGTTTGTAACAGCGATGTTGATTGTGGATACTTGGCAATATTTTTTGCATCGATACTTGCACGAGAACAAGTTCTTATATCGGCACATCCACTCTCAGCATCATCGTCTTGTTGTTCCCTACGCATTCGGAGCTCTGTACAACCATCCATTGGAGGGGCTTCTCGTCGACACACTAGGTGGTGCCTTATCGTTTCTCCTCTCTGGCATGTCTCCTCGAACTTCCATCTTTTTCTTCTCTTTCACCACCATCAAAACAGTCGATTACCATTGCGGGCTAATGCTTCCCGGAAACCCTTTTCATCTTTTCTTTAGAAACAATTCAGCTTATCATGATGTTCACCATCAGCTTTATGGTAGCAAATACAACTTCTCGCAACCATTCTTCGTCATGTGGGATAGAATTCTCGGAACACAAATGCCTTATTCGCTTGAGAAGAGAGCTGATGGGGGCTTCGAAGCACGGCCAACTAAAGAATTCAAAGATGATTAGTAAGTAGATTTGTGAGCATCCTTTTGTTTTGTTACAGAAAATGTACCACCAGTGTTTGTCTTCTTTTTCCTCATCAATGAACCACACTGCTTTTCTGATTTGTTTATTTCTTCCCACGCTCTACACTTCATACTTATTTTTATTTATATATGTACACTTATTTTTTCTGAAGTAATCATATTCAATATATATTCAGACACGCACGATCCTCCCAATATATAAAAAAACTCAAAAAATTTAAATATATCCATGTCGAAAACATGTTTGTATCCGATATTCACTCCCGAATATAAGTAACATAGGTGAAAGGCGTGCACAATTTAGAATGAATAAAGAATAAGAACACAGCATATGTCATATCGAGGCAATCAGATAACTAGTTCAAAGACCCCTAATCTGCAAATACATCGAATATCCGATTGCAATACGAGATTTGGGAGAACAACAGACAAGTGAATGAACAAAAAACAAAATTTTAACACAAAGTAGATTTGTCGACAAAGTGAAATAAGTAGAGCACGATTGATAACGGCCAAGGTAAAAAAAAAAAAAAAACATTAATCCATATCTTAATCACCTCAAAAGCTACTATTCCAAGATTCAACTAAATCAATCCATGGACCAAATTTACCCGATTGAAAGTTTTAGCTCTTGGATGATTGCTTTTCCTTTGCCTTTTGAATCTTCAGTACCTTCTTCACAATCTTTTGCCCGAATGATCCTGTGAATAATACGCAATCAAGAAAAGAATTTGTCTTAAAAAACTATCGAACACGACCAAATACATATAAGACAAGACCTAGAAGAAATGTTACTCGGAGACGAGTATATTTAATTTTTTTTAAAATTTTCATGTATTGAAAGGTGATCGAAGAAACTTATTTTTATATCTATATCTGAATATAAATTAGACACGGGCTCTTGAAGAAAAATAAAGAGTCGGATTATCAGAGCCTAGCACTGCCAGATAAAACTCCACCGTAAGCACGGTTCACAGTCCTACGGTCTCTTGGCAATCTAGACCTCTTATACTCAGCAGGCCTCCAAGTGAGGAATCTACAAAATATAGCCCACATTTAAACTGAAAACACACACATTATATTTCAATTGAAAAGCCATGAAACAATATAAATGGAAAATGATCACAAATAAAAGATGCCAATAATCAAAATCAATGAAATGCGTTTTAAAAAAAACAGAGATTAAATTAGTCTAAAGTTATAAATTATAATTACCATAGCATGAATCTGAAATGTTGTCAAGATAAAAACTTTATAGAAACTCAGAAAGAATGAATCAAAATCCCCAATAAATCACATTTCCTAGCAGTCATTCAATAATAATAATAAAAAAGACATACTCCTTGAATTCTCTTGCCAGTAACAGGACATTTGGGTCCACTAGCTCTCTTCTTTGTTGTTTGATAAACTAGCTTCCCTCCTACAGCGACAAAAGCAAGCACAAAATAATAATAATCACTAGCATGTGGATGCACCATCCGTCAATCAAAATCCATTAACGAAAATGGGGGTTCAGGGAGAGAGAGAGAGAGAGTCGACGCGATGCTGGTTGGACATGGTGGCATAGCTGTGATGCGTGTGGTAAGTTAGCCGCTGAACCATTTTTGGAGCTGCACCGGTTTTGGTCGAGGGTTTTTGGGTTGGAACCACTCCCAAGGAACTTTTAAGAGGAATTAAAAAATGGGTTTGAACAGGTTGACTTTGTTGGGCTTTTTGTCTTAGTTTTCGTTTTCCAGCCCAATTCTCAACCCAAGAACACTATTTCATGTTTGATTACAATTCAGGTATGATAACCCAAGAACACTTTCTAGTTTAGTAAAACTGTAATCGGTATCTCATTGCTAGTATTTTCTTATAATAATATTTATATTATTTAGATTTGAAAGCAAATATCAAACATGCAATGTATTTATTTTTTTAATTAATTTTTTAATATATTTTGAAGTATCATATTTCTTATCTATATTTAAATATATTTCAAATATAATTAGCAAATATAAATATTTAAAAAAAGTTGGAATCAGGTGGTCTACTATCATTCATAGTCATTGACTCATTTATAGTAAGGCAGCAGTCATGTGATGTTGGTAGTCTAGAATTCATTTCTGTAAAAGATGAAAAAGGGTGCCAGCTTTTCCTGCAAAAACTTAAGCTTGGCACACGAATTGCTTTAAATTGATGCCATCGTTCAAGTTACACAATTGAGATTAAAAAAAAAAAAATCTACTTCAGAATGTGTTTGGTTTAATTGTGTTTTGATTAACTTTATCTACAAGATGTGGATGTTTATGACTTTCCACTGTTGCTATGGAATTTGCTTAAGCCAGACCATAAAAATGTTGAATTAGTGAAACATTGATAGCCCCATTGGATTATGCACTATGCAGGCGTTTGCTTCTAAACCATGACAGAAATTAGATTTAGACGGTGGTGCCTTCATACTAGCCAAGATCTTCTGGAAAAGCAAAATGGGTTATCTTTGTTTTAGCCATATTACATGGTTTCAAAGTACCAACTTGTTTGACTTAAAAAAGAGATAACATTCAAAAAATTTAAAATTCAGATCCCATTATTTAGACGCTTGGAAATGAAACCTCAGGTAATATATGCAAATTAAACTCAATTCTGTTGTCTGCTACACCATGTGCGTGTTAAGTGATCCTATTTTCAAGCTTCTTTTGAACTGAAGCTATGACATAGATTTATTTTATAAATTAGACCAAACATTTGCTAGTGCTGAAAGGATACAAAAGAATTTGAATATATTTTCCAATAAACTGGCTAAAGATGCAGAGACACAAAGTAAGATTTTCTCACGAAAGAAAATCAAAGAAAAAGAAGCTATAAATGTTACTACCATTTTGAAAAACCCAACCATAAATGTCAGCTTACAATACAAAGATGGTGCTGGCTCGCTAAATTGTCTCCGAGGACAAGGCTTCCTCTGGTAACTTTCACTATACACATCTCTTTATAATCCACCAAAAAAAAAAAAAAAAGCTATAAAAAACAAAGAGAAAAACCAATCAACCAGCTTCTAGTTTTATCTGCAGATTCTGCTGTGCGTGTTAAGTGTTAAAAACTTACATGAGGTTATTACTCTTCCTTTGTTGAAGAAATTAACCACTTTTGAATTTTGTCATCCAAGATTCAAGACCTGTTGTGGATAGGATCTGATCCTCTTCGAACTCTTCTTTTGCTCGACTGATTCGGATCGAATTTGTTGCTTACATCTACTGGTTTTTTCTCGGTGCTACTCATTGCCTTCGTGTCAACAGCTTTAAGAACACGTTGATTCCTTGTGGCTACTCCATTTCCTTCTTGATCATGTCTGAAAACAAAGTCTATACTTCTCAAACCAGAAACTTTATCAACTTGAACAGCTAATAACCCAAAAAAGATTAGAATTATAAGCAATCTTCGAACACTGCAAACCATTTTTTCCCGACACTGAACTCAATTCAACCCAAACAAACAAGAAGAATAGAGGGTATCTTTTCTTTTCTTTTCTTTTTTTCCTTCTTATGTTCCATTTCTGTTGACATATAAGACCGTTATTTATCTCTTATTGGATTTGGAAAGGGCTTTAAAGCATTAAAGCCAAGAAGGGACCCAATACTATTAGAGGAAGTTTTGAGGTTCACTAAAAATCATGAGTCTGTGCAATTTAAGCAAATTAAGGCTGTTATTGGAAGAATCTGACATGGATGCATAAATAAAGGGGTTGGAATAATACCTTTGAGAAGCCAGGTATCTTTTTTTTTTTTTTTTTTTTCAGACATGCTTCTATCTCTACCATTTGCACTTGCTTTTGTCTGCCAAAACTAGGCCAACCTGGTCTCTCGGACTCTCAGCTATTTCTTGCCACATCATCCGACCGGTCCAATTTGTTCATTCAACTAGGGACCTGCAAGTTTGATCATGTGTTATGTCAATATATGTCTAATTTAAAGGATGATATTAATATGTTTATACTCGTATCTAAATGGCTTAGAATGCATAATCACTTAGGTTAAGTCAATTGATAAGTAGTCTAAATGTCAAATGCATAATATTTTTGTAGAACATGACAAATCCTTAACAAATCCCTGATTGTTTCATGGAATGATATGAAAATTACAGCTAATTAAGCAAAGGGTGTTAAGGTATAATTACCATTCCTTTGGCATTAAGAAAAGTGTGTCTTTGTTTTTCTTTAATGGCAGTGACTGACTGGGCAGACTGACAGAAGCCATTGATTGGAATTGGACCACCACCTGGAACTGCTAGATTGCTACAGTCGCAAGGTAAATTGGTTTAAAAGAATAAAAATTTGAAGGGGACAAAGATTTGTATTGTGGAATAGAACCGCCCCTAAAAGAAATAAAATAAAACAAACACTTGCTTTTATTATGTCCATTTCTGAGATCTCCTCAGTTTAGAATTCCAAGCTCTCTTCCCTATGCAACAAAAATAACAATCTATTGGTTTCTTGTGCTAAATGAGTTGTTTATTTTTTTAATAATTTTCTCATATTTTTATATTATCGTATGATAATTATATTTAAAATATTTTATAAATTTTAATATTTTAATAATTTATATTATATAAATTTAAAAATATTTATGTATTCGTATTATATCATATTTTAATTTTTTTTATTATGTTTGTTTACTATCTAATATTATTAAGTTTGGGTTTTACTCTAAGTACTAACAAGTATTTTTAGGGATTTGTTTTTAAAAAATTAATATTTTATTTATAATAATTAAGAATTTCTAGTCGAATTATTTATTTTTCTTTTCTTTGTGCAGCCAAACAAAAATCGAAAATTCTCTTTGGTCCCTTATTTAAAATGTTCTCGTTTATCCATGATTTCATGTAGGAATATCTTTTTTTTTTTTTTTAAACTTTATTTCTCTTTTCTTTGCCATTGTTGGTATTAAATATGCAAAATATCACATGCAACTTGGAACATTCTAAAGCATAAATTCTTGCACTTTTATTCTAAGTTTTTTGTGATGGGATTTGATGTTTGCCCTGAGATTGATGTGTAAGTGAATGGTGGCTGGTCATAATCGAAGCATTCCACTTCAGCTGTAGCTTGAACTTGTTTATTTAATATTCTGATACTCCACTTTTTATCATCCAATCGAAAGTTCAAAAAAAAAAAAAAAATCAAATTAGGAGTTGCTTTCTTGAACAACAAGTTCGATGCATTGGTATAATGATTGCTAAATTGTGCTCCTTGTAAGATTTATCTGTTTTTAAAGTATTCTGTAATATTATTATTTAAAAAAATAAATTTTTATAAGAAAAAAGTGATTTTTATTTTGCATAGTTATATTCAATTACGCTTGATTTGTTAATGCAAAAATTATTATACTTCAACTGTTACGAGTTATTATTTTAAAGGTCTAATAGTAATTCAATTTTTTATCAATTGATAAAAAATTATTTTCTCTCTCGAGCACATATAATTTTAGAATAAATTGTTTGAGGTATTTGAATTTAAAACATCTTTAGTTGTGTATATAGTTAAATTTTAAAATATAACTAATTTAATAATTTTAAATTTTAAATTTTAATCTTAGTAATATTTTTATTATAATATTTTTGTTGCTTATAATTAATAGAATAAAAAACCCCCCCAAAAAAAAGTGAAAAAATGGGCAAATTACGGCTCTCAGGAGATTCTCGAGGTTGGTAAAAGTTGCTACTTTTAGCTTTTACTTTCATTCAAACCAAAGGGGAAAAGGCCCATTTGGCTGATCAGTCTCAGCTCAGCCGCTCTCTCTCTCTCTCTCCCCCTTGACAGTCACTGTGCATCGAGTCCATCTACAGTCAGCCTGCCTGCCTGCCTGCCTGACCAACCCATCCACCATAGAAGCCAACAAAAGAAATGCAACAAAGCAAAGTTAAAGAAGATAAAGTGACTAAGATCATTTCCCAAATCCCAATCTTTCAACTATTCCCTATTTGATTCTTTGTTTTTTTCCCCTTTTTTCTCTTTACACCTAACTCTATCGTTGGACTGTTTGAATTCTAATAAACCCAAATCCTCCAATATACAAAAATCTGTTTTATATGTGTATATGTTCGTATAGCATATTGGTATTTTTCAAACGAGTATGTATGTACTATACGGTATGGTTTATTTGTATGTGCTCGAAACGGAGAGATGAAATTAGTTGAGGGTTTCATTCTCAAACATATATATATATATATATATGTGTGTGTGTGTGTGTGTGTGTGTGTGTGTGTGAGACTACAAAATGGAATGTCACTAAAAACATAATGTTAAAGGCAGATGCTTAACTGCCTTTACTTTTAAAGGTTGTTTTCCATAGGGGATCATGATCAAAGGCTGGTCGAGGGCATGCCAGAACATATGCTCTTTTTTAAAAAAAGGAATAACCACTAAATATTGGCATCTGCTGATGCACCCAAGTAGTGGAGTCAGAAGTGGGATGGGAATCTCGCATTTGAGATTGTTAACAATTTGGTAATGGTATTCAAATTTCACTACTTTCATTTGATGAGGTAGAGTAGATAAAAAGGTCAATCGTTGCTGCATTTTGTTTATTCCCCACACTTCCACCACCGCCCACAAAAAATGGCAACTCAAACCTGTAAATTTAGTTTTCACTTACATCATCCAAATCCGGGTGACTGTAGAAGACAAATATGTATTTGACATAGATATAATTCAAATTTTAAAAATTTTGTTATAAGTGAATATCCTATACGGATATGCTCAAATTAAGTGCTACAAAGCTCATATATATATACACATACACACGCACAATGATGGGTACAAGATATGGAAATGGCTTGAGAGCTATCCATGCAATTTATTAAAACAGAAGTTAGAAGTTAGAACATCTCCAAATCTTTCCCAAACTAACTATTTGAGGATAAAGAAAAAGGCTTTTCAAGCTTATAGATAGGGGTAACAATTCTCATGTGTTCATCAACGATTAATATAATGTCAATGCAGGGCTTCAAGTCCCCTATAAAAGCCGGGGAGGGCTCGCTGTATGTCCTGGTGTTATGGTCCAACGCATGCCCCTATGTTGTCCAGATTGTAGCACAAACGCGACCTGTGTTGCAGCCAACTCCGCAGCTTCCTGGTAAAGATATGATACAATATTCGATATCAACTCAAATATGAAACCATGTCTTTGATGTATGGTTTCGAGGCCTTAAAAAATGCGAGAAGAGGGGTAGATATAAAGATAAAAAGGAAAGTATTTGTTTAAGTTGTTGCTTTCCGGGCTTCCTCCCGAAAGGAAATAAAAGTGGATTCAAATTGAAGTAGAAGTAATGAGATAATAATACCCGTCTTTGCCTTCGTTGCTGTAATATATTGATGGCCCAAGCCATGATGTAGCATGGCAAGAGAAACACAGCAGCACGAAGCAAGAAAAGCTACACAAGAAACCAAAAATTTCAGAAAAATGGCTCAATGGTACGATGACTGTAATGCAGGTGCTTAAGAAGCGCATATGTGAAATAGGGGAATGCAAGTTTAGATAAACTTACAGGGAAAAAAGTAGACACTTCATCGTCTGCATCAGCATCTGGGATAGTCAATGCATGGCGCAATAGCAGAAGTGCCATTAACTGATAAAAATGAAGAAAAGATAAACATCAGTCATTTTAAAAATTAACTCCTTTCTCCAAATCAATTCATCAAGTTAAATAAACAAAAATGCCATTCTAGTTAAATGCTCAGACACCTTAGCAAACTCCTTTCTCTGTATCGATTCATCAAAATATTTCCTTGACATATGGCAGATATATTAACTACTGTTAGACTCACTTAAACAAGAATGTTCAGCGTTACATGTTAAACATGATTAGATATTGAATATGTCCGGGAGCTTGATAACCAAAAGCTTACAATTAGAGCAGCTGAACGGCAAAATGCAGCTCCACTGGCATTTGATGCAGCATATGCATCATACTCGGTTTCCAAATATTGCCGCTCTGCCTCTGCAATGGCCAAGAGGCGAGGATCACGCAAATCCAGAGGGGTGCCAGAGATTGTCCAGCCTCCACTACATGACAGATATACAAATCAATACAAATGAATCTTCCAACAGATCATACAGACAAACTGTCAATTTCAACCGTTGCATAAAAATGTCTTACATGTGAGACCATTAAACTTACCTGATATCAATAGCGGTTTCTTCAGTTTGGGGACGAGGTGGAGCAGTATAACCAGGTTGATAAGGCTGCATAGCAAATAAAAAGCACAGACTACATCAGCAAGGAGCCACAACAACCAAATATTGATAGCCCTAAACACAAACGAAGAATTTAACAAGGCTTCAGCAGTGTTTAAATGCCTAAATGTATCTGACCTAAAGGTTGCTCATATTGAACTTGAACTACTCTTGTGATAAATTCTCAGAAGAAAGAATATATTGACAATCAATCTACATGATAAGCAGCAAGGGCTAAAAAACCAAGGGAATTTCCCATAAATCGAAAGACTAATAAATATTCTTCCTCAAGCGCAAACTCTTCATTTTTCTTGAAATATCCGTGTTCGACACCCGTATCTTATACAATCAAGACATGAGTATGAAGATATGACCTTCCATGGACTCTCCAAATACATAGAAAAATTTAAAAATTTTGAGTATACTTGTATTAGACACACACGTGTGTCCAACACTCACACTTGTATCAGAGTAACATAGGTTGATTCAACCTATTCACGTGCAACTACTTGCTTCGAAAACTTGTAATAAATGATACGGATGAAATCAGGTTGCAATAGGCAACGCATGTTTCGAAACGAGATAATAACTTTGATAAGGGATACTAAGGCAACAGATACCTGATGACATATCTCGCAAATTATATCTCCTTTCTCGTTGCACCAATGCTGCACGCATTTCCTATGCGCGTACTGCAATTTAAGACATATAGAATTCAACAAATGAATATCATAAACCTCATTTCATCTAGTATTAAAACTTCCAAAGCAAGTAATGCTAATTGCGTAATTAGCATAATTTTATTAGGTTCGTTAAAACTGAAAGCTCAATCGTGAAAGCTTTAGAAAATGTTCTTTATATTTCTAAGAAAAAAAATTTCTTGATCAAATTTTTATCGTGAAAATCAAAATGAAAGTTAAATAATAATAATAATGATAACCTTGAGGCTGCCACTGCAGGCACATGGAGTCTCAAGATTCTTGATGGAATCTTCATCCTGGCAAATGCGGCACTCAGCCGCCTGAATCAGCGGCTCTTCCTCTTCCTCCTCGCCTCCGCGGACTACCTCCTTCTCCTTATACTCCGGCAAGTACGAGGGCCCTGAAGTCTCCAGTGAAGGACCAGCCCCCGACTCCACCGGCTGTACGGGCACCGGGCTTACCAGACGATCGACATATAACAGCAGGTGATCACTCATAATTTCTAAAAATTTAACAAAAAAAATAAAATCTTCAATTTCTAGCAGTTCATTCAATCGAAAAAAAGAACAATAAAAGAAAACCCGGAATCGCACTGAGTTAGATCAGTGGATCGTAGGTTTTTGAACAAATGAGAGAATTAAAAAAAAACAAAAACAAAAACAAAAACGGAACGAATAGAAAACAGATTAAAAAAAGAATTGAAAGAAATCTTAAAAATATTAACTTTAGCGGGAAAAAATGGGGAATTTTTGTTTGATTAACGGAACAAAGATATAGGAGAGAAAAGTTCTAATTACGCTTTTTGTGCGCGCGTTTGTGTGCAGTAAACGCGTTTTTCCTTTCTAGATTTCCGATGATTGGAGGTTCTATAGGAATTTTCCTTTTTCAAAATTTAATAATAATAATAATAATAATAATTGAAAAAAGAAAAGCTCAGTTTGGCGAAAACTGGGATTCGACGACCGTGAGACATGGTGACATCAATCGAAACGGTTCCGAGGGGTATTTTGAGAATTTGTGATCGCCGTTGCGCGTTAGCTGGCTGAACCCCACCCCAACGCGTCATCTCTTTCGGTGCCTGTCCAATCTGTCTTGTCTGGTTTGGCAGTGTTCATAAATGGCATCCCAACCTCAACCTGCTATACTATGTTATATATATATATAT
>JBBYHK010000006.1:11490273-11509144 GCA_038382065.1 Adansonia grandidieri | reverse complement strand
TGTTACTGAGCTCTTCTCGGAGATCTGACCCGAACATTAATCAGTACCAAGAAGAAAATCAATAGGCAGGGTAAATAAAAAGGCAAGGACGGTTTTTGGGGGGGGGGGGGGTGAGGCAGGACTGGAGAGACAAAATAAGCTATAAAGTTATTATTTCTACAGTATTAATTTATGGAGAGCCTATAAGATGTTGAAGTAGCTCTGGGAAAGAGAAAGGACGGTAAGGCGTTGATTTTGTTTGAGATTTTCTCTCATTGATCGGCAAAGAGACACAGCTTTACTAACATAGAGGACTTGTCTGTAGCTGATTCATTTCAATTATAATTACATATATAGCTTTCTTTGCCAATTGCCACAGTGCTTTAACTCTCCTCTTCTCTTCTCAGCTTTCTTTTGGTTGTAGTTTTACCTGGCTGTTTCCAAACAAACACAGCAGGGCCAACGGTGCATAGTCCTTTTGACGCCCTACAATAAATGCTTGTAACCCGTCTTGCTTTAATAACATATGATCTTATTAAATTTGAATCACTTTTTAAATAATATAATAATATTTTTATTTAATTTTAATTTTAATTATATATAAATATTAATGTAAAAGTGATGTTTTTAATTATTTTTTGATCAGTGACTTATAAGTTGAGCCAAGTTGAATTCAACTATTAGCTAAAATTTTAAAAAAAAATTTGGACTATGGTCGGCTCATGAAAACCTTTAAATGTGTTTGTAGTTCGTAAATTTTCTAAAATTTTTCTAAGTATATTTGTAAATTGTTTTTATCCAATCTTTCAAATCACTTATAAAATTAAAAAAATAATATCATTATCAATGCATTAGATAACAATTTATTTTGTAACATCTTTAATTTAATTGTACAAGGATTAATCAAACTCAAAATTTTATTTTAATAATTATATATACACATCAATAAATATCAAGATGAATTTAGATGGGGATTTTTTTATTACGACCTGATTCAAATTATTATTTATGTAATAAATAATATTTTTATTTAATTTTAATTAAAAATATTACCATAAAAGTATTTTCAAAATTTTTAATATTATTTTGAATATTAATAGAAGGTTCTAGCCAACTTAGTCTAGATATAAAAGAAAAAATTTTGAACCACAATCTACTAAATCTATCCATAGATCAGGTATTTGATAAGAGTTTTAATGATTCGAGTCAACTCATTCCAGCCAACATTACTAATTAATAATAAAATATTTTTTAATTTAATTATAAAATATATAAAAATAAAAATAAATTTTAAATAATATTTTAATAGTAAAAGGAATCATTCAATCAATTGGATTCAAACTACAGTTTAACTCAACTCATAAATAGGCGTAAATCCTTTTCGGTCATCAACCCTTCTATTCTCATGCATGAAAGTAAAAATATTTTTGCAATAAGCTGAATATAGTAGTAAAATTTATCACTGAATTTCCCTTGCGAATGACAGATTCAACCATACTTGAGACATGCAAAAGATGCACAGTAACTAAGAACAAGACAAGTAGTTTAGTCCAAAACAAATGAGAAATTGAAGACGTTAACGTATATGGTTTTGATTTTGATAGTTGTTTCGTTCACTTTCTGGCACAAAAGGGAAGGGATTTGGAGGCCGGACGATCTCCTATTCTCAAGCATGTTTCCAACGACCGCTTTTGCCTCTCAAGGGATTGTGTAAGATGCAAAATCCTATTTCTATGGCTCCTCATTTCAACCCTTCTCTCTCTCTCTCTCTCTCTCTCTCTCTCTCTCTCTCTCTTCCTTTTTCTCGCTTATCTTTTTTGTATGCCCATTTTCTTTGACTGAATCATCAACCTGTTCCCCTCTCCCCCCACTTTTAAGACATTTGGATCATGATCTTTCAACTCGTCGTTTGATTTTACACATTTGGGTAATGATTTGTGCCTTGTTTTTATTCTTAGTTTCTTCTCTACTTCACCCTGGTTTTGATTCTTTGAAATGAACAAATTAGTTGTTTACATGAATCTTAAAGTTTTTTTTTTCTGGGTTCTTTTAGATTGATCATGTTTCTGTCATCTTTCTGGTAATGTTGTTAGTTAAGTTACATTGTACTCCTTTCAAGACTAAACTATGAGTTTTTGAATATGTAGGATGAGAAGGGTTAAGCTAAGGACTGAGGAGTTAGCGAACACAAATGGCCGTCAGCCGACCTACGCCAAAAGGAAGCATGGCATCATGAAAAAGGCTAATGAGCTATAAATCCTATGTGGTGTAGAAATTATCCTCCCTATGTTCTCCCCAACTAACGAGCCTTCCTTATGCCGTGGGAAGCGCAGGTAGGCCATTCATAATTCTAACCTTTAGCATAGAGTTCCATTTTTATTAGTGAAAAATTATAGGATGCAGCTCATATGCTTAGCTTCAGAGAGGATCGGCTAGGCATCGAATACTACAGATGCATGTACAGGAAGCTCCATCAATATCCAAAGATGAATTCTAATCATTTGTTGCATAGAAGGGTGATGTCATTTCTCGTAACAGTTCTGCAATGGACTAGTTGGTAGTAAATATCAATGTGAGTGCATAAATACTAAAATATTTGCTACGGTTTCTTAAGAAGTGTTCGTATACACAAAATCAACTAATTGCTATAAATTAGTTTTGGCTTTGAGAGACGCACGATTTGATGCAAATTATGCTTAAGTTGTCTGTGAGATATATTATTGAATGAGTAGGCGATGCAGATCCACATATGGAACTGATGTGTAGGAACTTGAGAGATTGATTAAGATTTGTTTGCACACTACCATTTTGAAAAGTAATATATGTTTTTCAAAGCAGTTTTGGCAAGTTAGATTTATGTAGATGAGTGTTAACTTTAGTAGCAACATTCATATATGTATTATTCTGCTGCTTGAATTCAGAAGCATTGAGGAGAGCATTGGGAAATTTGCTCAATTCACTCCACAAGAATGGGGAAAAAGGTGCGGTCAAATTTTCTAGTCGAAAAATAATATTGATCTTCATACTTAAGAGTTTAATTCCATACTTGATGAATTGGAATTGACTCACATTTTCGTTTCTATTTACTGAAACAGGAAGTTGGAAAGCCTTGAAGTAAGTCCTTCCGTATAGTTCATTCTCCTTCAGGATGTTGCTATTTTTGTCTTCCTTTTATCAATCGTTTTTGGTGTTTGAAATGTCATCACCCTTATCAGTTACATGTGTTGTTTTCTCCTTGAGAGTGTAGGTGGTGGGTGTTGAGTCCAACAAAAACAATTTTCCTGCTCTAATAAAATTTTTATATATAGTGATAAGTAAGATTATCTCTACAAGAAATGGTAAGATCTAATTTTCTTACAAAATCAACAAAATAAAATGAGAATTTTATAAAGTCAACTAAAAGTAAATGAAATAAATAAACTAAAGATAGATTAAAAATGCATGACAAATTAAACTAAAATAAACGTCAATATCATACAAATACTAGCCAAAAGTCTAATCGCAAGTTTTATTCTTACAATTAATCATAGATGCAAAGATATATTCATATTCTAGAATAAATTGGTTATGGGTTTTGATACGACCTAACTCCTTACTCCTCCTTAGTTATTCGATAATCAAGGCATAACGGGTAATTATTTCCCTTATTGATTACATAAACCCTAAATAGGATTTTAGTGTTTCAATGTATTAATAGCATTAATAATAAAAGAGGGATTACCAATTCTGATCAATAAACTCACGAGCAGTTTTGTTTAGATTAAATTGTGAATTCTTTCTAACCAAGTTAGTTGCCACTTTTATTAAAATAATCAAACAATTATAGATTTGATTTTCTAACTAACTATAGATTATCTTTCAAGCAAATGCGGTACCAAACATCCAATTAACAATGACAATCATGCTTATTAAGCATAGAAGAAAAGATAAATATTCAAGAACAATGAATAATATAAACATAAATTAGATCTCACAGTTTTAAAAAATCTAACTTTGATATAAAACCTTTGACTAGTTGAAAAGAATTTAGTCACACATTGTCTTCTTATTCCTTCATTCTCAAAAAAATATCTCTTTTAAAAAAAAAGTCAAATCCCCTAATTCTTTCCCCTCTTTCCTTTATTTATACATTACAATTTTTTCAAATCCATCAAAATTCTGATCAGTTCCAAATTCTCCTCAATTAAAATTTTAAATAAATCAAAATTCCGATTTAAGTTGTTTGTCTGTAGAGTGTGCTCATGCAGTATCCACAAACAAGTCTTTCTTTTCTCTTCTTGGGTTGCTTCAATCAACTACTTTAAACCATTTTACTTGCTCCCAAGCCTTTTTTACATATTAAACACAAAAAAAAGTAATTTTCATCGGTTATAACTTAAAAACTACCAAAAAAAAAATTAACAATTAAAATCTCAAACATTTATGTTCACTATCACTGGGCAGTGAAAAAAACATTCAAGAAGTTGGACCATGACGTAAATATTCATGAATTTTGGGTTTCAAGGTGCTTGACAGTCTTCTTCTCGTAAAAATCATTCATTTAATTATATTCACCAAAATATTTCTAATAGTATTTGTGACTTTTTCTTTCTTTTTCCCTCGTAAACGAACAATAGAGGTGTGTATGAATGATTACCTGCTAACTTAATCTACATTATGATCATTTTAAAATTCTTAGACCATGCCGTTCATCATTCTAACATGCTTTTTGAATCTCCATATTTGCTAATGGGCAGGACATGACTAACCAAGCGAGGTTATTGCAAACTTGGCTTTCTGAAATTCACAGGAGACTGAGGTGAAGTTTTTGAATGTAGAGTTTTAGTTTTGTCCATTCGTCATTAATATCCTTTAGGATGTAACTTTGGTCTTAAATATTAAAATTTGCTACTCAGCTGTTGGACTAACATAGACAAGATCAACAATGTAGAACATTTGGGGCAAATGGAAGATTCACTCAAGGACTATCTAAATCAAACTCGGGTCCATAAAGTATGCTTATCATTTCCCTAAGTAGTTAGATCTTTTATAACAAGTTATGAAGTGCCCTGGGCTCGGAATGATGATATTTCAAAGCACTACGCAGATTGAAAACTGCATGAACTCTTCATCTTCTATCTAAAAGCTCAAATAACAAGTGCTAAATATGTTTTTATACTTGACACTCTTCCATATCTACCTTCTTTTTGGCAGGAAAACTTAGGAAAGGAACAGCTTCAATCGTTAGAATGCGTAAGTCAGGTAAGAATGCTCGATGGGCTCGGAGTATTTCCCTGCTCAGTTTACTGTTTAAAGTCATGACAAAATATTATCTTAACCAGCCTTATGTTGCAGTTCCAAAATGACATGCATGTGCCCTTTGGAATGGGCATCGAGCAAAAGCTCCAACCTCGTGCATGGATAGCTAATAATGACATTACACCTATGGCCTTATCTGAGGACCCGAATTTGATTCTCCACAGGTGAGCGCACTTTCTGGAAATCTTAATTCTACTAAAATTTCACTGATCTGTATTATTTTGATAATCTTGTTTTTCTTAAAAAAATTGAAAAAAAAAAAAGAAAAAAAGAAAAAATAAATCCTTAGTTTTGGATTGAAGATTTGTTTCAAAAAGATCTTTTGTAAACCATAACATGCATATGTTAGCATTTAATAGAGCACATGTAAGTCGATGAAAAAGGTTCCCACCTCCAGGGATGTAGAGTGTTCTTCGAGTTCCTCCTTTGGAAGTTATTCGGGTTATTTTTTGCACTGCTAAAGGTTCTGAACTATCTACTTCTGGACAAGAAAATGGCATCCTTGACGATTTGAGTGGAAATGCATCATTCAGCTGCAACTAGGCGGACAATGCCCTTTTATCTCATACAATCTTAATATACTGAATGATCCCAAATTCCCACTGGTGGCAGAGAAAAACTTTGGGGAAACTCCTGCAGATTATCATGTTAATGGACTTTTAGAAGTTCCTAGAGCTGGATATGATTACCCGAGGTAGTTGGGCTTCCGCATCTGGCCCTTGCGCTGCTACCATGTTTGATGAACCATTGTTTTCCCAAGGAAGTCTTTCCTCACTTCTGGCCACGATTGGCTTAATTTAAGGTAGATTAAGTCATGGCATAATTGATTATCCTTCTTGTTCATCAGATGTTCCTATGTGTTCAAGTTTTTTAACCTGAAAATGCTTTTAAAATAACTATCGATAATTCAGTTTAGAAAATGGAGGTCCGGTCAACACTTGTTCATGTACCACTCTGATCTTTAGATGTAGAGCAGTTTGTACCGAACTACCGATGGCGAGTACCGTCTCTCTCTCTCTCTCTCTCTCTCTCTCTCTCTCTCTCTCTCTCTCTCTCACTCGCACCCACACATATCGAATTGTTCATACGTTTCTTGACATAAATCATGCTAACTGTGGCCTTCAGTAATTGAAACCTCCTTTTGTTTCTTATACATTTACTAGTTGTTTATTGCAGCAACTAAACTGAGATGCAGAAGAAGGGTGATGCTACCATTCAATCCCCATCCACCGAGCAGTCTATGGAGAACTTTATAACGTGCATCTGAAATTCACCGAATCACCTGAATCGACTAAATACTCTACAATGGGGTTTTCACCGCGGAAGTCGAAACTTAGAATCGGCCATAGCACGACTACACAAACATAGAAATTTCCTTAATAGTGTGATAAACTGCAGAATCATAGTGGTGCTGGCTCCAATCAAATGAGGCACCACTTTTTTGTATACAGATGATATTCAGTAGTCGTTGTTGTAGGTTTTCTTGACCTATTTTTGCTTTCTCCTTTTGTTATGCTGTAAATAGAACTCTTGTTGGCAAAGACATTGAACTGTAAATCAGGAAAAAAAGGTATTAACTATAGTAATTTCTTCAATATTATAAGCCCATTATGCATGGGGGATTTTCATACTAGTTCTCATGATTAATGAGAACATTTCTAGACCATTGATTTTTATTCTGTCTGCTCGAAACCTCTGATACAAAAATCTTGCTTTCTTAATTGCAAAAGTATGATCACCTTATTTCTTGGTGATTTTTTTTTAAGGGTGTGACTATACGAATTAATTGTGTTAAATTTCAGATTCGTGATATGTTTTTTTTGCCCAATTTTAAGTACAGTCTGCTTTTGGTTATACATACATTTTCATCAAAAAATTAGCCGAAGATTAATTATTGTGGACGATTCTTCCCGATTATTATGATGATAATCATGAGTAGAAAATACCAATTTAAATGGAATATATTCAATATAATGTTACAGTAAATCAAAATTATAAAGTCTCTCATTTTTACCTATTAAATAATATTTAAGTACTTGAAAAGCTGTTTAAAATTTTCAAATTGCAAAATTTCACTACCGAATACAAAATCGGACGCAGCAGTGTAGGACAAAGGAAGAGCTTGTTTCTAACAATACTGAATCAGGAAAGTGCCATGGTGCTGGCTGACGTATGCTTTAGATTTTGATATATTTTTCTTATTATTATTATTTTTTGTTATATCGTATTTTAATTTTTTTTTTTTTAATATCTCTCTCATCTTGAGTAATCGTTGTCTATCGTTTACCCCATGTCTGAGGCAAGCAGGAGCAGGTAGGAATAAGGATAATAACTAAATGATTCATCATCACAGATGATTTTTTAAAGTGAGGATCATGAAACCTATCACAAAATGACATGACATATTACAGAAGCAATAGCAAATGACAATTATCTCAAGCTCAGCAAATTAACCTAATTCCCCACTTTGATTGTTTTTTACCGGTGGAATCTAAGAGAAAAATCCATGTTTGCTTTTGGCATTGAAATTTGTATAAATGTTCATATCTTTTCACTCTGCTCTATCTAGCAACTTGTTTCAGCCATTAATCAGAACCTTGAAAAAACAAGCTTCACCACCCGATAGAATGAAGACAGGACCAGTTGAATCTGGTGAAACATCCAACGAGACAACCCCAGAAAACTTGATGACCAATGTGGTTGCTATGCTAGAATTCATACTGAGAATCTTTGCTGTTGCAGGAACCCTAGCGAGTGCTATGGCCATGGGGACTGCTGAAGAAACAGTTCCATTATTCCCTCAATCCATCCTATTAAATGCCCAATATAGTGATCTTCCCATGTTCACGTGAGTTATTTTTTATTAACACCATTATATGCCCTATGTGACTATGATCGGGGATTAAATTGTGATAACGAAAAGATAAAAAACTCGGAAACTAACAATTCTAATGTCGTATTGTGGCCCATTATTTTACTTACTTGACATGTCTATATTTTGAACAGGTTCTTTGTGACTGCCAATTCAGTTGCCTGTGCCTATCTCGCGCTTTCTCTTCCACTAGCTTTCTACCACATTATGAGGAGAGCAGCCAAACACAGTCGGATCATCTTGGTCTTGTTTGACACGGTGAACATGAAAACGAGCTTTAATTTGGGGCCATCTTTTTCTTTTTTTTCTTTTTTTTTTTTTTTTTGTGTGTGCTAAAAATAGTAAAGAAAAGTCCAACTAAGCTAGCTAGTTGATTTGATATTCTGCTCCCACTGATGAAAATCAACTGAAAATTATGATGAAACCCCATTTTTCATTTCATAGTTTTTCACTATTCACCTTAAACAAACATAATAGCTCGTCAAAGTTGCTATGTTACTTAAGATTATATTTCTTCGACTCTTTATTTTTTTTTTATTTGTATCCATATTTGATGCATATACAAACATTAGTATGAAGATATGATTTTCTAAAGCCCTTCAACTACAGGAAAATCTAAAAAAATTAAACATAACTATCAGATATATTCCATATTCAACACATCTGAGTTTGAATACGGTTATGATGCTGAAAATGCAGACAAATCAAAAACTCAAAGCATTTTTTTTCTTCCCTTTTGATTTGTGAATTCAACATAGATGAATGTGTAATTGAGGAATCTAACTTGCAAATTGAAACACCACGTAATCTTATTGTCCAGGTAATGCTGGCCGTGGTCACTGCTGGAGCTTCTGCTGCCGCAGCAATCGTGTATTTAGCACACAAGGGGAATGCCAATGCCAATTGGCTTGCAATTTGCCAGCAGTTCAACTCCTTCTGCGACCGCACTTCTGGATCATTAATTGGCTCTTTTGCTGCTACATTTTTGCTCATACTAATAATTGTTTCATCCACAATTGCCATATCTCAGTGCTGAATTCCAAGCAACAGTGAAGAGTTCATCTCTATGTATTTGATGGTTTGGGTCTGTAAGTTTCTTGTTCGTCTAAGAGTTTGGGACCATGTATCTCCCTAGGTTATAAATATTATATAAAGAGATTTTAAATATAATTTAAAGTTATTAATACTAGTAGACTCATAATTTATTTATTTTTTATTAAATTAATATTTAAAAAAATAAAATGCTAATTGTTTTCAATTCAAGTTGTTAATTTTATCTAATAAAAATTAAATATTTTATCAATAAATTACACATTATGTCTATCGGTTAAATTTGAATAATCAATTCTATTAAAGTATAAATTTGACAAAAAAAAATCATTATAAGCACTAGTACTTATTAATACTCGATTATATACCTAGATGAGAAAAATTCAGATTTGAAAAATTAAAAAAATTATGAAAAGAAAACTAGTAACTAAAAAAAATGGGTAAAAATGATTTTTCGCTTTTTTATTCGAGATTATCCTAAAAATATATTATTTTATAAGTTAATTTAATTTTTTATTAATTTTCTTAACATCAGCTCAACCACAAATTTTATAATAACTATTGACATGACAGTGAATTAATACCTTTGAAATCTGTCTTTAGATTGGATTAAATTTAAATAATTAGTAATCAATCCACATCTTGCGTAAGAAGTTGTTTTAGGTCATTATCTTAGTAATGACTAATTGTTTAATGTGATACCTAATTTTTCTTTTTTTTTTTTTTGCCAAATTATTCCAACTTATTGACTTATTATTTGGAATGGAATGAAATATTAAAGTTTTATTACTTATTAAAATTTGAAAAGAAGTTAGAATTATATTACTTCCTCTATTCTAAATTTCTTACTTGACAATTAAAATACATTAAGAAAAGATTAATTCAATATTAGCTTCTTTATAGCACTAATCTTTTTTCTTCAAAAAATTGTTTTAATTCATTAAAGTTTTATAAGCGAGTGCACTTTCTAAAACACCCTTTAAAGTATTATTTATAATAATAATATTATTATTTTAAATTTAGTATTTAATAATTTATTCATATTTTTTTATATATTGCATGAGAATTTTATTAAATATAATAAATTTTAAGTATTTTTAGAGATGATTAACAAAATTCATTGACTAAATTAAACAAAAATTAAAACTTTTACTAATATTTGAATGTGGATGCCAAATGGCAAGCATCCAATTCCTCTGATTTGGCTTTTGACAAATCAACCAACTGATAAAAACGACTTTGTTTCCCCTGTTTTCTAAAGCAAATTAGCTTCAAGTCTTCTCCTTTTCCAACAAACCCCAGAAATTTTCTAGGGAAAATTTGCAAAGAAAAGAATATGGGAAACAAGATTAAACTATTTGATCTTGAAAAGCACTTTGCTTTTTATGGTGCATACCATAGCAATCCAATAAACATAGCAATCCATATGTTATTCGTTTGGCCGATCTTCTTCACCACAATTCTCATTCTTTGCTTTACTCCTTCTCTGTTTAATCTCCCTCATATCGATTTCTCGGTGTTTGGAATCCATTTTTCGTTGATTTTCAACTGTGGGTTCTTGGTTGCTTTGATCTATGCTGTGTTTTACGTGTGTTTGGATGTTAAAGCTGGAACCTTGGCTGCCTTGCTTTGTGGGTTTTGTTGGATTAGTAGCAGCTTTCTTGCAACTCGACTTGGCTTTTCCCTTGCTTGGAAGGTACAAAATTTTGTTCCTTTTTTCTTTTTTCTTATGGTTGAAAGTAATTTCCTTTTTTGTATGGATTTTTTTTATTGCAATATTTCGTTTAATTTTAGTCAATTTCTTGATTGGTTCAATCATAATATAAATTCTTTTCATTTAGATTGTCATGGAGGATTCTGCAGAGTCCAAACTCCAAAGTGTTTGCATTTGAAAAAAACTTTTTTTTGGCTTTACGGCAGCTATTTTTTACAGATGCTGTTTTGTAGTTTTGGCTATAGTTCGCAATTGACCATTGGCAACATTTATTACTTCCGCAATTGTAATAAACGTGATGCGACCGAAAACAAAAACTTGGATAACCTTGTTCAAGCCTTTAGTCTTTAGATTGCTATGGAATAGATGCCAAGAATCTAAAAAGATAAGGGATCATTTTTATTCTAAAAGAACTAGGCCTTAAAAAACATATATATCTGGAGCCATCCTTTGCAATATTTTCAATGATGGCTTGATTTTTGTCTTTAGATTCCTGTGTATCGTAGCTTACAATGAAAGTGGGGTTTGGAATTTATTCCAAAAAGATGGAAAAGCTTACCATTTTCACATGCTAATGGATTCTTTGGTTCCATTTTATTCCCATGCATGATCTTGGACTTTGAATTTACAGAAGTACGATCTAATTTTGACATAAGGGTGTTAAACTGCCCTAATCCTGGATTAGATTGTTATATTCCAAATCCCCTCCTATAACAAACCTTTCCGAACAAATTAAAAATGGTTGATCATTTTGACTAAATGTTAATTTTCTGTTCTTATTGGTGCACATCTATGGTTGCAGATGCATGTTCTTGTTACTTTTATAGCGTGCATTGGCACTTACTTCTGAGCTGCTTCTTGTTTCAATCCATTTGTTGCTTACAGAAATTTTGATAGCTGTAATTTTTGGAATTTGCAAGTTTATTTTATCTTGCTTTGCTCTGAGTGGATTGAAATTACATTTAGGTCGTTCTTGTTGTTCAACTATTCTGTTGGATTGGACAGTTCATTGGCCATGGGGTCTTTGAGGTAATGAATTCGAACAATCGCATCTGTATATACATACATATATGCATGCATGTGAACCCATTCATACAAACAAAAAGTTAATGGCTTTCGATCATATAGTCATTCTCATAAAATTCAATTGATATGCTACAGAAACGAGCACCAGCTTTACTGGATAACCTTGTTCAAGCCTTTATAATGGCTCCCTTCTTTGTGCTGTTTGAGGTAATTTCATCGTTCTTTTTTCTTTAAAAAAGAAGGAAAAGGGGCAGGAAAAAAATGATTGATCCTCAGAAATGTTCGTAAGTTTTTATCCTTTGTTCCTCAGGCTCTTCAGACCTTTTTTGGTTACGAACCATACCCAGGGTTTCGTGCAATTGTTCAAGCAAAGATCGAGACCGAAAAAAATGAATGGAAAGAAAAGAAGCAGACTTTAATTCGTTAAGATTCTGCATCCATTGACATTAGCACGCAGGTGATTTCTATGAGTAGAAAAAACAAACAAACTTATAATATACGTTTTATTTATCATCATGCACAATGTGACTCAAAGCACATGAACTGACTGCATAAGCTTGTAGCAAGGACCGGATTTGTTCACGGGAAATGGTTATAATTTCAACCTTTTTTTATCCCTGATTTGCCAGAATTGGAAGGATTTCCATCTTAAAACATTTTTATGTGTTTCTCATACGGTTTTGGTTTTGACATTTATCTTTACATGGAGCTTTTCCCTAATAGACTATTACTGCAACAAATGTTCTCTGTCTCTTCATTAGTTATTCATCAGTTTAATTAATAATGCATTTATTGCCATTATCATTGTGAGTTTAGTAGTTCACTAGTTAGGAATCTGCGATAATTGCTTGCAAAATCAAAGTGTGTGTATATATATATATATATATATATATTATCATTTGAACAACATCTGATGTAGTTTAACTTTTCACCATAAGCAACCATTGGCGCATCTTATAATTGTCTGGCTAGTTTGAGCTTCAAACCTTGTTCCATTGATAGAATAGTCATCATCCTGTACTTTACTGGATGGTTTGGAACCAAACTAAATTTGAAAAACCTGCACAAAATGGCCAATGCCATCTTCATCTGGAGATAGGCAGAGTCCTTTCCGAGGCATATTCTTGGTCCGGCCTGCATATCATCAGTAAACATGAACCAGTGAGCCACCATGCTGTAGCATAAACTTACAGCATTCTTTGATAACTTTTTGAGAACGTCCATGCATTATAGATGAACTCAATCTTCTTTTTTCCAGTAAGTTGAATGAGAATGTATCCAAAGATGAAGAAAATCTTTTGCATTATATATACCTGAAATGCAGTGAACTTGAATGGAGATGCATTCTGGAAGTAACCCTCTTTGAGCCACCTCTCAGGCTTGAATGCTGCAGCATCAGGGCCCCAGTTATACTCCATCCGACCCATCGAGTATGGAACATAAGTAACCATGCCTCCTGCTTTTACTTTGGTTCCATCGGGCAAGATATCATCCTCCAGGATGCCCTTGGGGTCCTGTAATCACCAACTACATTTACTTGGTTATAAAACTAGAAGTAAACAGATCATCTGCTTCCTTCGGCAGAATTTTTTAAAGCCTTTCTGAGAACTGAAATGAAAGAAAATACATACCTGAGGAACTGCTGGATATAAGCGGAGTGTCTCGGTGATCACTGCATGCAGATAATACAATCTCCCCAGTGAATCATAATTCAACAAACCTGCAAATTGCACCGCTCTTTGATTGAATGATTCGGGGTCTTCCAAGTCAAATGGTAGCAATGAAATCTTCTCCTCTCTTGCTTGTCCTTCTTCGAAAGCTTTAAGCTCTGAGTAAAGCTTTTCAGCTACATGAGCATGACTCATTATCATATATATAGCCCAGGTGAGAGTTGTAGCTGTTGTGTCACGGCCAGCAATCACAAAATTCAGGACAATATCTCTGAGACTTTTGTCAGTTAAATTTCCGTCCGGGTCTTCACTTAGCTCAATAAATCTTGACAATATGTCATGCTTTATCTGGTAGTTTCCACCAAGAAAGTTGCTAGGATAAATTTACTGGGACAAAGGGAAAGAAAGATTGCAACCGGGTTTTTACTAAAATATGAGAGTTTACCGTGCTTGTTTTGCAAGATTCTCGAGTTTCTTTTATCTCGGCTTTTCTTCTCCTTATGACATTGTATGTGAACTCATCAACGACCTTAATGCTCTTGCCAAGTAGAGCTTCCGATCCCACATTGAGAAATCGTTTCAATTTCCACAGTGGATCAATGAATCTAAGTGTTACTATGATGTTTGCAGTATCAAATGCCTGAGCAAAGCTGTTATCTGGTAAACTGGGTGCTAATGTTCCAATTTCAACACCAAACCCCACATTGCAAATGGAGTCTAAAGTCATCCTCATCAACAAGTCCTGAAAAAATAAACCAAAATTTTCAGCTCCATCTACATTTATATAACATAACAAATACGTGACAAAACCATGGGATTTGACCCAAAAAAAAAAAAAAAAACGTTGTGGAAGTTTACCTGCATGTCTACTTCTTGGTTGTCGAAACAAGCTCGAGTTAGAATAGAATGGAGCTTTAGGCTATATTCCCTGAAAACAACAGTGCTGAAATCCCTCAAATTCTTCGATGCAAACTCGAAGCTGGCAGTCTTCCTTTGCTTCTTCCATAGCTCACCATCTACATTGAAAATTCCATCTCCAAGCAGCACTTCCATATAGGAATGATAAGTTTCGCCCTTTCAATTTAAGGAAAAAACAGGACATCAACCTTTAAGTCTATTAGTCAATATAGAGAAGCATATTGCAGTCCAACAAGGCAACAACCATCGGAAAAAAAATAATAATGAAAGCTTTACCTTGGGGTAATTTGCAAAGTTGGTTTTAAGAACATGTTCGACATTAGCAGGATCAGCAATGTAAGTATAAGTTGTGAATGGCATTGGAACTACCACAGTTTTCGATATGGACAGATATTTGACAAGCCAATCGTGCATTCGATCATAGTTCACTAATTGTTCGATCGCTGCTCCAATGAGTGGCCATGTTTTTGGCCCCTTTTTGTTCCTCTGGTTCCATCTGTAAATGAAGATCCATGAAACAACCATGCAAGCGAGCATCACTATTCCCATGTTGCATCCATCTTGTGAAGAAAAAACTGAGAAAAGATTGTCTTGCACTTCCATTTTTAGATGAAAAAGTGTATAGTTATTGAATGTAATTTTTTTGATGGAATTACTTGGGGAATTACTGTTTCTTATAAGGAATTCAGCATTGAGGAACAAAGGTTTGCTGTATTGTAGATAGGTTGTGAAGGTCATGAATTAACTGCAACTTTGTCAACATTCTTTGCATGCTAAGTTTTAAAAAATGTTTTCACATCTTTTGCATCTTTAACCTCAATCTAACCAAATTAATTCTTTCATTTTCAAAAACTAGGAATATCACTTGATCGGATGAACCCGGATATATATGTGTGTGTGTGTGTGTGTGTGTGTGTGTGTGTGTATAATTGAGGCTTTCTTATTAGCTAATACTTCTAAGATAATTGATTATCCAGTTCTGTCTCCAAAAAGAGTTCGACCCGAATTTTTTAAACCGAGAAATCAAAAAAAAAAAAAAAAGAGGACGACAATATAAAAGCAATAAATAAATGCTTGTCCTATAAAACATGACTCATTCAAAGAATCCAGCAGCGGATTAAAGCCTTGTTCAAACAGAATTATTTGGTTTGCCCTTTCCAGGTGCCTGCTAATGTGTGATGACGGCAGAATCTGGATGCAAACGACAAAATTTAGCCCCATGCCATTGCAGCAATTCTAGACGTATCATCCACAACATTGCTGCTTTTCCACAAGATCTTTTTGACCATCCCATTCCTCCCCACCAAACTTTTCCCAAATTAATTGTTTTCATTTTGGATAAGTGATTTCATAGCTATCCAGATTCCTGCCAGCCAAATCTGCCAATAGTTTCACACCATGGTTATGCTAATCTTGGTTCCGTTATTCTTTTATATTTGTCGTGTTGACAGTTCGTACCTAAGGCATAAATATCAAAGCTTTTATGTTGAAAAATATTATTTTATAAAGAAACCCATAATTTAAGAATAGAAAAACAGATTGTAAATGTTGAAATTATAAAGAAAGCTTTAGCTTAGGGAATGGAAGGGTTATAAATGCTGATATTTGACCTTAAACGTATTATATATTATTTTTTAAAGATGATTGTATGAGCCAACTAACTTAAACTCGAGTTTAAACTTACTGAAGGTTGCTTCTAAATGATGAGGACATGAACAAACAGGGTTAAGCTTCGGGTCTTGGATCTCATTATCATCCATGCTTATACTTCTATGCCTCCCTCTGCTGCCCTAACCATTTTTTTTTGGCGGGAAATGAGGCCATATTTTAGGAAAATTAGTAGCAAATCACCAATGAATTGTAGTAATTTCATTGATAAAAGTACACCGGTTGGAATACTTCTTAAATTCTTCGGGTTCATATTTAGGAAAAATGAGTTAGGTTGAAAGCAAATAAGCCATAATCATCTGATTTGCATTTATCAGGATAATCAATATTTCAATGCAAATAGAATTGGCTTTCAATATAATCATGGTCATTTTTTATTTCAAAATTAAAGCTTCATAATGTTTACATGAACCAATATTATTTTATAATGCTTGACTGAAATGCTGCAAATTATATATATAAAAAAAATCATCTATAATATATAATCTATCAGCAAACAGTCTTTTTACTTCTTTTTTTTTGAATGGATAAAGGTGATCCATTTTCTTACATTTTCTAACAAATCCAATATATTTGGTGAAGGTGAAGCCAACCTAAATCTACATATATTACTGAAATTGATACACCATGGGATTCACTTGAAATTGCTGGTTTAAAATCCCATTCTGATTCACTTGAAACTTCCCTGAATCAGTATTGTTTTGGTAAGGCATTTCCCCTAGCTGAACCTTTTCAACATGGTCAGTCCCTGTACTGGCTATGGTGTTAGGGAAATTAAAGCTTGAATTGTATGTATTTTCAGTCAAAAGATGGGAAATTGGACCCATGTAATCCAATTCCAACAGGTTAGAAAGTGAGCATGTCCTTGGGAATTTCAACAATTGTTGTTGGCTTTCATTAGCATCATTCGAGTAGTTTTTCATGTCAATTTGGGTACTTGATTCTTTATCTTTTTGATCCGAAACTTTCCCAGCTGAATGCTTCTTCTTGTAGATTCTACACAGGACCCAATCATCCAGCTGAAAAAACACACACAAAAAGGTTCCATTCACTTAACAATACGTATGATCAAACAGCTCTTAACTATGTTACTCGGACTCGAGTTGAGTATCAGATACGTATTAGATATTTTAAATGATCAAAAGACAAGCAAACATACTCTCATCGATCCATTTTGCTTGCTGATTTGTTTTCGGGAATCGCTTAAACGATATTCATGCATAATCCAATCACTCTTGACTCCCTTTGGGGGTCTGCCCTGGTAGAAAACAAGAGCTTTCTTCACCCCAACATGTTTAGAACCACTATATATAGCTTTGTCTGTCCCAGTCGCCTTCCAGTACCCTGAAACAGTTGCTCTATTGGGACGAAACCCATTAGGGTACTTCCTATCTCGAGGGGTGAAGAAATACCATTCATTTTCACCAAATTCTGCTTTATCTACGCAAATCATGAACCAACCAAACCAAGAAAAAAAAACAGTATATAAGTAGGCTAGCATGTATCATAAAGAATGGAACATAACTGATAATTTTGGTTGATAATAAATGAACTAACCAGGCAATTGCCATGGATCAAATTTGTAAATATCAACTTCTGGGATTATTGAAACAGGACATGGCTTTGATTTGGCCTGGTTTTTGAGGTAATACACGATTAATTCTTCATCTGTTGGGTGGAACCTGAAACCAGGTGGAAGGTCAGAGTTGGTGTTCCTTTCCATTCAAATTCCTTCTGATCCAAAGAAGAAATTATGAGAAAAAAAAGGTAATTGAAAGTAGGATTATTAAGTTTACCAAAGCTAAAAAAGAGATAAGGATGGGGAGAATATTGAGAGGAAAGGCAGAGGGAAAGAAGGGTGTTTGAAATGTTTGCAAAGAGAGGGTTAGGCCTTTTATCTTTGAAGGAATTTGTCCATTGTGGGCTAAACTTAAGTGTGATTGGCTGGTGACTTGACTTTGTTTTAGTTTTCAGGACATTAAACCTCGTAACGTTATCGCCTGCCATACTCACAGGATCGTGGACAACACGTGCCCTTCTCGCTCTGTGTGCACTGTTCCTTTCATTTGACTTCTCGTGCTTGGTTCTTTGTATCTAAACAAAGATCTTAATTTTTTTGGGATATACAATGACATAATCATACTTAGATACTTAATCAATCTTAGCGTAACTTATGTAAAATATTATCTATTTTAAAAAGTCATAAATTTAATTTTTTTTAGATATACAATAAGATAATCACATTTAAATATTTAATTAATCTCATCAAAATTCATTTAAGATGTTATTTATTTTGAAAATTCATAAGTTTATTTTTATAATTTGTAAAATATGTCATAATAAAAGAAAGATGACCTAATTTTATAAAGTCATTATCTACTTATTAGTAGACTTAGATCATTTTTGCTTTTCAATATTTGTTTTTAGTCGAAGTCGTAGATTTAGTATACGGTGAGGATCAATATAAATTTAGAGTATATTTTCACACATAATATCATTATTGATGTAAAAGTTATTGGATTACACAGTTTCAACTCTATTTATGAGAATTCTTTGTATTCGTACTAGCTCTTAGCAAAAACATAATCCACATACTTTGACCAAAGATCAATATTGAGAGAAAAAGTAATTTCACAACCTAAGAATCGGACTATGACTAAATAACTATCATCTTTC
>JBBYHK010000006.1:11429870-11450202 GCA_038382065.1 Adansonia grandidieri | reverse complement strand
GGAAATCGATTGGCGTTTTCAAATTGTTTCATTTTCGGGGCTTTGGTTAATCTCGATGGGGGAGGAGTCGTTTTCATCGGGTAGCTGTACACGAACGCGCACAATGAAAGCGTAATCAGCCCTTTCGCTACTCTGCCATGATTGAGACATTTTTGTGCCTTTTGTTTCTTCAACTTAATCCTTAAAATAAACGTCAATGTGATTGCAATATTTGGTGGTTTGGGTGCTTCCAATCTCAAAATATAAAACAAAATCCTCTCAAATTCGAGTTAATCACGCTGTGATTATAATAAATATGTCTTACAAATCTATCGAAGAAATTCAAAATCAAACAATCAATATACCAACTTTCATCATTTCATATCAATCCAACCAGACGCATCAAAACAGAGCTATAATAATCTGTATAAGATTTTATGAGTGTTGCTACCTTGGGTTTAATCACATCTAAAATCATAACTCATAATAAGCTAATTTTATTTTTAAAATTTCAATTAAGATTTTATGATTGTGATTAAATCTTATCAAAATTTCTTGATAATTCTAAAACTAAATTCATAAGATCATAACTTGATTGATGTCAATCTTTTTTTGGGTTATGATTAAGTTTTTTAGACCTCAATAATAGGATCATATTTATGATGACTTAAGCCACAAGGAATGCATATTTGTGCTTCATGCCTGTAGCATATTCTTGTGAAACCATCATTTAGTTATTCCAATTATTCTAATATTTTAATGCCATTTACTGTTGCTGATAAGTACCTTTGCTTCATAATTAATGTTAGTGACATTTTGCCTTTATAATTATTCTTCTTTCTTAAAAGTAATTATCCGATTACTTCAATGGACGAAAGTACTTGCTTTGAATAATTTTGTCAATGTTTCCTCTTATTAAAAAAAAAAAATTACGAAACGTGTATATTTTGTTTAATTTTAAACTAATTTCTTAATTTATTTTTTTATAATGGACATAATAATTTACGATATAACTATTATTATTTACATCTATAATTTGACACTATCTTACAATAATCCATTTGTAAATAAACTTGTATTACCCAAATGTTTGCCCATAAAATCAACTACTTAAGTAATTAATAATTAATTAATCAATTCTGTTAAAGTGACAAGTAGAAAATGAACAGAAAACAGAGAGTCAATGAATCAATACATAGAGAGTTTGAACTTTGTAAGTAACATTAAAAAAATTAATAAATAATTTTTTAATGTTTTGATTATATTTTATAAAGAAATATATAATTCAGTTAAATTCAATTTTCTTTTTTAATTTCGTTTATAATATATATTTAAATAAATAAACAAATAAAATTTTATACCGTTAAGGTAACAAATGGGATTAAGCCGAAAGCAGTAATGCCCGCGAAATCTCGGGCGACAAAAAAGAAAAAGGTTAAAATCTGACAGTAATTGAATGAAGAAAAGAAAGAGAAATAGAAAGGGAGAGATTTAAAAAGGAGAGTTTTTTAGCAAACTAAGGATCCGCTTACAGCGAGGACTGTCACAAAATCTTGTTCTTGTTCTTCTTCTTCTTCTTCCTCCTTCGTTTCTCTCATTTCTCATCTCTGTTTCGATCTTAGTTAGAAACCAAAGAAACAGAGATAACACAGACAGAGAAAGGAATTATAAGTTCCTTAGTGAAGTAACAGCTGTTCCTCCTCCAGATTGTCGGGGATTTTTAATTTTAACCTTTCTCTCTCTCCCCTCAGGTTCATCTCTCCACTTGTTCTTCGTTTTTCTTCCCCCTTTAAACTTCATTGAGTTATGAATGATTTTTTTCTTTTTGGTTATCATAAATATTGCATGCTTCAAGCTTATCGTTTTCCATTTATTGTTGTTTTTCGATTAAATTTTCCTCTTTTTTATTTAGTATTTTATGTTTTTACAATATTTTTGATCGTTTCAACTTAGAAATTTGATTGAATTCCTCTTCCATTTTGACTTTGCTTATTTTTTCTTTACCAAAAATAAATATTTTCCTACTAATTTGTAAAATTATCTTATATTTTTACATTTCTAGTAGTAATTGATATATATATTCTTTTTTTCCTCAATTATTTTTAATTCATTGGATAAGAAATAGTTACTCTGATTCTCTAAATATGTACTTAAGATCTCTTCGTATTCAGTCGTTGAATTATCTAATTATGTGGTGGGGCGGTAGTAAATTTGTATTCAAAATTATTCTATTTTTAGACAAAAGCCTGCGTTCTTCTCTTATCAAGCGGCTGAAATGGAGGATGCTTTGCAAGAGTCTCTTCGATTTTCGATGTAGTTATGATAAAATCATGCTTTTTTTTAGTAATAGTTTAATAATTTTGATACTTATTATTGATGTTCATCTAGGGCGGTGTTAGCTTTGTCAAGCTTCTTAAGTACTTCAATGAAGTATCCTTCCCCTTAGAAGACTTTGCTTGGATAAGGAAGCACCAAAGGGCAAAGGAGTATCAACTCCTTTGGAATGACTTAAGTTAAAGGTATGGGGCAAATTCCTATTATATATTTGCTGTTTCGAGGAGCGAATAGATAGTGATTTACTACTTTGTTTGGCAAAGTTCGTTGATTTTCTATCATATTTTGTGCATTTCCTGGTAGTGCAACGGACTGTAGGGTTCTTAGCCGAAAGTGCTGATGAATTTATCAGATTTTAGAAATATTAGGTGTATGGTTTAGAGGTAGGTTGGAAAGGGAAAATGCATTTCAAGAACATTGAATATGCTCCTTTTGATTTTCGAATAACTTGCATTGCTGATTCCTTTTTGGTTACTATTGATTGATGTCTCCATTCTGGTCTAAAGGCAAATCCCTTCGACATTCTAACTCATAACTACTAAGGGATTTTCTTCTGGTGAACTGCTGCATCCTCCACGTGTTGATTGCTAATATTTTACGAAAACATACTTTCCAATGAGCTTTTCGAATCTTGAGTCAGAAATTCAAGAAAAGAGATATTAAAAAAAAAAAGTTGAATGCTGCATTCATTCTTGTTTAATTGATAGGCTGTCTTCCTAAGATGACATTAAGGTCCACATGTTCGGAATTTATGGGAAATCATGCCTTTTTGATTTTTTATTGCAACACTTGTTTCAATTTTTTTTTTTTCATTTTTCTTGGATTAATTGATAGGTCTGCAATTTCCTTGGAGCTTATCTGCTTTGTGCCTGCTTCTTCTTCAACTAATAGCAGTCTTCATAAAAGGTTATCCGCATAATGGGTGGCTGTGTCTCAGTACATAGTGAAAAGGCACAATCTAGGCGACATAAAAGACACCTTCGCATATTTCGCAAGGGCCATGGAAAAATTGCTGCTTCCATTCCTGATGTATGTATGAAAAGGATGAGCGATGCTGGGAGTAACACGGCAGATTTTGCTGTTAGCGAATATGTTCATCTCAACTTTGAGAAGGATGATTCCACCACCAGCAAGCGCTCTGAGATGTCTAATCTGCAACTTCATCTAACCCAGCTACAATGGAACCACAGTCAAATTGATGCCAATGGTCTCTTCTATTCATCTCACGCTGTTACAAAATTTCCGATATCTGCCCATCCATATGCACATATTGAACAATTTGTTCACGGGGTTGAAGCAACTGTCTTTTTGAATGATTTCTAACTGTCGAAATGAAATTGTTTTGCAGGAAGATGCCAAGAGGAAGTGTGGTTTGATTCTGTTAGCATTATGGAGTCTGAGTCAGATGACGATTCTGGTAGTGTGTATGCAGGTGATGCACTTGCATCTTATTGCAAACCAAGTGATCATTTCTTTCAATCTCAAGTTTTGATGTTTGGTTGGTCAGAAAAGCTTACACATCTTTTTCTTTTGCTGTTGCCTCCAGATGCATTTTCTTCACTAGGTAATGCAATAGGGAATATTTCAAATGCACAAGTGCTTCAGTATGAAAGTTCATCGCGCTTTGTAGATAATAGTTCCAAGTATGAAAGATTTTATGAAAGTTACAGCTTTAAGGGACTGAAAGATGGCACAGTTGATTCGGGACAGAAAACCCAAGAGAGCAGAAAGAAATCGACTGTTGTCATGCTTTCTGTGAGGAGGAAATCTTTCGAAGGTAATGAAATAGAGAATTTTGTAAGTAAACCTGTTAATTGATCTTGTGTGAACATCCCAATAAAAATAATGAGACATTTTCTAACAAAGTTAATAACTGGTGCAGCTGAGAGGTACTTATACCGTCCTAGAGCAGGACTTCTAATTCCTTGTTTGGGAGAGAAACGAACCCTAGGAAGCTGGTCAGAGATTTCTCCTTCACGTTTTAAGCTCCGAGGCAAGAATTACTTTAGGTAAGCCATTTAGTTTCTGTTGCCCGCATTCCACGATATATCATATTCTTCATATCTAGAACTGAAGTTGAACCTTATCATGCAGAGATAAACAGAAGTTCCCTGCTCCAGACTGTAGTCCATATGTACCAATCGGGGTTGATCTATTTGTCTGCCCTCGGAAAGTGAATCACATTGCTCAGCACCTCGAACTACCACGTGTGAAACCACACGGAAAAGTGCCCGCACTTCTGATTGTTAATATACAGGTTCTTTTTTCTCTCTTTGTCTCATGTTTATGCATATCTTACACACTATAACAAGTCTCTTCGTTTTGATTACTTGAAGTTGGTCAGTTTTAGAGATCAATCATGTGCAGAAAGGAAAGAAATAAAAAGTTGTATATAAATGAATTGCTTGTAAAGAAAGGATCCCAGAAACAAAACAGAAAGGGAAAGAAAAAAATTTTTCAGCTAGTTGTCATTTTCATCGTTGTTAGGTACATTGCTGGGAGTCACTAAATCAGTTTTTATGATATCTATAAGTTCTTTTAGTATTCTTCTTGCAGGTGCCAACTTATCCGGCCACTATGTTTCTCAGTGATGCCAATGGGGAAGGCTTGAGCCTCGTCTTATATTTTAAGGTGTCGGATACTTTTGACGAAGATATATCCCCCCACTTCCAGGACAGCATAAAGGTATTCCCACATCAATTTTCTCATAGAACTTAAATTGTCATACCTTTATAATCGTGTTGCTTTCTTTAAATCACTTATTCTTCTGGAAAAAAAAAATTTAGTCGACGGTCATGGTTCTTCATTACAGAAATTTATCGAGGATGAAATGGAAAAGGTTAAAAGGCTTGCAAAAGAGTCCACTGTTCCTTTCAGAGAGAGGCTAAAAATTATGGCCAGTTTAGTCAACCCGGACGACCTTCAGTTAGGTTCAACTGAAAAGAAACTTATTCAAGCTTATAATGATAAGCCGGTGCTTTCACGCCCTCAACACAATTTCTATAAGGTAATTTATAGCTTTCTTCTATTGCTGTTTTAGCTTGGTAGTATTTTCAGTTAAAGCATTCTCTGCCTGCTTTCACACACCGACATTCATATATAGATATATACATATATACTTATATATATATATATATATATCAGTTAAAGCATACTCATATCTAACACTTGCCTGGAGTTTGGGTAACCTATTGTATATGCAAGTTTTGAAGGAATTCAATTACATGCGCAATCAAATGATGCACGCTTTTACTTTACACTGAGAATATGCAACCATTCGTAACATCTATTATTGGTTAAAAGTTGCCCGTATTGATTGTCATCCAGGGACCAAATTACTTTGAAATCGATCTGGATATTCATCGATTTAGCTACATTTCTAGGAAAGGGCTTGAATCGTTTCTTGAACGCATGAAGAACGGAATAATTAATCTGGGTTTGACTATTCAGGTAAAGTTCTTGCCATTTCCTTTTTTTTTTTTTTTTCCCTAATTTTAAGCAACCTAGATTTCGATACGTGGAAAATTAATTCAAAGGAAAAGGTGAAAGCAATTCATAGCATTTCATTTTATATGACGCTAAGAAACCTTTGTTTGGGCAGGCACAAAAACCAGAGGAATTGCCAGAGCAAGCCTTGTGCTGTTTGCGGTTGAATAAGATTGATTTTGTAAATCATGGCCAAATTCCTACCATCGTAACTGTTAAAGATGATTAATTTTGAAGAGATACAGAAGCATAATGCATTTTAAATTCAACATTTTTTTTTCTTTTGCGAAAAATGAAATTAATTCTTTTTCTTGAAAGAATGTGAAATTTTTTTTTCACTTTTGAATCTGAGATTGTAAATTGTTGCTAAAATCTTACCATCATCTAAAACATCTGTAACGCCTTCATTTAATTTTTATGTATTTTTTATTAATTTTTTTTATACCCACAATGGAAAAAGCAATTACTAGAATCTTGAGATTAAAAACTTGTGATAAAATATAAATATGATATGAATGTACGAATATGTTAAAGATATATAAGATGAACAATTGACGTAATTTATGCTTCCCTCTGATTTTTTAAAGGATGGATGTACCGTGTAACATATTTTACGCAATCAATAACAGCTTATGTGTTTAATGGCCATAATAATTATTATACTTATTCTGTCTGATGTTTTCCGCAACAGATACATAAATATAAACAAAATAAAATACATATATTAAATACTAGAGTGTCTCACACCCACTTGAAAGAAAAAATTGTAAAATATATGTAAGTGGTTTTTATTTAATTAAGAGAAAAAAATTTTAAAAAAATATGCTAGTTTTTTTTAAAAAAAGTTAGTCAATAAAATAGTGGTGGTTTTTTTAGACGAGTGGAAACATTTTTTTAAAAAATATATTATATAAAAAATAAAAAAGAAAACATAACTATCTTCATAATATTTTATTAAATTTATAAAAAATTTGATTTTTTTTTATTTTTCCCAATTGAATTGATATTAGTGAGCCTTTATTAATAGTAAACATATCATATCAATCATATTCAAAATGTATTGTATAGTGTTTATTATATAGGTTGTATTTTTGTCATAGTTTTTATATCATGCTTACAACTACCAAATATGTGAGAAAAGAGAAGAAAACAGAATAAGATTACATTAAATTAATAAAAGAAAAAGCCATTGTAGTTCTCAGTCTTAAAGGACCAGGTATAGCTGGAAGTTCAACAAAATCATAACACATTATACTAGTGGTACAAAGAATCACAGTTACAAGGATTAGCCGACCCACATTCTTACAAGTTTCTTTCCAAAAAAAAAAAAAAAAAAAAAAAAAAAAAAAAAACCCCGGCATTCTACAACAAGTTGAATGGCAAACGTACTTACTACTGTTATGTTGTCGATTTTGTAAATCGGTATCCTGAAGACATGATGCTTTCAAGACTATAGCAGTCAAGTTCAGGATATCGGAAATAATTTGATTAGTCACACTTTGTCACGATCTGAAAATGCATAAGAAAAGGAGCAACTAACATAAGCACATGTATTTGATCAGACAGCGTTAAGCTGATTTTCAAATTATGCTCCGACCCTTCATCTTCCTTTAAGTATCCATGTTTGATTTATATTTAGACATAGGTTTAGAGATATGATCTTCCATGGACCCTCTAAATACATGGAAATCTTGAAAAAATTAAACATACCCATATCCGACACTTACACTTGAGTCGGACTAAGACAGAGAAATCAAGTACTAAACATGTTAAGAATAAGCAATAGATTAAAGTTGTACATACAAGATTATGCGGCCGTGAGTCAGTTCTTTGATTGCCAAACATGCTTTTATAGTCATTTCCCATTTGAATTTCCATCAGAAATCGATCTGATATAGCTCTCATCCAGTTTATGCACAATTATCTGAGGGGGCCTTTCTCTGTCACAACCAAATCAGAAATGAACTACTTAATAACTCTAGACCAGAGCCACTCCTTGGTTTTTAATTACTTTATTGTTATCAGATACATGTAACCATGAGATATGACAATGGAAGTCTGTAAAGCTTGGTGGAAAAATATAAAAATGGGCCAATCAAGATAATATAATCTAGATAATGATTGGTAGATATGAAGAAGTTCATATCAATGAACAGAGGGAAAACAGAAATCAAGCAAACAGACATGCAGATTGCCCTCTGTTGGAGATAAGCTATTGAACCATCAATATGAGATGGTTCAAGGTTTAAAGAAGTCAAATGACAGCAGCAAAGACATGGTCGAATCAGAGGAAAGTTGAAATGATAACCAACAAGAAGTCAGAAAAGTACTAAAGAAATTAGAAACTTTTGCAACTAAAGCATGCAGGTGAAGATAGCTAACATGGTAATAAGCTTCCTTGAAAGCACAGAGACACCACCTAGCAGAAATGGAAAATATAAGCAGCAAGATTCAAACTCTCATTGCAGCATATGTCTCTCAGTGACTCAAACTTCTTTGCTATATTCCTGTCCATTACGATCCCTTTACAATTCTCTTATACAACACTTATGGTCCTCTAAAAAAAAACATTTCTCCTGTAAGTGCCCCATGTCTTCAAAGATGCGTGCACAATATCTTAATACTTCAAGCAATATAAAAGACACATGCCTAGAATATGAGAGCAGTAAGAAATATGAAGGCAATTCTGAGACAGTTTTCAAAACTGATAATGAACATGACAGCATGAAAATGATAAAGTACAAGAAATGGAAGAATAACTCACATTTCAGTGGCCTCTTGGTAAGTATAACTTGATGCAACAGCCAAAATTTGTCCTTCATGGTTGTATGTTAAGGATGCAATACTGTTTGAGCAACGAGGCAACTGTAAGTGAAGGAAAGCAGGAAAAAGATTAAGCAGGCATCCAAACATTTTTCTACTGGAAACAGTTATTGAGCATGTGTGAAGGTAGGCGAAAACCAGAGCCCAGAGTTGCAATCCTTCAGGAAAAAAAAAAAAATCATCCACAACCCAGTCACTAGAAACATGGTGCTCTTGAACTTTTAAAATTGAGTGTTGCTGAAGGTCACTCAAGGTAAAATATCTAAGTCTAATCTATAGGGAGAAAAAAAAAGCAGTTGGACCAAAATATTAGCATGGAAAATAATGCAAATAAACTCAACATCGTAATGCTTTCACTACCATCCTAATTACAATCTTTAAAACTATTTATCTAGCACATGCCTTCAAAAACATTCATTTGGTATGGTTTGTCTTGCGGATTCAGAAAATATACATTTTTTTCACCATGGCACCAACCATCAGTTGCATAAGTATACCATCCTGACCTAAAACCACTGATCTAATAGACTGAGGAATCATAAGATGCACTATCAAGAGTAACCGCAAAAGATATATAAACACATAAGATTACCTCAAACAGTCTTCTTCTACTTTTAGCATCCCACGCACTAACATAACCCTCATTATCACCCGTAACAAAAGCACCTGAAATGCTAAAACAAAAAGTACCGTAGAAATGCCATTATGCATCAATTTTCATAATCTATGAGGAGCTACTGATTAAAGAGCACATACAATGGGTTGAACGCAATGTCATTCACCGGTGCTAGATGGTTTCTTCCATCCCTTGATTTTGGATGACATCGGAAGACATACCTGCAAGCATGAGATGTATAAGGTAATGCATCCAAGAAGCCATTTTCCAGAAGTATAGTATTCAAAATTATGACAAAGGCTAAAAGTCTATTGAACAATATGCTTGTCTGTTTTGGTCTAGAGGAAAAATGAAGCTTAAGTGTTTCAAGTTGCACAAATGAAATGAATTTACAAATCGATGCAGACCATGTTTTTCAATGTTCAACTGTTACAATGATCTAAAAAGTCTACGATTTTCAAAACTGACCCCATGTTTGAACTGGACGGATATGAGATGTCTAGTTTTACTCGTCCATCTACTGATCCAACCGCATATCCTGCATGAACATATAATCTGTTTTAAGGGCATTATTAAGAAAGTTCAAAGCCATCCCATAAAGTTGGTATATTGAAGATTACAAATTCTGACAGAAGGCTATGCTTAAAATCTACCAAATTCATTCATGTTAAATTCACGGCTTGCTGTTTGGCCGTAGGTCATTCATCAGCCATACTCTTCAGACATAAGAGAACAACATTATTACGTGTAGAGTTAACAAAATCAGGAAATAATACCTTTGGAATAAGGAATTGCGCAGACACATCGTATTGGAACATCCATACAAGATTCATTTGATTGAACAGGCTTGTCTAACTTACGCAAGTCATAAATATCTACAGATGATCCAACAGCTATTGTTAATTCAAATCCAGAGAGCGAAATGGACTCCACTTCTGCACCTAGATTTCCCAAGAACACAAGGGGTTTTGCTCCGCACATGTCCCAGGCTATGATCTTCTTATCAAAACCTGACGTAATCACTTGACCTGAAATAATAGAATAAGAAGTTTAATTTCTTCTACTAGAAATAAAGAGGAATGTATTTGAATGGTCAATCTAAGGTCGTATAAAGGGCTTTCTGGATGTTCATCAGAATATATCTTGCAATCTGAAGGCTGTTCATGGCCCCTCCAATAGTGAGAACAAAACATTGTTCTATCATGTGAAACCATACACTCACAAGGATCTTCTAAGAATTTTACAATTAACATTCTTTACAAACATGGTTACCTAGGTGCATATTTATAGAGGTATATGCAATAAAGATTAACAGCAGGACTCTGAAAAGCCTTCTCCAGAGGACCAAGTTATTTCTCACAGCCCTGCTAAAACCCCAGCTTATGTAGCAACAAGAAAAATAAAATACCAGTTGTTCATCTTCTGCGAGGGTAGTACAGCAAAGAACAATATTGTTTAGAATATTCTCAGTCTTGTTAGTACTTGGGTTGCAGAAAACTTGATGCACAAACTAGTATGCATTTTTAAACTGTCATAAGCTTCCAAAAGTAACAGAGGTTCAAATTGCTGACATACTGACCTCAATTGACATTACTTCTAAACAGATGTTAAAAGGTTTGTAGAAGGTTTAAGATAACGGAACAACATATAGTTTCTTAGATAGATGAATGGAAATGAAATTTAATTACAAAATGTAACGATCATTACTTGTTCACAGAGTACCGCCGTAGAGGTACAACGTGTAGAAGGTTTGTAGAAGTTTTGTAAAGGCACATGTAGAAATTTAATTACAACACATAGAAGGTTTGTAGAGGTACGTTGAAACAATCAGGCATCTTTCAGGCAAAGCAGATGCATTTGCTGATTAAAACAGGACAAAACAAAGACAAGCTGCAGGACACAAAATAAAATTTCTATATCCTCTCCCAGTATCTTATATAGACCAAAAAAGAAAAAAAAAACTCAAATAAAATCAAAATGACAGTAGAAATGAGGTAGCTAACTTACGTGTTTCCGTAGAATATTCCACACATGTTGCTATATCATCATGATTTCCAATTTTGTTTTTGATTCCAGAATGCAAGTCGTACCTAGAAAAAAAATTTCCAAAGCAGTCAACATAAATTGCTTGAATGTCATTACATCCAAAGAAAGTGGTTATATATTTCATGCTTTTAATTTAACCACACAACTGATTCACAAGGGCAAAAGATGCCAGCTATGTAATGAACTTCCTCTCAGTCAACGGTCAAGCACCCTATATAATGTAATTGTGATATGCAACTATATGACCATATGGAATCATGAAATAGAGAAACATATGTAAAATATTAGTAAATACATGCTAGCAGGTGGTGGGACTGGTAAGCAAGACATTTACGGCGCCTAAAATCATCTTTCTTTCCACCTAAACCTACATTATTTCCGGTTCCTCTTAAACTTGTTAGCTACCCTAAGCTCTTTTTAGGTATTCCTTTTTTGACAAACCTTAATAATCAATAAACTTATTAAGCTTTACAGCATCCTTCTAAATCCTATGAAATATAATTTTCTTTCATTGATGAAGGATAGACACTCCACATTTTAGCAATATGGTATAAAATTCAAAGCAGATATTATTTTTTCCCAAATCCAATTAAGGAGAGTGATAATGAAAAATCCAAACTTTTTCCTGAATTAAATTACAACAAAGCTAGTGTAGGTTGCAAAATACCAAATTTACAGAATAAAATTATTACCATGCATCGGATGTAAGATAAAATGAGGTTAATACAAAGGAAAATCAAGTGCTCGCTAAATTCAACTCAGCTAAGATTCACTTTACTTACTTTGCTATACTTTATCCAACTGTAACTAGTTAGTAAACTTTTATTCATTTAATTTAATTGTAGAAACTATAATTAAAGAAGAAGCGAATCATGTAAAAGCTTAGATCAAAATTCGAATTCACTCAAACTACTAATACGAAAAACCTTGTAATAGAACCATCAGAGCCAGCGCTGAATGCGACAGATTCGTCCTGGAAACAGCAGTCGAGAAGTGCAGCGTCGGACGAAGCCTCTAATCTGAGCTGATAACAATCCACATCATGCAGCCGAAGACACTGTACAATTAAAGAATCAAAATGAGCTGCAAGTAATTGCAATTCAGCCAAAAACAAAATAAAACTTCAGAGAAGATTATTAACGGAGTCCCAAGAAGAAATGAGGATGTTGTTGGACTGCGGCGCGAATCGGATCCTAGAAATCGCGTCCTGAATCGGGTTCTTGAATTCTAAACAAGACACGTTCATCTCAAATGCTTTCAAGGAGAGTTCAATTCATTAAAGAGTTTGTACAAGTGAAGTTTTTCCAAGTTTCTGACCAGATGATTCAGGAAATGAGGCAAGAGAAACCCTAATTTTTGACGACTGAAATCGTGGTTTCCGTAAAGGATCCAAAAAAGAAATGTTTTTTTTAAAGCTGAATTTCAAAAGTTCGCGCTCGGGGCATTTCTAGCAAACTTGAATTATGTAGTGGATTTACTTAATTGCCCTCCTATGGTCCATCCCATCTAGCTTAAAAATTAGTCCTTAATATTCATATCTTATGTCTTTCTTTTAATCTGCCTTGTAACACACAAATTATTAATTATGTCAAAATTTTTAATACAAATATAATATAAATTAATCGTATTTAAATATATCACATTATATATATTAAATTATTTTTATTTTTCATGTTTATTAAATATGTTAAATATGTCAATTTCATAAAATATCCAAAATTACCTATAGTTATCAATAATTAGTATCATATCCAAAATTATCAAATATATCTAAATCTAGCTTTGCCAGATTAAAAGCATCCTTTTATTGCTACATGGATAGCTTCAAAGTTCAAACCTTGCTCTTATTTTTCCTTTTTAATTAAGAGATTGAATATTCATACCTGATTATTTGGACAGAAAAATAAATAATTTTCTTTATATAATAGCTTAAAAATGAGCTGTGAAAATAAAATATAAAGTTACACAAACATAATTAAACACAATTTGGAAGACAAATGTGCAATCTGATGTCCCATGAAAGCCAATCATCAAACCAAATTTCAGATTGAAAGGAGGGCCAACGAGAAAATCAACTCAAAATCAAAATTTCATTATATACATAGCGTAAAGTTGCATTGCTACAAAAAGATCCAACCCAGACATCTAAAAACTAGAAAAGAAAATTCAGATACCAGACAAATGCAAAATGATTTCCTCCTAAGACCCGGGAATCTGTTTTATTCATCTGGTACGTAGAAATCAAACCGGACATCGACAGAACCAGACAGTTCTCCAGTATCTTTGTACTCAATATTTGTTATTGTCCCAGCTTCATCTGCTTCTTGATATTCTGCCTTCACCCGCCGAACAGGCACCGTGACAGAGTAAATAGTTCCCAGATCAGAATTGGCAGAGACGCTAAGCTGAACTTTGTCCTTTGACTCTATCTCCACAAAATCTGACAGAGCGCGCACGATGTTTTTGACAATTTTCTGTTTTGCCTCATCACTAACTGCGCAACGGTCAGAGAACAGAATCATCTTCAAGCGCTGCTTCGCTATATTTGCGTTAGAGCTCCTTCTAGATGCTGGAGGTGGGAAAACTATTTTCCAAGCCAAGTTAAGTCGCTCAAAGAAGCTCATGTTTATGGCTTGCAAGAGGAAGCCCTCAGCCTCTTGGCTGACAGCATTTGGAGATAGCTTATAATCTCCCATGATCCCAGCTAATCTTTTAGTTTGACCATGAATGCTTTGACTATTTATTGCCATTCTATTCCATTTCGGCCTAATTTCGGAAAACCTTGATCCTCCATTCATGAAATTTACCTATAATTGAGCAGAAAAATTAAAATATGACCATGCATCTGCATTTCTTCTCAATTCTCCAATCATAATAAACTCCGTTAGTCAAAACCTTCTACTTCTAACAAATGAAGGTCTTTATTTCTAACATACAAAATGGTAAATTCAAAAAATGAATATCAGAGGGCACTACATGACATCTAGCGAGTGACCAAAATAAAAAGAATGGAGTATTTGGCACTTTCGTCTAGCATTGAAAGCTAACAAGTCCATTTACAAGCATTTAGAACATCAATTAACTACTAGCAATGAATGATGCTTTGTACAAGATATTGAACTATTTTGCCAGACAAGTAATAACTTAAGCCAATGCCCAATAGCAATGCTAAATAACAAAGGCCACAGAACTACAGCATCAGCAGCACCATCTAGACTTAAGGAGCTAGAGAACTCAGCCATATGGTTGAAATGATAATTTTTTTTTTTTTAAACGTAATCAATCAATGGAAAGTCATCACTGCTACTACTGCCACCAATGTTTTCCCCGCAGTGCTATCAGACGCTAGTGATTTTACTAAACACTCTCACATTAATAGAACAACTCTCAGATATCATTGGCAACCATCATCAGCCAAATGTAACCTACAAGCAATGGCAATGCATCTTCTTTTAGTTCCTAATCACCTTTACCTAATAAGCATAATGTCAGAGGCAGGAGGTGAAAGGCTTATGAGGAAAAAGCAAGGCTTAGACTTACTTGGAACACCAAACTCATCAAGCTCAGATAGGACTGACAAAATCTAGTCACATGAAGGACTAAGTGCCAATGTAATGATGATGATGATCAGTCAATGCCTTACTCATAATTGCCAAGTATCATATTGGGAAGAAGAATCCCAGTCCTATCAACAAGTAATAGGTTCTAAAATCTACAGGAATATTCTCAAGATGACCTATCTTGCAATTGATATGTATGCATGCTTAAATTTGACTCTACTTGCAATTTAACAAAGATCAATCCATGGTCTTGATTCTTGACCATTTATTGAAAGAAGATAAGAGCACCAACAATGTGTATTTGACTATTTTTTTTGGGTCTTGAGGCCGTCAGGGATTGAAGTGCAGCCCTCTATCAACATACCACATGGCTTTGTCTACGATGAAGCTAGATTTTTCAATAAAAAAAATAGAAGCTTGCAAACCAAACTGCAATTAAAATCGAAGCTTAGGAACCTAAGAGGACCAATATACTAAAAATCTAAAATACTTGCATAAAACAACAAGTAGCAAAACCCAGAAAAGATTTTCCCCGAATTGCATCGAGCTCCGGTACGGGTTTAGAGAGCTACCATGTTGCAGCAAACTAGGAAAACCCAATTAGCCCATGCTCTGTTATTTGCGAAAGAACAGCTAAAAGCCTAGGAATTCAAAAGAATCAGAATGGCACCTCCAAATCTAACCCTCAAAAATACAATGAAATTCCCAACTTAACCAATTTTATTCGGCAACCCAACACGGAATTGAGCAAACAGATGATATATTAAACAAATATATCAGATTCACTGTGAAGAAAAGTTAATAAAAAAAGTCGTTGCAGAGGTAAGAAGAGAAGGATTGAAGATAAATGACCTTTGAAGACGGGACAGAGCTTCGAAAAGGGCGTTGATGGTAAGAGGCAAGAGTGGCATCGACCCGTAGATTCCCAGACATCGCCATTATGGAGTCGGCTCGAGTTGCCTCCTAAACCTAAGTCTCTCACAGAAAAGTGTAGCTCTTTCGCTCACTGGAGGTTCACTGGTTCAGACAAACGATTCCATCGGCAATTCCTATGAGAAAATGCTAGTGTTAAAACGGCATCGTTTTTGACAAGTCGCAACACCCCTTTTAACTAGGTACTACTCTCCTTTTGTTTTTGTTCCGCTCCATCTGAGTTTTTATTAAAAATATTATCCAATGTTGAATTTTATCTTCCTCTCGAAATTTGTTTCTAAATTTTGAGGATTTTGAATCAATCCATTTTTATCTGGAGGAATGTTTTATATTTCAATGAATATATATATTTATTAAAATTATATACATTAATATTTTTTTATTATACTTTTAGTATGTATATTAAATCATATATCAAAATTATACTTATGAATAAATTACAATATTTTTTATAATATTAAATTAAAAAATAGTTGATAAAGATGGATGAAACTAGAGAGGAAGATTAGGGATGTAAGTAATATTTATGAGAAAGAGTTATAACAATATTCTTAATATCCACATGAGAATAAAACAAAAATGAATATTGTAATTCCCGTCTCACTTTCTTACCATTCGTACTTAAAAATACATTTTTAAATTGAATTTGGGCTTCGTGCTAAATTAGACAAAAATTCTTTTTAAATCTTAAGTATTTATATAAGTCCTCTCAGTTTGTCCGCGGAAATTGCAGGAGCTGAAACGGTCTTAGATAGCATGATTAATTCTACAGTGAAACAAGGAAATCAAAAGCTGAAACAGAATCAGCGGTCTCGAAGCTTTATGATGTGGAATCAAAATCGTAATCATTAATTGTAACAATACACTTTATTAAACGAGCTGAGAACTACGAGATCCCGCCATCAATCATCATCTCCGGAGTTCTGCTGTTCCTGGTCTTGTACGAGTCCAAGTTCAAGGTCTTGTTGAAGTGTAGCTGAGTTCAAACTTTCATCAATATTTTGGGTGACAATCACAATGGAATAAGTGCCAGAAAACATTCTAACGAAGTATTTTAAAAGATTAAAGAACATGTCGTGGCAGGGTGATGAGAAGATTACGAGCAAATGAATAGCCCAAAAGACCGATGGTGGAAAGAAGAGTGAGGCTAGAAGTGATGTGGTCAAGGCAATCGAGAAATCTCCAGCTCGAAAGCGGATGGGATTGAGGTTTATACTGACAGGTATTTCAACGGAAATCAAGAGGAAGAGTAATACAAAAACCATAACAAGCATTACAAACGCCAGCTCTAAAATTGAAAATTGTTTGACAAAGATGGAGGAAGCCAAAAGGTTCCAGTTCCAAGGGCTTGAGAACAATGACAATATCAGGTTAAAAATAGGGGGAAAAATTAATCGAAGATCCATGGTTACTGGCGGTCGGAACTGGTGCATATCGTATATATAGGCTTGTGGAGACTGCTTTCGGGGTCGCGCTTTCAATTCCCATTAAAATAAAATTTATGAAATACTCCCTCAAAGTCAAATTATGCATGGACAATTGACTGGGTTTATGTTATTTTTCCATTTGCACCCTATACCACCTAAAGCTCCAAGTAAACTAAAATTACCAGATACACCTCAAAATATGCTGGATTTCCGCCGCAATCCTTTCCAAAATCGCCCAGCCGGAAGTTACGTCCTGTGCCCTTGACAACGGTTTCGTTGTTGATTTATGTGAAATTACTAAATACCCTAGACCAATGTAGCTTTGTAGAGCAGTAAATACAGTGTGCATCCCTTTGTAAAATTAGTGAGTACAGGCTACCGCACTTGACTTATAAATTACAAAATTATATATCGTATAATATTTATAAAGAAATATAATTGCTTTTAAAATTAAATTTTTAAAGTTTATTTTTAAAAATATAAAAATCATATTTTTTATAAAACTTTTAAAATAAATTTCAAAATAATTTATTTTTTGATAATTTTAATATTAATTTTTTAAAATGGCATTATAAACAACTTATTCATTGCTTTGATAATATGTTATTGTTAAATGTTTTTTAATATTTTTTACAATAATATTAAACAATCAAAACTACGAAACCTCAAATTTAAAAAAAAATTTTCATTTTTTTTTCAAATTGATGCAAAATTAGGCCATCGTACAGTAACGTCAATCTAGATTATTGGCATGACCTCTCCACAAAGTTCTTATCACATCCCTATATTATTATTATTATTATTATCATTATCATCATCCATCACCATGATCGTCATCTTTTGTGGTCGTTGACGACGAGTCAATTGGCTTTCCCAGGTCATCCAGCAAAGGAAATGGGGCTTTCAGGGTTGATGCAATTTGCAAAATGTCTACGGGGGTCGGCAATTGAATATAGTTTCCAAATAAGGCGGTGGCTCGATTTAGGCTCGAGCCGCTAGGCGTGCGTGCGTTATTTCGGTGAAATTTTATTGATGCGGTCTATTAGGTCATGCCAATGTTTTGGGAAATTATCCTTTATGAAATGGTCTAAGAAAACAATATAAATCACTCGTCGCCGGTCATTCCAATTTTTTATATATATTAAATAAAAAATCAGATTTCCAAATTAAAATGAAGGTGTTGATGGATTAATGTCAACTTTAAGTATAATATTAATAATGCACCTTAATTAAAAATGAAATCCCTAGATCTAAGAAAAAAATAAAATAAAAGAGAAAGAACACAAGATAAAACGAGAGCTAAAAAAAAACTCTATTATTTTTTGTTAGATGGAACATAGTTAAGTTTGAATAAATTTTAAAATTTACGATTATAAGATAAATGATATATAATTTGAATGATAACTTTTGAGTTTGATTTTTAATCTCAAATGAAAATTATCCAAAAATGGATCAAAGAATTTGAACTTTAGTTGAAAAAGAAGAAATAAATTGGACATGGGGTTTGTCAAGATGACAAGGAAAAGAAGAAACCGTATCTAAATCTTTTTGAGTTTAAATAACAAATAAGGGAAATTTTTTTATCACTTTTTCTTATTTTTGTGGTAAAATATAGAATTCTCAAAAAAATAATTGAGAGAAAAAGTACTGTTGAATATTTATTAATTTTTAAATAAAATAAGATAATATGATAAAAAATGAAATGACATTGAAATAACAAAAATAACTCTATTTACATTTTAATAACTTTATTGAGAGAGCTTGGTTAGGGTGTTGGCACGAGAATTACAAGTGCTAATTTTGGTTCTTGATAGCAACGTTCTTGCTTCATATGTAAGATTTGTATGACGTAGAAAATTGAACTTTTGTTTTTCCCTCTTAATTATGCTCCGAAGATGGGTTTTTTTTTTATCTGTTCATTTTTCTTCAAGGATTTTGGTGATGACTGCTCATCTGAGTCTAAATCAGATGATGATAATCTAGAATCTGTAGTAGAAAATACTTTAAAGTTGGAGATTGAAGATGAGAATGATGCTAGTCAAGAGGAAGACTATACAAGCAGCAATGAGACGCAAACAGACTGTAGTGATGTGGATGAAGTGCAGTCAACTGCTAAAGTAGCTCTTAATAAACTTGTCCTCTACAACCTTGAGGATTTTGAGCGGGTATATTTTCTTGGTGGTGTTGTTCTTTGAGTTGAGAATGACAGAAGGTATCTTATATATTTTATCATCACCTTTTTAAGGGCACTTTCTTTTGAAAAATGCACGGTAAGGGATGGTATTATTGTCTTAAAGAAAAAATTTAAGAGAGCAATGGGCTTAAAAGTCAAAGTTAGGTTGGTTCATACAGTTCAAAAGTATGAGGGCATTTTTTGTGGTTTTATGATACCTTAAGAAAGGGAAATGATTTTTCTTATTATTATTTTAGGTTTCTATATCGATTAATCTCATCTCTCTAAATGATAAACTTTCTTATTAGCTTTTGATCTAACTCTACATTTTATGTTCACTTTTTTAACATGCACATTCCTAGAAACTTAGAGTGATTCCAATGTGGGTATTTAAAAACTACCCATAATCATAGTTATCAATACATTACTGGTATTGATTTTCAAATAAAAAGAAACAACATCAATAGCATATCATTTTAGTTTTTGTATCGATCTATTTTAATCTTAACAGCTTGTACTAACCTTTATTTTTGGTATTGGTATATATTGGTCTGTACCGATTGGTTCGTGATTTTGATTATATATATATATAATTTTTACTTATTTGATTTTAAAAGTAATTTCAAATATTTGTTATCTTGCTCATTTTTAATTTTTCATAATTACATTTAAAAATAAATTATATTTTATTGAACTTGGTTAATGATAATTTATTATATTTTTAAATATTTGTATACTTATTTATTTAATATATAAAAAAATTAGATATCAAATATTTATAATTTTAAAATTTATATTTACGTATATATATATATATAATAGAAGTGTATTTGTATGACAATATAATTATATATTTTATTAAAAAATTTAAAAATATACTATAAATATATATTTAACAAATATTAATAAACTTAAAAAGATATATTAAAATATATCGATATTATTTGAAATATAT
>JBBYHK010000006.1:11413866-11424253 GCA_038382065.1 Adansonia grandidieri | reverse complement strand
TTTTATTTTTTAAAAATCATTTCAATATTTATATCCGAACATTTATTTGAATATAAATATATAAATTCTTTCAAATATATAAAAAAAATTTTAAAAAAATTAAATATATCTATATAACTATATTAAGTATATATTTTTTTATCAGAAATATATATATATAGAGGATACCTAACATAGTTGATATATTCCTTGATGAATTGTTACTTGCACTTTCGGTTTATGGTAAAGAGTAAAACAAGAACCTCTCATCCCGTCCCATACGTAACTTAAATAAAAAAAGCATAAGGTTTAAAAAAAATGAAGTCAAGCAAAGTAAATTCCAAGCAGAAAAAGCTTAGAAAAAGAGGAGGTGAAGAAATAATGGGGGGGGGGGGGAATGCGATGGGGTTTTAAAAGCAGGAAATGTCGGCTGACTGCCAAACTCTGAAGCAACATTAAAATCCACGCGACTGAGGCAAAAAAACAAAAGTGGCCCAATTTACAGCTTCCTTTTCTTTTCTATTCATAAATTATTGATTCCTGCACTTCATACTCACGTGAATAAAAACCATGAAGAGCTCCCCTAAAGAGTTACCACCCAACAGCACAAAAAACAAAACAAAAAAGAAAAATGGAAAAAGAAGGCAGCAGAATAGATCCAAGATTTGGTTCTTTTCACATTTTCTTTGAATATAAATATATTTATATAAGAAAAATACCAAGTAGTAATACTACACTTCATAGTAATTTAATCTACGAGAGAGTAGCTTGGTCAGAACCTAATGGCTCTTCTTTTCTTTGGGGGGGGGGGGGAGGGGGGCTAAACAATAGTATGAACTGAAGTAATCTCCTCAACTTCTAAACCTAATAACAGGGATTTCAATATTCAGATGCATATATTATAATCGAAGGGTTGAGATTAGATAAATCTGGGCATGAGAGAATGAAACTCAAGTGAGCAATTTACCTGAGTTGTGTAAGTAAATATAATGGTATTATGGGACTGTGTTCTTAGATAAAGGACTCACTTCTTCCATCTTGGAAAAATTTCCTTGGCTTGCTTGGCCACTCTTCTGATATCCAGAGTTGGTCATCAGGACAAGTTTAAGACTCCAGTTTAAACCAAGCACTTACTGGCCTGTATGTACAAAAAGTGTTACTATTATTTTAAAGATTTTTGCTAACATATAATAACATATTCATTTATGCATTTAAAATAATAAATAAAGTTGTATTTAATATTATTTTATTTCTATAACTAGTATATTAGTTATTTTTATTATACAAAAAGAATTACAGTTTAAGAATAAAAACAAGATTATAGATAGTGAATTTTGAATTCTATTCTTATCGGAAGATTCACGATAATATGTTAGTTAACCTTAAAAAGTGTCTAAGGTACACATTATAACAAAATCTTATTTTCTAAAGGAGATAAAGCATTATAAAAAAAATAAAAATAAAAGAACAGCAAAACCTGGCAATAATCTAAATCCTAAAGCATATATATATATATATTTATATGTCTGTGTGTGTGTTGGATTCTCTTGTGATTTATGCTTGCTTCCAAACAGACATGATATTCTATATATCCCTTGACAAGGCAAGAAAAAGCTACTTGTATTACTATTATTATTATTATTATTATTATTATTATTATTATTATTATTTATTTTCCTTCGTCTTTTAGTCACCTCCATAAGTGTTGAACAAAGACCTAAACTTTCTTTCTTGCTTTTTCTATTGTCGATAAATTGTCATGTGTCCCTTTTTTTTTTTTTTCTTTTCTCCCACATGGAATAAACCGAAAGTACTGTTTCCTCCTATCATGATCGGTTAGCATAATCATGTTCATGTTGACGATAAAGACTATATAAAAGGAAAACCGCACTTTCCAGATCAAGCATAGGGACTACAATATCTACTGGTGCAATCTAAAACCACCATTGATGTAATCAGGAATTTGTCTCAGGAGGGTCAATATAATATTTATAATATTTGTTATTTAATATTCAAAATTAATAGAAAAAGAAAATATCCCAAAATATAACAAATTTTAAATAATTAAATTAAATATTTTCTTGCAAATTATTCATAAATGAAAATATATCTTAATTGTTTTATTGTGGTGATAGATAAATAATTTTTTAATTTTCTCTCCTGTCACATAAAATCTTAAAAAATAATGCAAGTAGATAGATGATGCAATTTTTATTTCTTTTATAATGAAATAACACTTGTATAATCTAAATAATTAACTACTCATGAAATAATAATTGTTACATCAAGTACAGCAAACCAATCATTTATGAATTGGATCAAACTTATATATAATATGTATTATAGAGATAATTAAAGAGAAAAATTAATTGTCGGCAAATGTAATGACAACAAAATAAAAAGGAAAAAGTAACAAACCAAATTTATATCCGTAGTGAATTATGTTTTCAAATTAAAATGAATATAAAAGTCAATATGAAACTTGTTTTTGACCATTTTTCTTAACAAATTTTAGTGATGTAACTCAACCTATGGTGGCTACCCCATTAAGGAAGACCTTAGATTTAGATCCCATAAAAAACATCTGATAACAACCCCATAGTAAAGTTGAGATACAAGATGACTGGAAAGTTAATGAAACCAACTTCTTAAACTCAAGCAAACCCTGGGATCTTCTTCGACTTCACTAATTACTTAAAGCAACCTCAACCATGTATAAAACCAACTTCCGAAATCTCTTATGCATATAACTCTACCAATAAGAACGTGTAAGATGTCAATATAGATGATTCTACAGGTTATTAAAAGTCTTTTTCACTAGTATTAAAGTTGCAATCTATCAAACCCATGTCTAGAAAGGCCTTTTCCAGATGCCTTATAAGTATAATAAAGCGGGCAACATCAAGAAATAACAAGGCAGCCCACAAACACTAAATAGTAGCCAATATAACTACGCTCCTGTTGTTAGTCATGATGTATTGCTGCGAGGAAACGAGCGAAGAAATCACGACTGTTTATTGGCTGCTATTCAGGGTACCAGTCGTTCCTATTTATTAGCACTCCGTTACATTTAATTGTTCCAATATAGATTAGGACTGGTCGATATAAAAGAGCGTTATATCTCTTGCCTGTGGGGTTATATGTCAATGGTCAAATATTAATCACAGTGGTCCACTAGCTAGTAGCTAAGAAGCTCTAGTCCTTTGAAGGTCTGTGGGAGGTTGAATTACTTACCAATAACTAAGTTGAAGCCGTAACTAGTAAAAGGGTCACTGCTTAACCCTTTCATAACTCAAGCCACTTCAAGGAAAATGGTACATCTTCCTGGAGCCATCATAAACCATTGGTTCCTAGCTACTTAAGTACTGATTGTTCCTCTTAATTTGAGTTATAAAAATGATGCTGTAGTCCTCTCTTTCAAGCACACAGACATATGAAAAACGCACAAGACATTCAGGCATATTAAGTGTGTCAAAGTTACAGTATGACAGCGTGACAGTAAGTAAATTCGATTTAGTTAAAAGGAAGCTATGCATACCATGTTCTCTCTCATCTGTTACGCATTCCAGGAGGCACAATATCCCCAAGTAACCCTTCATCTGTGGGGCGCTGTAAGGTGGGTTCTGGTTGCGCACGAGATTCTCCTACGTCAATGGGTACTGGGTGTGATTGTGTTCTGCTTAGAGGAATTTCCCTATGTAACTGCACTTCTGGATAATAACATCGTGAGACTGCAGGAGTCAATTGACCAGCAAAGGCAGCTTCATAGCTAATGAGTCCACCTCGGGGGAATGCGACACTGTGATGACAGTGCTGACCTTCATATGTAGTAATAACAATGGTAGGATCTTCAGAGGAGCGTTCTACCCTCTTCTTCACTGTGCATCTGCTATTTGTGCAACGATAGTAGCTCCTGTGAAACTAAATATGTGGCTCAGAGATTTGCACAACATTCGGAAAATTTTCTTTCCATCGATGAAAGCATGAAGTCATAATTTCACTACCATCAAACATAATCAGCCTATTAAGGCTTTTTGCTATTCTACATGTAAAAATTTAAGTCATGACCGCCTTTTTTTTTTTCAAACCAATATTTTTCTATATACCTATGACTATTTGCTTTATAAATTTGATCACTTTAGATAATGCAAGGATAGGTGCATTGTCACATAAAATAAGACCGAAGAAAAATATTTATGAGGTTGGAAATTAAGATTAGTGGTTTAAGAAAATAAAGAATCAAACCCAAAAAAAAAGGTGGACCTAACATTCAGAGAAAATCTTAATCTGCCATAGAGTCCTAGCAATGTTATATTCATGAACTGATGGAATCTCCCCCTATGAGGCTATGACAATAGTGGTTTAATAATCAAAATTTAACTTTGTTAAAGAAAGATATCATTAACTCTAGTTTCTAACACTTTGATTTCGGGTATCTTTTGTCTATGAACTGATATAATATACCGCCTATAACAATGAGAAAAGAAGGTAGAAACTGATCAATAGACAAATTTCTGGAAAGAAAGTTCATTAATGTTTCATTTCAAAGTTTAATTTCTTTAACAAAAAAGGGCACTGAATCAATTTAAAAAATGGGCCATATGTCAGTTTTCTTTAAATAATAATAGAGAAATAGCAACAGACCTAGGAAATGGACTATTTTTAACAGCTTTTTGTCCATATTTCCGCCACCTGTAGCCATCTTCAAGATTATCAACCTCACTCTTGGTCATAAAAGCAAAACGTGGCTGCCGAATTCTCTTTTGCCCCTTCTTCTTGACCTTACTCCTACAAAAATATTTCCACCTACAATTATCAAAATGACGAAACAAATTCCTGAACATTAAAAGCTTTTTGTTTCAAAAAAGTTAATGCATATGTTTCAATTTGCAATAAAGTCAATAACAATTGAAGTATTAATGTAAAATTGAATATACTTGCCAAATGTTAATGAAGATGTTATTACTTATTATTTTTCTATGAATCAATGTTTGCTGTTTTTCCAAAGCAGAAGGAAGTATCTAAGAAAATATTACTAATTGGATAATTAACTCCTACCCCAACTTAACATATTGTGATTGTATATGCAATGAAAGAGATTAGTAAGTGAAGAACTAAGAAACTTGGAACTACTAATGAAAAAAAAATTACTTAAATTTCGTATACTTCATAGAATGCAAACATTAATGATGTGATGAAAACCAATCATTCGACGAATCACATTCTAAGTAATAACAAAGAACTTTCTTAGAACATGAAATGCATTAGCATGCAGGAAACCCATGATTTCATGAGATACAAAGAGCCTTTTAAATGCTACTAAAATCTCAATAAAGAAGACCCCTTTTAAACTTTAATGTCTTCATAATTAAGGGTATATTTTTTTCTCCAAGAATGCTTTTCAAACGCTAGTAAATGAAACTATGAAAGTGTATTTCCAAATTCCTAAAGCAATGGAAAAACCCACCTAAAAAATAACTCTAAAATCCCATATAATGAATGAGTTGCCAATACCCCTTTCACTTCTTATATGAGAATGTGTCGCTTTTATCTGAGGGGATGAATTTAGAACAAAAGACAGACTTCATAAAAAAAAATAATGAAAGAAAGTACTAATTAGCAGTAGCAAAACCAAGATTTATGTTACCAAAAGGGGGATTTTTCCCATCTATATTCCCGCTTCTTGCCTTGTATTAACGTAATTAAAACTTAAAAAAATAAGAGCATAAAGGGTTAATAAGTAAAAGAAAAGGGTGAACGGCATATTCCAGCCGCAATAGCGGCGGTGTTCAAGGCCACTTCGTTAATTGCCAAAATGCCCCTTTTGTTTTTTCAACCCGATTTTCCCTTAATTGCACCTATTATTTCACTGAAATTACGAAACTACCTTATCCGATCACCACTGCATGAAACAAAAGCTGTTTCTTTGTGTACGGAAACCGGAGATTGCACCCTCCGTATGAAAAGACTCTATTTGTTATTTGCCCACCGAAATTGTGCTTAATTACGACTCAGTCCCATAAAATAATAAAAAGAATAAATAAAAATAAATAGTCAATTTTATTTTTCTTTTTTGTGATTTTTCTTTTTTCCATTTTCATCGTTGATGATGGATTTTTGGTCACTACTACTCACGGTATCTCAGGCGGTTTCCCGCCGGAGTCCGTAGATTTCTCCGGCGGATCCTCACTGGAGCTCGACGAAACCGACGGATTCGATGTCGACACGTCAGCTGACCCACCCGGATTCGAAGCCGTCCCTGAAACCGAACCACCAACAACAGCATCAGCTACAGCACAGCTCTTTGAGCCTCCAAAGTTTCCCGCCAAATCAGGCCTGGTTGTACTGTCAGGCCGGTCTAGTTCAGCGAACCGTCCAAACTCTTCGGCGTGGTCCGGTTGTAGATCCCAACCAAACTCACTCAGTATACTACTTTCCCTATCGAAGAAATAATTAACACTGTCGGGAACTGAGTCAGGTCCTCCAGAAAGTGTCCACCTAGAATCGGATGTAAACTGAGTTCCTGGATTGCCCCCCTCTTTATCTTCCATATCAGCAAACTAAACAAAAAAAGATCGAAAAAAAAAAAGAAGGAAAGAAATTCAAAGGATTCAAAGCATCCAAACAGAATCTAAAAGAAACGCCGAGACAGAATAAAAAGAAAATGAATGAAGGAGAAAGAGAGCGCTAGGGTTTAGGCTTCGGGTGTGTGAGTTTTAGTGTTGGGAAGGCACGCGTAGTTTTTGAAAGCTTTCTTTTTGTCCCATCAATCGGAAGAGAGAGAGAGAGAGAGAGAGAGAGAGAGAAGTGGAGTAGTCGAATAAAGAAAAGATTAAGCTAGAAAATTTGACGTCAACCAAAAATAGTTACGGGTGGTTGATATTTGTTCATAGTTTTTTGAGTTTTTAGTGACGAGTTGAGTTAGCTGTATAGACTATATCTAGGCAATGACCGACATTTTTGAAAAAAAAAATGACAAAGAGCATCAAGAGTTCTGTCTCCGGAATGTGTCGGTAAATAGAGAATTTTACATAACTTTAAGTCTCAATAGATACAGATTATGTGTCTTTCATTGCTAGTACTTAATGGAGCTAAATAAGAAATTATGAGCTCGTCAACTGGCTTTCATGTGTCTGTCATACTAAAAACTTAGAACTTGATTATGAGTTTCTTGTTGGATTTTAGCCTTATTGGACTTACCCATGAAAAATAGAGATAAAAATAAGAGATACTTTCCAAATTCCAACATGAGAGAGCACCATGTTTTTCCCTTCTATTGACATAAAAGTATCTTATAAATCGATTTTTTAAATATTAATTATATAAAAAATTATAAAATCATATTTTATATATATATATATATCATTCAATTGATAAGCCAAGCTGATTCGGTTGCGGTTTCATCTTCAGCTTACAAAACCGGTCCCTCAACATCTAAGTTTGGCTCCCACTTAATTATTTCAATTCTATTATTTGATTCAAATTTTACATTTTTTTAATTGAAAACAAAAGCAATATAAAAATCCCACCACCCTTGTCATAATCATCTTTAATATTAATTAATACTTTATAAAAATGAACATCACGAGCACCTCAAAAATCTTGTTTAATTTACCTTTGATATAATTTGTTATTGTCAAATTGGGAGAGATGTGTCCAAATCCACCATGCTTCCAGCCAAGCCCTGGGGATCAAGGCACTTTTGAAAGCAAGGCAATTTGAATATATGTTTGAAAATTATATTAAAAAAATAATTAATTCCATTGATATTAGGATGAATCAAATAAAAAATATGTTGTTTCCTATATAATAATTGATCTTGGACTAATTTGATTCCGCGGAAAAAAGATTTTGTCATTAATTAACTGATAAATCGATGAACCCTAGTTTTGTTTTGGAGCTAGCTATCAATTTATTAGGTATTTTCTGTTTCCATATGCAAACAACAAAGAACATTGTTATTCCTATGGAATATTTCATACAATTTTTATATTGGCAACTTTGAAGACGTTTATTTAATGGATAATTATATGGAAATTAAAAAAATGAAGTTTTTAAAAAGAAATATATCAATTATTTCACAATACAACATGTACTATCGTAACTAGATGTTTACAAAAGATTAGATGATGTTAAGATATATATATATATATATATTTTTTGATATACCAACAACGGAAAGATTGAAAGCTCAAGATTAAATTCAACTGTCAGATAATCAGAGCTTAGTTATCAAAAAAGCATAAAACGTCAATCATTAACACCCGTATAGAATCTCAAGTATAAATAATAAAATAATTATTAAGTGCTGTGAACTTAACTTCACATTTTTTATTCTCCAATAGCTTTTATGATCTTTTAAGCTTTTATTTTCTTTTTTCTTTGAATAATTGTTAATTTAAGCATTAGAAAACGTATCTTAGTTCAAACTCCAACATCTCTTTGATCATTTGCTACTCCTTACTCCCAACTAAATCCTTTCTTCCAACTCTTCTATGTAGTGAACTAAACTTGGGAATGGTAAGGCATAGGGGTTTCGTATGGTTTTGATAAACAAGAAATTAACAGGTAGAAGAGATTTGAGGAAAAAAGAGCAAAAACTTATCATTTGATCTTTCAATGTAATAATGATTGCATTTAGGACCCTCTTTGGTTAAAGTACTTTAATATGTATTTTTATTCCAATCTATACAAATTTTCGCAGATGGTTGCTGTTTTTCATAATTTCTGCAACTATTTGGTGCTCCACCTGTTACAAACCTGCAGCTTAAAACCTTGAACCCTCTCCAGGAAACAACTACCTTTTGTGGATCAAACATAACGCGTGCTGTCAAAGATCGATCGCTCTGTTGTTAACCAATTATTGTTAATTAATTAACTTATATATATATATATAATAATTATATATGATTAAGAAACACCGACACGCGTAGAATTGATATGTAATGTCATCATTAATCCCGCGTTAATACGCGTTATTGTGCATATCAGATGTCTTGTAATGGACCTGAGAGGGATTGCGCACTAGCTAGCTGCCCCAATTGATGTGTTCATCATTGGGTCATATATATATATATATATATATATTTCATATCAGTCTTTTTTGAAAGCCCTCCAGTGGAGCTCAAACTAGTTAGAAATTAAAAAAAAAAAAGGTGGGGTGGCTTGCAGCGTCCAATCCCTAGCTCCATAATTAATGCATACAATGGAAGTTAGTCATAGTTTATGTTGTTTAGATTTCTTTTATATTCGACACATGTATATATATATATATATATATAAAATATAAATTTTTAAAAATATTAAAAATTTAAAAGTAAATATAATTATTTTGAACTCGTACTCTTGTTTGATATTTGCTTTGAATCTAGATAACAAAACCAATAATTAGTTTCTCAAGTACCTTGAGAACAAATTTTTGGGTGATGTTACCGATCTAAAAAGATTCAAAATATAGTCTCTGTTAGATTTCTATAAATTTAACTTTCCAGGAGTGAAATTACAAAAGGCAGATCCGCAGTCATATGATGAGCTAGTTACGAAACTTGGAGAAATAGATATCAATGTTTAATTTATGCTAAAATATTATTAAATAATATTGTAATAATATTTTAAACATATATACGTATACAACATTTACCCTAAATCCGAATTTGGATAGCATACATTAGAAGCAATAACTAATTTTCTGTTAGATTTTCTACAAAATTAACATTCCAGAAGTGAAATCACAAAAAAAGGCAGATATGGTGCAGTCATATGATGAGCTAGTTATGAAATTTGGAAGCATATATTTTCGATCTTTAATTTCGTGTTATAAATGTTATTAATATTGCAGTAATAGCACCTATAGGAGATAAAACAATACCCTGCCTTTAATAACCATAACTGAATTTCCAGGCTCTTAAAGTTCTGTCAATGGCCGTCAAAACCAAATATTGTGAAACATGGCAGGATATTGTGTATATATATATATATATATCTTGCTGGTAGATATACTGGGGAAACATGGCAGGGTTTGAAGGTAATCTCAAAGCCTGCAGGCAACTTACCGTCACATTCAGGGTTTTGAAGACCATTTATTTATCTCATTCTCCTAGTTGCCAATCAGGTTGCAGATTATAACCAGCGGATGGCCTTAATGACTTGATGATCAGTTGATCATCATCGATTTTCAAGTAATAAATAATTATATATATGTGAATGGACCGACTGAATTCAATCAGCCTTTCCTTTTTCTATTCTTGGTTCACCCTTCGCTTTCATGAAATGACAGGCGTCACAACCCTAATTCCTATTTACAGATGCTTTTGCTTTGCTTTAGATATTCCTGCCTACATAATAAAGCAGTTTATGTGCCGACAATCTTACTAATAATAATGCTATTGTGGCAGATTTGGGTTCTGTT
>JBBYHK010000006.1:11377875-11413766 GCA_038382065.1 Adansonia grandidieri | reverse complement strand
GTTACAACCCAGCCTATAAATATCTTTAGTAAAAGTTAGAGTGTTTTAAACTAAGATTCTTTTATCTTCTTTTTGCCCATTTCCTTCACTAAAAATAAGTGACTTATAAATTTTAAGAGCTTTCAACAAAATTTATTTAGCCCACTTTTACTTATAAAATGTAAAAAAAGTTGAAAAAAAAGTAAGATCAAACAAGCACGAAAATGAATTTAAGTAACAATGATACGGTTAAATAAAAGTGGGCCATGGGATATTATACCAAAAACTAGAAGCATTGAATCTGAATAAAAAGAACTGATCATAAATATTTTTTCTTTAAATCATAATCATCATTATTAGAGATAGTGGTGGAAAAATGGCAATGCCATGATTCTTGAAACAACCATAACTATATATGAACAGGAAAAAAAAAAAAGAAAGAAAGAAAGAAAGGCCTTAAGTAGATATGAAAGTGACATCCAAATTTGCCTACAAAATTACAAAAGAGTTTTAATTGGCAGAATCTCAACTGCTCACACTAAGGGCTTGAAAGAAAATTTTTTTTCCAAGTACTACTGATAAATATACTGAAAAGAAACATTTATACTCCATAATATCCATATATAGTGCATGAACCTGCAACCTTGCTTTATAAGTGGCTGTTCAGTAGGTTTTTTAATAACTTTTAGCTTTGCATTATTATTTATTGAATATATATATTTTTTAATAATAGAGATTGCGGTTTAAAAATTAAGAAAAGAAATTCAGATGTTAAGATTCAAATATAAACCTACTAAATATTATTTTTTAAAAGTAATTGAATTAAGCTCCGAATTTTTTATTGATTAAGCTTAATTTTTTATAGACATATATACACGCTATGGGAATGAAGATTGAAGATGGACCACTTCGTCAGACTTTTTTGTGGCGTTTTTCGATAAGGGATGAGCTCTTATTGGCGTTTTTGTTTGCAAGTTCCGTGGAAAAGTATTGTCTCTTTCATTTCAAGCAAACAGCCTTGACTAGGCCACTTCAACATCCCGTTAGCGGTGTTCTTGTTTGTCAGTTTCATGAAAAAGGAAACCTTTCCTTTTACCCTACTTTGCGAGTTTAGAACTTCAAAATAAAAAAGCGAGTCAAACATTTAAATACATATCAATATTTGATATTCAAAATGTTTTTGACATTGAGAGGCCCTGTATTAAGAAAAGGTTGACGACTCTATTCCATGTAGGTGCATGAAATTTCTTTCACTTTGAATTGCAGCGATAAAAACTTTTGCAATTACAAGAAACATTTTTTTTTTTCTCTTTCTCTATGGATAGTGAAGACTTAGGTAATTAAGTGTTTGTATATAATTCTTGATGAGGTTAAGTTCACTTTCTACATATTTTTATCATACAAAGTGCATGCAATTACCTAATTATTCATGTACATGATTGGATCAAACTTTCCTAGTTATATGTAATTTTATGATCAAATGTGAACAAGGAAAGAGTTACATGTAGGATTAGATAAAAGGAAAACAACTACATTATAAACTAGATATGTATGATGAATCATATAATCCAATTAGATTATGTAATTATTTTTAAAAAATGATAATTTAGTAGGTTTTGATTTTAAATTTTAATAACAGGCTTGACCAGAATTGGGGTATTGGTAGCTTGCCCAGAATTAATCATAGGATGAGTGGGATCAATCAAGAGGCCAAAATGCAAGCACTAGTTTTAAGTTCAAGCAGTTGTCAAAGTCTAGATTCTGAAAAGGTCAAAAACAGTTTCAATGGCTGAAGGTAGATACAATCATTGTTATCACTCTGTCTCCCTTGACTTTACTTTCTGCATATGCTTAATTTCTTGGAGTTGAAATGGACCTAATTTGGGGCAATACCTAACTTAAAAAAGAAATAGGAGAGAGGAGGAAATAATTAAAGTAAGCAATCTTGTACCTTTGCATCTGCTTTTACGTGGTGTTAGTTGCAATGCCAAAGGCTTTTAGACGCTCTAGGTCGTAGGTTAATTAATTATGCAACGTCAATGTACCATTTTGGGAAGATGAGCTCCAAAGCAGCTTTTCAAAGAGAGTTACTTACGTATATAATCAAGTTCATTAATCACACCTGCAAAATCTTGATAAAAAATCGATAATTATTGTTTAAATATTTCAATTTAATAAATCTCATTTCAATTAAATTTTGTGTTCTAAACTATGTCACTGTCGAAATTTAATGATAATTTTTATCGGACGAATAGAATTCATTCACTAATAAATATTAATCATGAAAATTTAATATTTTATCGACGAATCATAAAAATTGTCAAACATATGGTTCTATTAAGATTGTTCATCATATTTTAACTTTTATGTTTAAGAAACAATTAAAACTACAGAAATAATCTTTCTTTTGACTTTTCTTCTTAAATGAAAATTTTTTATGTCTTCATGCAAAGGTAGTTGATAATATAAACTATAAAGGTCTCAATGGGATTAGCCTGATCAAACCCATTTGGATAATGGACCAAATCAAAACCCCAATCGCATTCTGCTGGTTGGGCCGAACCCATGTATGAACAAAATCTAAAAGCACATACAAAAAACTGAAAAAAAAAAAAAAAACAAAAAACAAAAACCAATATTATTGATATTGTTTTCAGCTCCAGCAGTCTAAAAAGAAAGAGATTTCCTGCAGTTTTGGAGGTCCGGGGCCCCTCTCATCTGTTTTGATCAAAGATAGAGAAGATAAATCGCTTTTCTCAGGTGCCCTTTTCTTTAATTTGCTTGTATTTTTTTTTACATGAATTTGTTTGAATGTATTATTATTGTTGAATTCTGGGTTAGCTTCATTGTGTAATTCTTTTTCTTGTAGTTGGAAATGTGTAGCCAAGATTTCACTAAATCATTTTGGTTCCCTTACGACCAAACGTTTGCCAATACTGATTTACTCCATTGGTTTAAGTGGAAAAACATACCCGAATATTTTTTGAATTTATTAGCTAGGTTGAAATTTGACTCGATCCGATTCATATATCTAAATTTTTTAAAAAAATTTTAAATATTATTTTTATAATTAAATTTAAATAAAAATATTAATTATTAATTAATTAGTGATTCGGGCTAGATTAGACTAGCCCGAATCACAAAAGTTATATCCAAACTTATACCCTAGAACATATCTAAATTTGCAGCAAAAACTTAGCTAGTCTAGAATTAAGGCATACATGTTAATACATGCATATGCGATTTGATCTGACCAGTACATGATAAGAAAGTAGAACATTGACTCAACAGAGTAATTCTAGTTGAATTTATGCACCCTTGACTCCCAACCTAATGTATTTATCAGCTGCCATGTCCAACAAGAAAAGGGGTCCTTGTCCGATCAGTTGATTCTAGATCATGCTTCAGAAAAATTATATTGCCTGCATTCCAGGAAGAAAATTGGTTTCATTTGACAAGAACATGAAAGGAAATGGCCTCGTATCACATGAGTAGTAAAGGGTTCGGGTGGCTGGAGCACGAGTTCCGGTTGGTTCCAAAGAGTGGCCAAGCTCAAAGCATATTGAATCTAAGGCTTTGATGGGAATTTACACACTTTCGGTTCTTTTCATCTTAGATATTTATTATTAAAATTTATCGTAATTGATCGTGATAACATTTATTATATTTACAATCTCAGTAAACATGAAGTGACCGAAAATGGGTCCGCAATTTAAATATCTGTAGCCACTTTCACCACCTCCATCTGTTTCATAAACCGACTTGGACGACGAAGGTCTCCGAGGCTGTGAATGCCAAAATCATATTCATGATTACCGGTGCACACATGACATAGCACCTTGAAGCCAACAGGCTCAATTAGATTGGCAACAACTAGGCATTTACTGAAAACACTAGATTACTGGTTCAAAATTCAAACCTAGGCATCCCCGACCCTCTCCTTCCTTATGATCCAAATTAAACTCCCTATTCAAGCTACTAAATGGCAAAGAAATGAAAAACAAAGCAAATGTTATGGTAAAGCAAAAGAAAACAAAGCCATGAAATTTCACCAATATAAGCGGCTCAGTATTTACCCACAAGGCCACAACCATTTGCAACCACTATTTTAGCTATTTAAAAATGAACCCTTTTTAGTTAGAACACAGAATCTAGTTAATCAATTTTCTTCGTTTAGCAACAATTATGCTTGCTTTTTTATTACCATAATTAAAAAAATAGTTAATTATCCCTGCTATAATCAACTAGAAGTAACCGAGCAAAACCAGATTACACCATGACCTTTAAGAATGAAAAAAATATTTGTTCCACCAACAAATAATTCGTACCCGAGAGAGGATTATTTATGATCCTGATCGAGGACGTCTGGGTTGAACTCGACCCTGATTCGCAAGTTGGGGAAGAGGAAAGGAACTTGTAACCGATGAAGTTGTCGTGGTTGAGATTGAGTCGGGGGGGGGGGGGGACAGTAGAGGCCGAACCAGTCGAGTATGGTTGATGAGTCACTGAGTCAATGCCGGATCAATGGACGCGAACGGAGTCACCCGATTTGGACAGTATTTTTGGAGTTACAGCGGAGAACATAGAAAGGAAGAAGAAGACAAGCAACATCCTGGCAGACAATGGAAGAAAAACAAGAAGATTGCGGGATTTGCTGTAAGAAGAAGAAACTAAAGTTTTCGGCGTTGAGTAACGCTATGGATTTTCCCTTTTTTTAGGCACAATATTCTGATGTCGTCATTCGTATTGATATTTACGTGGCATTATTGCAATGATGATGATTTTTTTTTTCACAGTAAAAGAACAAGTTATGCAATGCTGTATTTTTAAAATTTTATGAGTAAAATGTTGCTGAATATGTTTTTCAGAATACCTCAGATTGTCAGCCCTAGGCTTGAAGAAGCAATCAGGAAACTTTAACAATATTCATCGATGAATATAAAACCATGTCTGGTAGTTACTGTTTTGCAGGGTTATAGAATGGTGGAAAAACCGAGGTTGATGAGGAAAAACATGGGGGAAACCGGGAAAGGGACTTGGCAGATTTTGGTCACAGGGTTAACAGGAAGTTCTTTTTCCGATGAGTTTTGCAATGGTTGGACTTCTACAATAACTAATAAGTTGATGCATTCATGGGATTGTCAAAGGGATTATGTTTGATGTATATAATCTTTAATAAGATATACTTTTTGATTCGTTAGTATCATAAATTTATGTGATATTCAAGTTTTATATTTTCGTATATATAAATTTATCCAAAAATTAAATTATATAATTAATTTAAATTTTAAATTTAATTTTTAATTTTTAATTTAAATAAAAAATATATAGAAATTTTATAATCGTAATCCAATCAAATATGAACAACTTTATACACCTAAACAATACGTGACTAATTTGATAAGAAATAATGAAATTTGGCCCCTTAATATATCCTTTCATGGGCATCTTGCCTCGCATTAAAACACTCTAGGCCCTTCCTCCCACAATCACTTCATTTTTAATCTCTGTCAGGAAACTGAAGAAGAGAAACCCTTGACCTGATCTTCAAGCAAAATCAATCCCCATGTCTTGTTACCACCAACTGATCTTTACACTTCTCCTCCTCTTCCTCCTCCGACCCTCCACCCAATCCCTGCCACCAACTACTCCAAAAAACCATCAACACCGCCAGCTCCATCGCCGCCAGCAATACTCCAATAAGGTCCATTCTTGTGATTCTTTCTCTCGCCCACAGCAACGTTCTTTGTGTTTCCAGCTCCAAAGAATCCACAATTTTCAACCATTCTTGCCATCATCGCCACCACTGCCACCAGCACCACCAGAACTCAATGAAATTGATCCAAGATATAATGTAGAGAAAAGACTTGTTCCATCAGGGCCCAACCCTCTTCACAACTAAAGAGCTCAACCCCATTGCATCTCTCAAATTACCGATCATTTTGTCTATCTAGCTACCTATATTTTCGTCAAGAGTTTGCTTTCTTCGCAGTTCTTGTTACCTTTCGTGCATGGAGTCTATATACAGCGCTGATCTTTTCAATTTTCATCTCCTTCATTGGATAAATGATGGGGAAAAGATAAAGAAGATGTTCATTCAGCGACAGCTACCAGTTTATACCAAGGAAAGAACCTAGACATCGATGCTCAATTTAGTATTAAGACATTAGCTAATTCTCTGGTTATGGTTTTCAATTTTCCTTTTTCCTTTTTCCCTTTTTTTTAAGAGACGATTGCTATTTCCATACTTGTTTTTGGATTTCTATTCTACACCTTTGGTGTCGAAATTAGATGTTTCTCTATTGTTAGTGCCGTTAAGAAGAAAAACAAATAAAAAACAAGCAAGGAAATAGCGTATCCTTTGCTAGTTCTTACATGTTACCCAATTTGAAGATAAGCGTCGGATACTATTTAATATAAATATATAATTTTTTATTTTTATATATTTAAATTATTATATTTTTATATTTATATTTAAATATATGATAAATATATATATCAAATACAAATTCATAAAATAGAGTTCAAGTACGTGGTTCAAAGGAGAAGGATCGAAAGATGAGGGGAGTTGAATTCAAGAGAAACCCATGAGTTTTCATTAATTAATTGGCTTTGGGACCGTGAAGGAGATATTGATAGCTTTGTAATAAATATTTTGATGTAGTCATGTGCTGTAAAACAGGATTGAATCTATGAATATAATATATCGTATTTAAAATTTTCTTGCTAAGGGTTTATTATACTTCCTCTCGTTATTTGTGAAGTTAGCTTTTTATTTTTTTATTAGTAATTTTCTGTCCATCAATTGCTTCATTTTATCATGATGAGTCAAATATTTTTAATTTACTACAATTTAGCAGCATTAGTCATTGATTGGAAGGTTTTTTCTCATTTGCTTTTAATGGTATTTTTAGTGAGTGATCTTGAGATAGTTTTTAAAATTTTTATATAATATAATAGTTTCTTTTCAATTCATTAAAATTATTTTAATATAAATATATACAATATTAATTAACTTTAAAAAGTAGTTTTAAAGTATTTGTTAACAACATCTTCACTTTCAATGGATAAGCTGAATTAATTAGGCTAATAGATAGGGTGGGTAATGGCTAAAAGTTTCTTTTGGTAGGAATTAAGCAAAATCAAAGCATGTTGAAAATTGAAAAAAGGCTAAGTAATTAGCATTTTCATGCTAATCTTTTTCTTTTAAATTTATTATAAATGGTACTCTCTCCCTCTGAAATTATCTTAATCTAAGTCTATAAAAAAAATCATCTATCTAGCCTTAAGTTCAAACTTTTTAGTTCATATTCAAAAGAAAAAGGAAATCTCACTTCAAAAGTTTGTTATACATACACCACTATAGAACTTTATCACAATTTGCAGCTTATTAATTGAAGCATTATCAATCACTACTTATATACTTTATTATTACATGCAAATAAAGTACTGCATTAATTAATGCATGAAAGTTCATTAATTTTTACTTTTCACAAAAAAAAAAAAAAAGTTCATTAATTTTTAACCTTTTACAATAAAAAAAAAAGTTAATTAAAAATAATTAATTAGTTAAAAATTTAGAAGATTTTTTAAAGTTGATTAATATATTATTTAAAATAATAGGGTTATTTTAATGCAATAGTTAATAATTTTATTCATATTTTGTATATATTAGTTAAAAATATTATTATTATGTGTAATAATTTTGAATAATGATTTTAGGACATTCAGCAAAATTCTAATTAAAATATATGAAACATGAAAAGAAAAAAAAATAAAAAAATTGAAGAAGTTTTGTATTCTCCCCGTTATACCAACAAAATGATATTCAATAAAATACACATATTGAAAATTTTTGATTTTACGTTTTGAAATAATTAGAGAGAAACAAGAATGATAAAATTACACTAATAATCAATTTTTGTTAAACGTGATAATTCATGTATTTTTGTGTTATATTTATATCATTTTTTATATTATAATCATATTTAAAAAAATTTTAATATGTTAATAATTTATATCATATATATACTTTAATATTATTCATTTCGTATTCGTGTTATATTGTCTTATCTTATTTTTATCATATTTTTATTATTTTTCGTGTTATCTAATTACAAAAAAAAAAATTATTAAAACAAATAGTTAAAAAATGAAATTTTTATCAACAATGAATAAATGACTAAAATAACACATAAAAATAAATATTAGAACAAATAATAATTTATTTTTTTGACTAAAATCATAGAATTGAATTGCTTGGCAGAAATGAGTAATCCAATAAATCTAAAAACCTGCGAGGTTTAAATTGGGCCCATACGTCATCTCAACAAATCAAGAAGACAACCAAAAATAAATAAATAAATAAAAATAATAACCATCCGGCGTCTCCCGACCATTAGGTACTCAACTTGCAGCATTTACTCATGTAGTCTTTTTCTTCCAAAAAAAAAAAGGGGGGGATTGGTATAGGAAGTTGACTGACAGAAGAAGCAAGTTCTACAAGAGAAAAGAATGGGCAAAATGTATAAGATTAATACAGCAAGGATCACTAAATTCTTCCAGAGTCATCTTCCTTTCTCAGGCTAACTAAATGCACTAGTGGAATAATTTTATCAGATTAAACTTTTATGTTTTTCCATAAAAAAACACCAAGAATCTGCTCTGATTGTCAAGAAAACAATAGAGCAACCAACTTTCGGCCTATTAGTTACTGAGAACTGTCACTTGTAGCCAAAATCTATGTTACACGAACTTTTTCTTTTCCTCTAAATACCCATAACCGATACTTATGTAAAACAAATTCAGATACGAGTATGGAGATATAATCCTCCAAATATATGAAAAAACTTGGGCCTTTAATATTCGTATTTAACACTCACTTCGAATCTAAATTTACAAAGGCCAGGATAGGGAAATCTCTAAGAAACAAGAATTTTATATAGACCTCTTAAAAAATGTTCCTCACTAAATACCAGGCTAGGATCGAAGCAGAAAACTCCCACCCCGCCCCACCCCATCTGTTATCTCATCCTCATCCCTTACCCTTACACATGCCAAAAATTTATCCCTTCACTCCCTAAAGCAGAAAAGCACCTTGCTGTCTCCCCTAGATATTTAATACTCAAAGAATGGAACATGTATGTTACTTGGACTCGAGATCTGAGTACCATATAAGGTATATATCCGACACAGATATGCTTAAATTTTTCTAACTATTTTTCATATATAATATATTTGGAGGATCATACTCCCTTACTCATGTGCGAATATGTGTCGGACACAAGTGTCGGGTATAAGTATCTTAGGGAAAATGAAGAGTCCAGTTAATATAGTGGAACACACAAGTTGAACCATTTCAATTGTTCATAAGATGCAAGTACTGGGTATGAGCTGAAGTAAAATGCCGGGACACTCCTCCCCCTTTTTCTTTGAAATCGCCATCAAAATGAAAACTATACTAAAAACAGGGCCATTTCTGCATTTTGGTAAAGTTGACAAATCAGTTATATAGGAAGTAAAACCTTAGATCAGAATGACAAAAGCTGCAATGAGTAATAATAATTCTCAAGGGCTAGAAAATTAAGCAACTGGTAAACCATTTACCTCAAGCTTCGAAACAATATAAACTAGCAAAAATAAAGAAATATATTATATGATCAAATTGCAAAAAACTTACGCAACCACCACAATTAACTGCAAATTATATTCTTTTGGGAACTCAAGCTTGTACAGCAGGTGTGCAGCCACTTCAACGGCCTCTAATTCAATGACACAACCACTATTGCAAAAACAACCATTTTGAGACTTTTTGAAGGTCATACTCCATCACGAAAACGATACATTAATCTAAAAGCTTCAGGATACTAAAAACTCCAGTACCTGCAATGGAGTCACTAAATCCCAATTAAAAGCAGTGGAGCGAGCACTGGAAGAAGGATAACACCAGATTACACCATCAGATGGATTCATTTGGAGATTGTTTGAATCGTATATATCTCTCTCAGACCTTTCAAGTGATAAAACATCAATCTCATGATTTTATTTCTCTTACCAGCCTATCCAGCAAAGGGAATACAAAGTACAGTACCAAGAAAGATGGGACGGCGAAAACAACCGTCACCAGCAAGTATATTAACAAGATAGCAGCACTCCCTGGTATCACAAAGAAGATAATCAGAAGGAATATGATGACCAATGGGAACTTTGATGTAAAGTGAATGAAGAAATCCAACGATTTATGAAGTGAGAAATGATGCCTCCCCACATTATTTCTACCACCACCATTATCTCGAGACCTAAGTTGTTCAGAACGATGAGCATTCGAACCTCTCCGAACGACACCATTAATAGCTTGATTTCCATGCATTAGAGGTTGATTGTCCCCAGATGAAGTTCTCCTGACAACACCATACCTATCCCCGTTTAAGCTCTCGATCATCCATAAAAGGAAGAAATTCTTGCTAGGGAACTTGAGATTCCCTTTATAAACAACCCGGAGTGACAGCAGGTGGCACCAGGGGCAGGAAATGAACAAAGGGATCTTGATTTGCTGCTGAGTGGTGAGATTCAAAACCGCAGGTTGAAGCCCCAAGATACAATTTTGGCAAAGGGTATGGCCACACCACAAGACATAAGGCACATTCTCAACAATGTTGAAAGATTCCCAACAAATCGGACATTCCAATCCCTCGTCTCTACTACCATTTGAGCAGACATCGTCATCATCTGAACACTCGGAACAAGCTCGACTCGCCTCCTTTGAACTCTTTAACCCAATGCTTGAAATGGCATTAGAAGCAAAACTCCACATCCTAACAAAACAATTAAAAAAAATTAACAACAATAATTATAATAAAGAACCGCTGCAACTAACTCTTAACTGCTTAGACCAAAAAATTTAGGGCATTGTTCAATTAGCAATAACTAAACCGAACCTAATAAAAAAATCGAGGAAAAAAGACAATCATTCAAATTTTTAGCATAATTATGCGATAATTGTATTCATAAAATACGAATTAATTTTAGGAAATGTAACAAAAATAATTATAAAAAAAAAAAAAGACAGCGATTGGAATCTGGAAGAGAATGAGAAGCGGATTAAAAGAACAGAAGTGGAAATTATAGAAACATAGAATCATGAAATTAGTGATTCAAAGTGTGAAAATAAAAAAAAGAACCTAAAAGGTTGGCTGAATTTGAATCGGAAAAGGGATCGTTGGAAGCAAAGAAGAGATCCAAAGAGAAAGAAAAGAAGGGATTTTGGAATTTTCTGTTTCTTTCTCTCTATCTCTCTGTCTTTTCTCGAGCAATTTCCCTCAGAGTCTGGTTTAAATAAAAGCCACAACTAACCAACCTGGATTCAGCGTAACCCCACATAAAAACGCTGTCGCATATGTAACCCTGCATACTGAATAACAGATTTTCTCTCTCCTAGAACATAAAGAGGTCCGTATTTGATCAGTTTGGTAGTTTCTATTTTAAAAAGTAAATTAATTTAGAAAATCGATTAAATTAATTAAAATATAAGTGAAAAATTAAATTAATCTGATCAAAATTAATTAATTTGATTCGTATTAAATTGGGTTAGATAATTTTAATTGAATTTAAGTATAATATAATCCATTTATTATTTTTTTAGTTAAATGTTGGTTTTTCGGGTTAAAAAATTTATAAAAAAAAAATACTAATAAATGGAATAAACATGCTAAGACTGAATTAACAAATTTATAAAATAAAAATCACATAAACAAAAGCAAATAAACCGAAGTAGAATGGCTTGGAACAATGTATTTAGTAAATCGAAAATTTGCTAACCATTCCCAATCAAACGGATTAATTAAATTGAACTGACCTTCATTTGGACCAACATCAAAGATGGTATCTATGGAGAAAAGGAATTTCCATATGCAATTATAAATTATATCGATTTATATATGCATAAGCAGTCCAATATTTGTTATGTTATTTGATAAGAAAGTTGTTGTTTGGTTGGTAAAAAATTTCACTTTGAGATGGGGCATATTACTTAATTGAGTTAGAAATTTGTTCGATAGAAAACAGAAAGAGCTGATACCACAAAACTGAAGGATTATATGTGTTAAACTGGAGGGACAAAGAGGAAAAATAACGTGTGACTTGTGCTTTTGTTTCACAGTCTATTCCATATGCATGCTAGTGGTGTCATGTTTGCATAAATTAAGCAAAACATTAACAAGACTAAACAACTGCTAACACAGGTACCGTAACTATAAAGCACAAGGGGAGCTCTTATGGTTTCACTAGATTGACGAACTGCAGGAATGCTGTTATCTTGGAAGAAATCATGCAACATTATTTATGGATAATACAGTTTTTGCAAAAAAAAAAAAAAAAAGGTTTAAGAGCAAAACAAGGGTTTGAAGAAATTGAGTGCACTAAAATTAAAGTATGGTCCAACAAAGAGTACTCAAAAAGGTGCTCAATAGTGTAAGAAAAAGATCCCCATTGGAAGCAAGTGTTCCCTCTTGGTAAAAAATAACAAAAACCTGTGAATGAAAGTGAGAAGCTCTTTCACCATTGTTATTGAAGTTTAAGCTTTCTAGTAAAACGCTGCTACCATTTTATCACACCATTTGGTTTCTTGTGATATTATTCGATAATTAACTCCAAAGCAAAAATATAATATTTGTCTTAGCTTAGCTTAGCTTCGCTTTAATCTATGATATTTATTTGTTTCGCTGAAAAGGAATGGGCTATCTTTGAAACCATTTTCTCAGTTCAAGGGTATGTTTGGTCGGATAAATAATCCGTAGTTTTATTTTATCATTTTGAAGAAAGAAAATCAACTTTAATCATTATTTATAATATAATTTTACTTGTAATTAACATTACAAAAAAAATGTTAAACTCAAATTTTTCAAATATTATTTTTTGAAATTTTAATTTCATACAATATTAAACTGATAATCAAGATTGGTTATGTAATAATGTTTTTTAATTTTTTTAAAAAAAAAAAAAGAAGAGGAGGAAGATAGAATAAGTATAAATGGTAGAAGAAAGAAAAATGGAGGGTCAAGTTGCAAACAGAAAACAAGGAAAACCCACAAATAATAAAATAAAATAAAATAAAAATAGGGATTGAAATTGAAAGGTGATAGGGAAAGAGAGTATCTAAAAGGCGAGGCAATTAGGCGATGGGGCATTTGACTATGACCACATGGATTGTACGGCGAAATCAAGTCAGACTCCGACGCTTCCGTCCCTTTCTGTTGTGCACAAAACTTAGATCTTCTCAGTCCTGCTCCACGCGCCCTTGCCCCCTGTGGTCCCCACTTTCCTTTTCTCTCTTTTTTGTTTAATTATTTATAAAAAAAAAAATAAAAAGAACAATAAATTTTGCGTGCACATCAATCACATAATTGAGAAAAAAAATAATATTAACAAATTCAATGATTTAATTAAATTCGATAGAGATTTTATATAAGTTAAATTATATAAATTATTATTTTGTATCGGAAGATTTTTTATAATATAATTAGGATTACATAATTTCTTTCTCGGATGATTTTAAAGAATTGTCAGCTTCATGACTTGGTACATTCAAAATTTTAATAACGAGATAATCCTACAAATTGACAATTAAAAAGATAATTTTGATACTATAAAGAAGAAAAGATATGTTCGCAAGTTGAGTTATTCGTTTAGTCTATTAAAGTTTAACCCGAATCAAATTGGGTTGAGAATTAATAATCTGAACACAATTTAATCTTACATAACAAACTTTTCATTTAAATTTGATTATTACATATATTAACATAACTTTTTAAATTTTTTAATATACTTCTGAATAATAAAATAAAATTTTGAATTTAATATTTTAATATATTTTTAAATAATAAAATAAACTTTCAAATTTAACCCGAACACTTTTAAATAGTAGGAGCAAGTGACATGTGGTTTTCATTGTTAAATTTGTTTGACAATAATTCGAAAATAATTGATAAACCAATGGGAATTGGAGAACATGGAGACCGAAAAATATTCCGAGATGGAAGTATCAAAACTAATGGGTTGGGTTGTGTGGTGATGCAATGCAAGCAAAGAAACTACAAAGTGGGACAAGTCTCAGCTGAAAGCTATGCCCATGTTTCTGCAACAGGACGGACAGGCATAGAGACAGGCAATGAATTAAAAACAGCTTCACCCAAATTCAGATTTCAGAGCCAAAACATCACAGCAGACAGACCACACGTTGTATATTTTTGTTAAAAAAAAAAAAAAAAACCGATAAGCAGTACTCTTTCTTTTAAATTCATTTCAATCCAATCCAGGATGCCAATTCCACCCAACTTGTTTTATTCAGGCTTTGTTCTTCATTCCTTTGTAGCTTTCTCATAAAAGAAACAAGTTTTTTTTTTCCCATTTTTTCTCAGCTGAGATAATTCACCCAAATCCCAAACTTGTTGGAAATTGTTGTTGGGTTTTTACTCTTTTTCATTGTAGAAATAACATTCCTACCGTCCGTAAAATTTTTCAAGGCATTTCACAACTCTTGGTGCTAAATCATAATTAGTGATTGACCGTAGCTTATGCTGCTGTTTCACAATAACTCTTGGTTCTATATCATATGCATTCTAGTAGTGTCGTGTTTCCGGAAATTAAGCGAAATATTAACCAAACTAAACATATGCAAATGCAGGCACTGGTGTTAAAATCAGCCCTATAACGTAAGGAAAGCTCTTATGGTTGACAAACGGAAGGAATGCTATCATATATCTTGGAAGAAATCAAGCAACATTATTTATGGATAACACAAGTTGTTCTTAACTACCCAAAGACAGACAATCCAAATTTAGCCAAATTTCAGGCTAAGAAATGTACGAAGGCAATCCCCACAGATCATGATAACCTCACTTCTCAAAGCCAAATGAAGCAATAATGACCTACTTCCCTCTATAGTATCCTCGATTAATACATTAAAGCCTTTTTTTTTAATTAGGTTAATGCAAGAGATGGAAGATTACCTGTGGGACATCTTTGCCTGCGAGGCCGTCTAGTTGTCTTCCCCCATCCAGTAAGGCTTCTATCCTCCAGCCCCGCTTCCATATTATTAAGCTGCTGCATCAATGGCATGGAAGTTGCGGCAGCTACTGAAGCGGGAGGAGAGGAGCTAGTTACTGACCGTCGCCTCCCCCTGCCACACCCGCTTCTAGTAGAGTTTCTTCTCGTCCCTCCTGAAGGCCATGAATGACCGGTTGCTCTCATAATCCCTCCAAATGTCTGAAGATCTTCCGTTACCTCATGCCTTGATAGGGAAGCAAGGCCTGGAAGGATGTCCCTTTGGAAGTCCCTCCGCTGCCTTCCTCGCCTTCCCTGGCCCTTTCTTGTTCGAGTTGTTAACAAAGAGGTAGTTCCTGTCTCTTCTACTTTAAAATTTTCAGGAAACAAAGGCTTTGGCATATAATCCTCTTCCCGGGTTTCTGCTAATTTCAAAACCATTGATTCAAAGTAATCAATCTCTTCTGAGGAAGATTCATCCTGATCCCCATCTTTACCTCTCAAAAGAGGGTCAAGCTTCCTCTCAAGATCCTCTCCGAAATAGGAAATTGTCTCAACAAACCAATTAAGTGGGTCTGCAAAAGAAATTTCAGATGAATTGCAATTGACATCATCCAACTGACCGTACTGACCAGATGATGAGATGGCAACTATTGCCTCAGCTGCACTCTTTATCAGTTCATCCTGCATGCATTCATCCTTGCTTTTTGCTGATTGCAAAGGTAATTCACATTCCTTTTCCAGTAATTCTCCATGAACGACATCTTCAGGCTCGGGAACTAGTGGCACTTCCAAATCTATTCCTCCAGTCATCTTCATACCAGTGCTCGGAACAGAGGGCATAAAAGAAGCTTCATCCTCATCAACACAGGAGTTCAAGTCAATTTCATGTCTTAATAACTTTGTATCGGCTTCCTTCTCTATGGCTGAACTCTCTGCAACAATGTCTTGGTTCATGTCTGGAACAGTCACATCACAAGGTAAGTTAATATCGAGTGACATATTTCTCCCTTTATTTTCAGCGTCACCATCAGATGGTTGAGGAACAGATGCATCCGGGGTGGTAGAAGAAGATTCATTCTTAGAAACATAATGCCTTTCAAAAATGGGAATCCCTAGTATCTTCTGATTGCTCCGGCATTCAGCTATTTCAGTCCTTCTGGCATCAACATTATTGGAGACCGAAACTGACTTCACATTCTGTGTAAAATTTTGACTGAACTCATTTCCAGTCTCATTTTTATTGGTTGACTGCTTTGGAGAAGATTGAGAGAAGCTCAAAGCTCTGACATTCAAATCCCTTCCTGCACTTGTGGCCTCATTCTTACAAACAGGCTTGGCTCCTAGCCATGGCAGCCCTGGACGATGGTCCTCGTGCTTTCTTTCTCCATCTCTTTGAGGACCTCGTTGCCAAAGCAGCTCATTAGATGAACCATTTGAAAGCACCACATTCAAATTTACACCACCTGTAGACTCCATATCAACACTATTTGAGCAGTTGTAAGGCTTAGGTGAACCATGAGAGATGAAGTTCTCAGAGACCTCCTTACCATCATTAGTACAGTTCAGATAATCATAACTCGTTGAAGGGAAGCGAATCGTAGGTTCCTTGGACCCAGATGAGGAACCACAATAAAAACCATTTCGATTAGGTAATTCACTTCCAAATCCTAGGTTAAGTCTAGAATTGGTACTCGCCTGCCACTTCTCTCCAAATAAATCATTGCTTTCGGATGACATCACAGAACTCTTACTAAAAGGAACAGATGAATTCAAAAATGAGCGAGTCTGAACCGTCATTGACTTCTGGCTTAAGCTAGTGGAAGGCTTGTCCAAAGAAGAAACTGAATGAGAACATGGCTTTACCACATCAGAAGAAGCAAATGGATTCAAACTAGGTACACTTGACATAACAACTGACTGTAGATGACTGTTATTGGAGATTTCACGATTTCTTTCAGTAACTTCTAAACCTTGAAGCATTCTTTCTCTTGAGAGATCTGCCTTTCTTTGATCAGTTACCGAAAATGTCAGAGTATCATGAGTTTTTTCAAAAAGAACCTGTCCCTGCTGGCAAGATGCAGGCAACTTCTGCAGCTGAAAACCTTGAGAAATAGACTTTGGGTTGCTTTTACTGTACCCTGCAAACAGAGATAATATCCACATTAGAATACTAAAACAATACGTATAATTAAGATAGGAAGCACACGCAATTATAAAAATAGAAATGTGACCAGCCATTATCATCCGCACAAGATGTGGCACAGAAACCAGACTATCACCAACCAGCCCAAGCCAAAAAGAATGGGAGACTTAATAGGTAAGAATTTTTTTTGAAAAAAAAAGGGTATAAAATGCAAGTTCAGTAGTTCACAAGTGAGCATTACCTGCTTCAGGCACATGAGAAAAGAGTCCTCTAATATTTTCATTTTGCTCAACATGTACATTAGTTACAGATCTATTGTCACTTTGGCGATGAAAATATACAGAAATGTCTTTTGGCAAACCAAGAAGCTCTTGCTTTGGTTTAGAACACAGTTCACGGTCAAGGCCTAGAAAGTGCGGATATGCAGAACCATCGGTTTCTTCAATCTGAGCAGGCTCATTCAAGTCGGCCAAACTATTTTTGCCCCTCGAACATGAATCAGATCTCGAAGCATCTTCTAGGCAATCAGTCTTCCCAACGTGAAATAGCTTCCCACCACTCGCAGGCCCGATTTTCCCATTTCCATTAGGAAGACAACATGACGTGCCAGATGCTGTGTCATCTCTGAACTGTTCTGCTTCCTCAGGATCAAGGTACTCATCTGCTGGAAGTTGGAGATCGAACATTTTCCTCCTTACTTTTGTCGCTCTGCACTCTAGCACCTCAACATCCTTTGAGTTACCTCCATTTTGGGACAGAAAGGGACCAGCTTGGGTGCTGCTTCCCTTCACAGAACTAAGGGGAGAATGACTATATTCAACACCAGAAATTGATGGTCTACCACAAAGAGAGTTTGCCACAGGGAAGCTAGGGATATGCCATTTGTGAGCATCTTCAGTTGTAATTTGCGAGGCTAACAAGCTTGATGATAACGATGGCTCAATAGGACTCCGATTTTTTTGTAAATCTTTCTTTTTTATTTCATCCATCAATTCCCTTTGTATTCTGTACAAGCGGTGAAGCTCAGAAACCTGGATGAAGACAGAGAAATCAGATACTTAAATAATTTCTTCAAAACAAGTGGAGTATATAAATGAGCAACACTCAAGTTCAGTGAAGCATGCAGGTGAAGACAATATAAAAATTACCTGATTCTTAAAGATAGCCTCTTGCTTGAGCATTGTTCTCTTCAATACATCCTTATCATAATCAGGATATGCATCCACAATGGCCCTCGGGAAAACGCTATTGTAATGCTGACCATTCGTCAAGGGTTTATCTCCATAATAATGTGGCCAACTACAACTGTTTGAATCCTCGTTGAGATCCCTCATTGAATAAAATCCCGGCAAACAGCTTTTAGACTGCACTTTTGTTCCCATTCCTGAAATCAAGAAACAAATCCAGAATGACATGACAAGGAGAATAGAACCCTCCATTGTTGCCAGATTCCATGAACCTTATAACAGATGGGCGTTGGAATGGAGTTATCAGTCCCACTAAGATGTTGCTACCTTATCGAATCATCAGTGAATTTGCAATACAAAAAAATCAAACACGGATTCAAACTCTTTTGACACAAGAAGATTGTACACACTATATAGACATTAAACCAAGGAATCATCACACCTTTCTTTGGTTGATTTATCACCACACAGTAAATAGTTTTTATGCATTGTTTTACGTAAACTGTAAAAAGAATTTTGCCTGTCATCTATGGAAAAGTTTCATAACTAATGCAACCAAAAGCAGACACATAAACAAAGATTTAGAAGTATAATGTAACCCAAAATATCATCAATAAATAATCAATTAAAGACAGAATTTTGCAGAAAAAAAGTGCTGATAAAGCAGGAAAGTTAGGAACCCTATGATCAATGAAGCAAAATCCTATTCTATTTATGAAGAAATGGGGAAAAAAAGATGCCAGAATAGTAAGCAAAGTTAATAGAGTAGATCCCATATAAATAGTACCAAAATAAAGACATATTAGCAAATATTATCAGCTAAACATATCATTAGAATAGCTATGATCATCCAGCAAATCAAAATTACCATCAACCCCAATCCTAAAATCTTCAAAAAAAAAAATTTACGGTTAAGAGTTTTGGCTTCATTAACTCAATTGCAAAGCAATTATAACCCCACAGTTTATGAGGCTAGCCAAAAAACTGGAAAACAAAAGTTATAGATAAAGAAAATAAAGAAAACCCAATTAACCAAATCATAAGATAATAAATAAAAGTCAAATTACCAGAAAGTGAAAAGGAATAAAATTTTACCTCAGACCCACATCCTCTAATCGAAACTCCTTCAAGATTCTCACATGGATTTAACTGCTATACTTGCCCATCATAGATAATTCACAGCTCCCAAACTTCCTCAGAGTATAAACAAAGATTACAGCTTTACAACAACAAAATTACAGTAATTAATACAGCTAAAACAACAAAGTGGGTGTTTTGTTAACACCATTAAAGGAGCTTAGATTATCATCGGGTTGAAGGGGGAAAAAAAAAAAGGGAGATTTCGATCAACTGGGCCATTATTCTCTGTCTCTCTCTTAAACCAAAAAAAAAAAAAAAGAATTTTGTTCAAGTTCTAATTTTTATTTTTGTTTCTAGAGAGAAAAAAAAGGAGTTTATTGCTTTGGGATGGTGTTAGAGAGAGAAAGAGAGATCCCAGATGAAGAAAATATTCACAAAAACAAACGACCTTCTAAGAACAGTGACATGAAAATTGTCAACATCCGGTCTTTCTTTTTTATTCTCTGCTTGTTCTTCCCTTCACCTCTTTTTCTCACATTTATTTTATTTCTCAAAATATATAGTATTTTTTTTTTTTTTTTTGAAAATGGGGGCATTTCTAGATTCTCTCCACCTTCCTTGCTTTTTGGTACAGATATTTAACCAAAATAAAACAAACCCATTATTTGTAAAAGTCTAATTTAAAATCAGGGCATGCAAAATCCAAGCCCTTTTTTACTTTTTTTTTTTTCATTTAAAATTATCTAAAAAAAATTTAATCTCATCACTAAAAATTAAAAGCTTAATGTTCTACAAACATATCATATAATTGTAATTACCGAAAATCTTAATTAATTCAGCGTTAACCACATTGAAGAATTTTCCATTTTAAGCTGTTTTCAATTGGTTAAGACAGCAAACAAGAAGTGGGGCCCTTTGATACTGTATGAAGGATGAGTTTTTCTTGAGGTTTAAGAGAGAGAGAGAGAAGACAGTTCAAGTAGTAAATGCCCCTCAGAATAAGACATAACTACGAGATTAGGTTTTTTTTTTTTTTTTTTCTTAAGTTTTTCGATTACTGCAGTAGTTTTGGTGGATCTTGATTGGTTGATCTCTCTGTTCAGTTTAAACGGCAAACAAATGTTTGTTTATTAATAAAATAAAAATAAAAATAAAATCATGTGTTTTAAAATCCTAAGACGTGGCTTTTGTTTGTAGGATATGTTTCAGATTATCAGGGGATCATGTGGCCAAGAAAAGAGAGAGAGAGTCAGTCAATTCCTAGAATGTTTACTGGAAAAAAAAAACAGTTTGATTGTTTCCTGTGCTTTTCTTTTTATTTAAGTGGTTCCGAATGTAACTACGTAGTCATACTGAAAAGGAGAGTCGATTATTTACTGATAGCAATAATAATAATAATAATTAAATCAATGGCTCAAAATTATGAAATTAGAATCTGACTAGTGAATGGTTTTTTTTTCTTCTTTTCTAATCTCAAATACACGATTCTAATATAATCTGACATAACTTAGTTTAATTTGAGAGATCAAATATTCAATTAAATTCAGATTGTGTACACATAAGAAAATAAATTAAATGTAGCATTTGGTTTTGATGTATTCATACATATTATAATTTTTTTTAATTTTATTAAGAGATTATCGTATATTTTATTTATTTTTTAAATATATTTTTAAAGTATGTTTTACTTTATTAAAATAGATAAAATAATTTATATATATATATATAGATTTTTTAATATAAAAAAAAATATGAGAGCATATGTGGAAGTAAAACTTGAAAGCACCTGTAAATCCCGTAATAAATATCACATATGATTTTATAGTTGGGAAATTATCAATTTTTATTTATTTGGTAAATGTAGGTTTTTTTTTTAACTTGACATATAAAACAAATGTCCCCACATACCATATATTAAGTGGAAAACTATATTTATCAAAGTTAATGTTTCCTTCATACTTTCTCTCATCAGAATTCAATTTAAAAAACATGATTCATTATAAATTTTGAAGAAATTAAGAGCAATCAATAATTATCTTCAAAATATAAAATATTATCATTAAAATTTTAAGGATGAAGAATCGTCACTAATAATTATCTTCTGAAACTATATCTCTAAAAAATTTTTATGACGGTATTTGTTTTTAATACTATTAAATTAAAGATAACATTTGTCCCTAATACTATTATGTTTAAGATAAATAAGACCTTTTTTTTTAATCATCTTTTTCTCTCTTTCTTCAAACTTATTATTTAGTAGTGATGCTTATTCTTCAAAACTATTTTTTTGTATTTTAAAAAGTCATCACGTATTTTTCAAAAGAGTCCTTAGAAAATGGGTATTTGACATTTGAGTAAAGAGAGGAATCATAAATTAAAAGGAGAATAGAATAAACTTTTCCTAATTAATAACAACTTAAGAAGAAATTAACAAAAGGAGAAAAGGAGAAAGCTAGTTAAATTATTATCAAACAGTTCCATTTCAATTTTTTTTAAAGTCCGTATATTTTTAGTTATCAAAATAAGTTTTTACGTTTTGATTTGTATCACAATAAGTTTTTATTTCAAATAAAATATTTGATTTATATTAAAAACTCATTTAAGTATAAACTAAAAGCTAAAAGCTTATTTGAGATGCAAATTAAAAGTTAAAGATTTATTTAGACTTAATAAAAACAATGAAAACTTAAAAAATTGTAAAATTCAAGAGCGTTATTGTTATTTTAACCAAGATTAAACTGAGTAACATAAAAAAATAAAAAAAAATTATTTCAATATGAATCTTTGGTATCCTTTAATTAAAAGAACATTATTCTCATCCAAATACAATTTTTCTCACCAAAACTAGAAATAAAAGAATGGGTTAAGGAAGCTTCATCCCTTTCTTGGATGAGTATCTGACTAAAAAGTCCAAAATCAAGGTTAAAGGAGTTTGAAAAAATTGCCAAATATTTAACCTACTTTTTTCTTTTTCACCTTGATTTAGTTTTTTTTTTTTTTTTTTCCTTGGCTTTCAATTTTGACTTTGTTTGCATTGAATAGCAAAGATAATGCATAATCCATGTAGGTAATTTATTTGGAATTGAATTAGGGAGTTGAAATTGAATTATTAACCCAAAAAAGGTGCAACCAAACAAAAATAGTCCAAAGGTAGGGATCAACTAGGAGGAGACTAAAATACTAAAAAAATCTTAAATTATTCCACATTTTTAAAAATAAATCCCTTTACTTTCATTTTTTATTTCTATCCAAATAAATCTTCATTTTAAATGAGAAATTGATTTGTATTAAAGTTTAGGTAGGTAAAAATTAAAAGTACAAAAATTTATTTGGATTAAATTAAAGATACATGACTTATTTAAGTATAAATTAAAATTTTAATTGTGTAATGAAAATAGGTTAATAGGCAAATTTGTCATTGTACTATACATGGATATTGAAATTAGATATAATAATTTATTTTAACTGATATTTACTATTATACTTTTAGATTAAGTGTAAATTTACCACTATAGTTCAACTCAATATTGAATTTTGACACTTTATTTTTACTTGATTGAATTTTGACACTAAATTTTGAGTCTTGATCGAATTTTATTACTAAATTTTGATTTTAAGACAAAATCTAATTAAAAAATTTTCTTCAAACACTTTATTTTCATAATTAGGGCTTAATAAATTAATTAATAAAGGATGATAAAAAATTAAGCTTTAACTCTTCATAACATAAAAATTGTATGTTAATTTTTTAATTTTTATATTTTTTTAAATTAATTTTATTTTTAAAATTTTTAAAATCAAATTTAAGTGGCAAAATTAAATCAAATATTAAAGTTTAGTGTCAAAATTTAATTAAATAAGAGTACAATGGCAAATTTACCTTAATCTAAAATATACAGCGGCATATATCAATTAAAATAAAATAAAATGATAAATTTTAATATCTATATATAATACGTTAGCAAATTTACCTGTTATCCAATAAAAATAAGATTATTATTTGATAAACTAAAAGTGGAGATTTTTTTTTTTTTAACTCTATATAAACAGAGCTAAAACAATGCAAAGTGTCCTATTTATTTAATTTTTATTTTTTTAAATATTGACATATGATAATATTTTAATCTCACTTTTAGAGTTAAAAAATTTTAGTGATAATGCATTAAATAATTATTCATAAAAATATGAAAGTTTATCTAAGTGAGGTTATAAAGTTCAAAGATTTGTTTTGGCATTTCAACCCTAGAAGAAACGTAAGAATTTCTTTGTTAGGAAATTACTTGGAATCAAGAAGATTGAAAACACAAAGTCTTCAAGAAATGCATGGAAAAGAAGCCCATTTTCCTGGAAGATAGCACCGTTCTAAGGATCGAGTAGCTCATCTGATTTGAAGTAAGTCGAACTTGAGTTTCACTTTTGTGGTTGGAGTTGATCCGATAAATCTTGAGTTATTATTTATTTAATAAATAATATTTTATTTAAATTTAATTATAAAATTAATAAAAAATTAATATAAAAAAATTTTTAAAATATTTTTTTAATAATAATTCGAGCTTAAAGATTGAATCGAAAATAAAAAAAAAATTAAAATTTTTTCAAGTAATTGCCCGACCCACGATGAACACCTCTAATCCATCCCATCTTTTACATATTTTTAGCATCTCAAAGATAAAAAAAAAAAAAAACACAAAAACTATAGGAGAAAAGGACTAGGATTTAAGATTTCCTTTTGGAAAAAAAAAATTGTATCTCAGCACTGATAAAAATAGACATGATTTGCTTACGATACAAACACATTGATAAATGTCATTTGCTTTTAATTTTGTTTAATTGTTTGGACTAAATATATATATATATATATATATACTATTATACATTATTAATAAATAAATAGCGGATAATACGTCCCCAACACAAAATCTAAATAAATATAAAGTACAAATTCATTTCTATGTAAATGGGGATCGTAATTCTATTTTTCCTCAAGTCATAATTAAGCATCAATGATTAATTAATGAAATGCTGCAAATCTTTAATGAATATGAGATTTAAAAAAAAAAGTTTGATAAGATAGTAATTCTTCCAATTTATCTAAGAAATAAAAAATAAAAAAAATTTGATTCTTTTAACTATATATGAACTTGTGATTTCAGATTTTAAGGTAGAAAAACTCTATTGTAATTCTATAAACATAGGATATTAAAGAGTTAATTAGTTAAATCTGGTAACTTTTAATACGATACAATTACACGATATAAATATGATACGGAATACGATATAACATAACAAAAATAGATTAATATATCAAAATTCATCTAAATATATAATATTTAAAACAAGATTATAATATACAAATGTATAAATATGATATAAATATATGAATTATTACGTTGAAATTAGGCATGAAGTAAAAATTGCATGGATTTTTTTTTTTATTTCTCCCAATCAATTACATGGTTGGCTTAAGATTTAGTTGCCATAACAATTCAAGGGTAGATAGGATGTGATAAACGTGGTCCAAGTCATTATCTACCAATTAAAAAAGACATAAAAACAGCGTAATATATCAACTATAAATGAATATAATGGGCAGCGACTTGCTAGTCAAGTAAGTTCGTAATGATTCTATATATTTTTTCTTATATATATATAAATTAACTTAACAATTTGTGCATTTATATTTATTTTATATTATTTTAAAATATTATTAATAATATTTAAGTTATTATATATTTATATAAATTTTGATATATTATTAATTCATATTATAAAATTTTGTTATATTTTCATATCCGTATCATGATAATATTATTTTTCATAATATATGATATTTTATTTTATGCTTTTATTATTTTTTAGATGTATAACTTTATTGTATCCAAAATTATTTGATGTAGTTATACATTAATCTTAATTGTGGTGCCTTAAATACTTTTTGCATTTGTCATTTTCATGGGAAAAAAAATGTTTGAAGCTTTCTAAAGTCTTAACTAAATGGGAAGATTTAGCCAATTATAATGCTTAGGGTCCCACCAAGGTTTTATGTATGGTGAAACCCAAACGTTCAACCGAAGTTTGATTGACTTAAAATTGATATTTATTTATTTATTGCAAACGCTTGATTTTTTGGGGTCATATTACAATGATTTCATATATATTTCCACTTTTATCAGAAAGGCTTTGTTTGAGGAAAGGACTCAAAAGTATAGACCATGAAAATTGGCCTATTTTCAGGACATATCAGTGTATAATTAAAAATTATTCGATTAACGAGTGTTTATAAATATGGATTAAATTGAAGTATGATTTAATAATTATAATATCGAATCTTATTTTTTTTAAAGTAAATAAAAATTTTTGGATCATCAACGAAGAGATGGTTCGGTCATATTCGAGTACAAAATATCATTGGATTAAATATAGATTATTAATATGACTTGATAATTTTAATTATTAATCATCAAAGTTTTTTATTTAAGGAACTCAAGAAAAATGTTAACCAGCATTTGGTCATACTGGTCAAGATGATTAATGAATTGTTTTTTTTTCTTATATTTAAAATAAAGTAATGAATTACATATAAAATATTTTTTAATTAATGTTTATAAACATCCCTTAATCACACCAAAAAAACTTATAGTTTTAATTTTTAAGAGCACTAGAATTAATTGGAGCAAAAATTTTTTATTTAAATATCAACCTATATATAATGATACTGATTAAGAGAATCTATATATATATATATATATATAATGTAATATTTTTTATGAATTAGTAAAAATAATATATTAAATATAAAATTTTTATAAATTAATAATTAAAAAATTAATTAAAATTAATATAGAAACCTATTAAAGATTAAAGGAATCCTCCTTTTTTTGTACACATGATTTATCATTACTGTAAGAGCAAGTTGGGGAAAACTCATTGGATAATGGGAATGATGAAAAAAAGAAGCTGTAGAGCATCTAAAATCTATCATCTCAGCATGTCTTGGTTGAATAAATTCTAGCAGCTTTTCTGGTGAAAATTTTGTAATCGGTCCAAGTAAAAAACAAAATACAATTATGCAAATTGCAAAAGGTCGACGCCTTTGTTTTACTCTCTCTCCCTCGCTTTTAGACGATCAAAGCTAGACACTTTGGGACCCCTAATTAAGTTTGCTTTTGATCTACATTATGACTAGCACTATTGTTCTTCACATAAACCCCCCATAATTCCATCAAACATGAATTGAAGAAGGAAATAAAAGAGGAAATTAGCCTTAATAATTTGCTAGAAAAATACTTCATCTAAACAAGAGATATCGAGAGTTTAATCTTGAGAAACAGGAGATTTTGGCTTCACATTATTTGCAAATTAATTTCATTTATAAAATGTAAAATACAGAGAACAATAGTTGTGTGTATGTACATACATACACACACACTAGAATTTGATTAATGAAATAAAAAAAATAAATACCCTTTTTATTGTTTTATTATGTTAATTTTAAAATTTTAATAATTTATTTAATTAAACTAATATTACTTAACTCGTTAAACCAAACAGTCAAAAACTGTAATAATAAATAATATAGATACATATATGAAAAGGTTTGATGAATTGGAAACGTACAAATTTTAGTTAATTTATATATATATAAAAAAAAAAGAAATAAAGTAAAGTTTGGTTAAACCTAAGCCTTTTATATCGTACAAAAATTGAATGTATAGATTTAGATTCTGAAAACAAATCATGAGAGTTCATAATTTCATGTTCAAAAAGATGAAAAGAACAAGAGATGTTATATATTCCCAATTTTAGAGATTTTAAAGATCAACATCAAGTATGATTCGATTCATTGGAGAGGCAAACCAAGTATACATATATATATATATATATTATTCTTTTATAAAAGTATAAAATCAGATCTGAGTTGAGGGCTTCTTTTTTATCTCTAGAAAAGACATCGTACTAGTAGAATAGAATCAATCTTCCTTTTTAAGTTTCTTAACATTTACACTATTGACTACATACCTCGTTTAGGTAACCTATAATATCATTAATTGTTTATTCAATATGTATTTTAAAGAATATATTAATATTTAAATGTAATAATAGATTTAAAAATAATTTTAATATTTAATTTTAATATAATTTATTTATTTATGGATCGAACTTATTAAATTAGGCAAATTATGGTACGAGTCCATGACGACAATTGATGTTACTCGATTGTGTTGAGGGAGGGACAGGGAAGTAGTTATAAAAATTATTCAAACCTATATCAGTAAATTCTAACTAAAGATCCCAAGATTGTCCGTACATAAATTATTTTTGGGCTCGCGGCGACACAAAACTCTCAAATCCCTATGCCAATCAGTGCACAGAGTCCACGAATCTTGGGCTTCCAAAAATTAACTCGCACCCCTCGTTTTAATACAAAATAACGAAACCACCCTTTTCTTGCATTTACATGGCGAAATTATCTTCTAGTGGTCCCCACGAGGGGGGGCAATCAATTTTTTTTATTATTTTTTGGTTCACAAATTCGAAGGAAACCAGAGATAGTAAAGAAAGCATCTTGCTTTTCCCCGGCTTTTCCGAGAAAAGTAACTAAAAAAGAAAGAGAATTTCTATGTTGCCCCCCAGTCCCACTCTCAGAAAATTTACCAGATTTGTCTTTTCAAAGGTCACATAAACAAAACACTCCCTGCCTTCGAATCTTTCTTAAATTTTCTTTTAGTATGACAATTAAATCCAATTTATGTAGTTTATATATTAAACCAGTTTTTTATCCGTTTAATTAATAAACAATTTAATGTAATATATTATATTAATTAAATAATAAGTTTTCCATTTAACTGATACAATTAATTGACCAGTCTTTTTTAATAATACTAATGATAGATAAAATCGTAAAAATAACACTAAAAGGGGGTCAAAAGGTTATTGAATTTGCTCCACTTCTGTAATATACTAAAAGGGCATGATTTAGAGGCTTAATTTGGAAATTACTATGAAGTCTCTTTAAAACTTCTTTTGAAACACAAATGCTTTTCATTTCCCATTGAATATGTGACGTACTCTTAACTTAAGCTTCACATAACATTACTCTTATAACCAGAACCCCCATCATAATGTAATCTCCACGTAAATTCCATTCCACCCACAATTGGTAAATTCAACAAACGTTGCTGTAGTTTCAATAACTTCAAAAGCTATAAGCTTTCAGTTTCTGATACATAAAAAAAAAAAGTTACTGTTTGATTATAAACCAGAAAACTGCCTCTTGGTTACCAGCCGATAGATTAATTTATTACAAATCATGGATGTGCCAAAAAATGGTGGAGAAAAAATACATGTTAAATTGACCCCTTTGTTGTTGGGGGGGGGGGGGAGGGGTTATTATCTGCTTGATTTTTAGCTGCTATAACCGATTAGCCTATCCTAGCTTCCTCATCTGCTAAACCAAAATCACAGCAAAACTCCAGTTGATTTCACGCACAATCTCGTACATCGATATTACGTTCTCAACAATCAACAAGAAAATGATACGTCATTCCAAGAGATCTAACCGTCTATTTTGGATAACTTCTTGAAGGAAATGAACGTCATGCTGCGATAAACACAGAGCACAATGATTCATCAAAAACATAAAGGAAAATAATAAAGAGATGAGACAGAGAGCAAATGCCAGACTTTGGGAATTATAGTATGGAAAATACGTAGTAACACCCGAAAGCATATTATAGAAGTACTCATGCAAGAGATATTACCTCTCAAAAAGACCAACTTTAAGAATTACGTCAGCCAAATTCAAATTAGCTTTTCCAACAATTTTAATGAGCTTCGTTCTATCCACTGTGAAACTTCAAGTCTTTTCCATTGCACGATTGATACCCGCAAACTCTTCAACCATACCACAAACCTGAATGACATGGAGAGAAACCATATTCAGTCCCCATGGGAAATACATCGCAGAATAACAGGCTTTCAAGTTAAAATGTGAACAAACACCTGCTTTCATAGTAAATTGCTAAATATTCACACTACAAATGCTTCACGCAAATTAATTGAAGTACCTCTGAAACGAAATCATCCAATGCAATGCTTTGATCAAGAAAATTTCCAATAATGCGGATGCTATCAGTTGCCGAAGTTTTGAGAACAATGTGGTCTGGTCCTCCCTGCATATCCTTTAGCCAACAGTAGCTGCTCCTTTACACAATAATCAAATCCAAAAAATCAAAATAGAAGACAGAAAATCAGTTTGTGAAGAGAATGTAAACGACAGATAATCTAAATCTTTATCATTTGTTATGAGAAACATTTAATATACAGGGTAATCAAAGAAATAGGAAAATCCCTTCTATTACTCAAAAACTTCATATAGAGTGTCACTGGAGCACTTTGAACCAAAACGCTGATGAATATGGCCAACAGTTTTGTCCACTCTCTCTTCTGATAAAACTAAACTTGGTTTTTTATGGCCATTTGTCACCATGGGTAATGATATAATATAAGATAAGGCAGTTTCAGAAACAAAAAAAATTAGAACTCATGAATACAGCCAACAGTTTTGTCCACTTTCTCTTCAAATAACACTAACCTCGATTGTTTACAGCTATAAGTCTGTCGCAACATGCCGAGCCGTGAATCTGTGGACCAGGTGTCTATGGAGTCATCATTGCAAATAATATTAATATAAGAGAGGCATTTTCAGCCAAAAAAAAAAAATTCTGAACTGGTATAGTATAGCGTACTAAATGTACCCTACCCCCCAAAAGGAAAGAACAAGATACTATTGAAGGATTTTACCATCTTTCCTCATTTATGTTAGCAATCCAGAAGCTTTGGTCCGAACTATTTTGAGGTGGCTCTCAACTTCAGGGTCCTCAATGTTAAGCAAGACGGCAGATCCATACTGAAAAACAACCATGTAACGATAGCCGCTGAGGTGCTGACTTTGTCTTTCATTCCAAGGGCCTAAAGCCAAAGAGGAGGTGGAGTAAAGAAGTTGGTCGATCTATCAACAGAAAATGCCATTCGAAGACTTGGTAGATTACTTATAAAAGCAATAGTTCAACCCAACATGTTATTCAACTGATGACATTCTTAGCCAACACCGCATATGCGGAGTTGGCTAATATACCAGTGATAGGTAAAGACGTATTGGACACAAAAGATAAAGGTCGCCTAAAGAATGAACTAAGGATGCTAACGGAATGATCATAATCAAACTCAAAATTCAACATGGAAAAGAATATTCATTCTTGTAGGCATATGCAACGAGAAAGGAACTTCTGCATCATAGCTCAGCCTTAGACCTGGTCATTGGTAGAAACTATTAAATCTTAACAATTTAACAAATAAAGTTTTTTTTTTCCCAATGATCAAGAAAATCAACACCGAGAACAATCTCATTTAAACAGAAAATTCGTAAACAGTGGGAATATATCCATAAACAGTATGAACAAGTTTAATTGGAATTAAAAGAACAAAATACGTTTGCCAAACATCTTAAAGTAATATCTGGAGGGAAATCACAAAATCTGATGGCAATATAATTTGATAAACGGGAAGGAGGAGGTACAATGTTGCTTAAATCCTCAGCTTGCATACTCTTCAAATCGATACTGCCAAAACCATAAGTCCATAAGTCTAAGAATAAAACCCAACCCACTAACAAAAAAAAAAAAAAAAAGCAATACACAAAAACAGTAACACGATCAAAGGAATTAAGTTAAACGAGCTAACAAAAACTCATATCTTGAATATCCATTGAGGTAAATATAGAATACCCAGAAACACCCAAGCTTAAAATTTGAATCGCTGAATATCAGGACGCAAACTTAGTGCAAAGGAAATAAGCATTGATGGGAATCTTGCCGGTATGCTCTTCTTCTTCTTGGGGAAGAAATCCATGATTTTAGTTGGGGAAATCAGGTGATCCATGATCAGAATCACTGCTATACATAGAATCTTGGGATGGAAGAGCAAAGAAAGGTCTTGTAAAGAGAAAACGGAGAGTTAGTGGGGTTTACGGAAGGGGATGGGGAAAGACGTCTGAAACACTACTGGTTTAATTAATTTGTATATTTTATCACTCTCAAATAAATTTGAATCTTTGATTTAATATTCAAACACTCTTAATTTTTAATGCATATTTAAATAAAATATTGGTATACATTATTTTTTTATTTAAAATAAAAATTTATTTTGTACAATAGGAGTATAAGCTTACTTAAAATTAATCAATTCATGATTTTTTTTATAATAATTAAATATAATTTTAAAATTAATTAAATTTGCATTATTTATAATTAAAAATTAGATAAAACAAAGAATAAAAATATATTTATTTTTCTTTCAAAATGATATAATAAATAACGTCTCAAGTTTAATATAATATATATATATATTTTCACAATCTCAATAAAATTGCTGAAATTTTTAAAATTGAAAAATAAATATGTTCCAATTAAATCTCGAGGTAGCAGTGCCTTTTAAACGAATTTGCTGCATTTGAAAATGGAGAGCGTTGACTGATTTTCTATCGTCGGAACGGATTATAATAATAAATTAGTTTTTAGAATGTTTGTTTGCATTTTGTTGGGTTTAGATTTGTTTCTGGTTTGAAATATATTAAAATAAATAAATAATTTTTATTTTTATTTTTATATTACTATTTATATAGTGTTATAATTAATTTTCTTAAAAATATTTTATTTTAATTTGAATTGCAAAAGTAATATCTCAATTTAATTTAACAAAAATTAAAGAATTAAACTCCCGAAGAAGCCTACCTTTGAGACATTTATGTTTTTAGACAATTTCACAGAGGATAATTTGTCAAAACATTGGCATGATTAATAAATCCTATGGCTAAAATAATAAGAAAGTTTATGAATTTTATCACTTTATTTTGATCAAGTTTATATTTTTATTGTATACAAAAAGTTTCTAAATTTTAAACTATACTTAAAGAAGTTTTTCCATCTAACAACAGAAAAAGCAATTTGAAGACTTGGCAGATCACTCATAAAATATATATATATATATATATATATATACTTTAACCCAACTTATTACTCAACTGATAACATTCTTAGCGAGCAACACCACGCATGCAAACTTGGTTAATATGCTAGTGAGTAGTAACAGATCAGTGTATTGGACACTAAAGATAAAGGTAGCCTAAAGAACGAAGTGAGGATGCTAATGATACAATCATAATCAAACTCAAATTTCAACATGGGAAAGAATACTGTCATTCTTGTAAGCATATCCAATGAGAAAGGAACTTCTTTATCATAGCTCGGCCATGGACCAGATCATTGATAGGAACTATTACGTCTTAACAATTTAACAAATAAAGTTTTCTTCCCCAGGGATCAAGAAAATTAATACCACTGAAAATTCCTAAACAATGGAAATTAACTGCATATGAATAAGTTTAATTGAAGTTGAAGGAACAAAATTCGTTTGTTAAACATCTTACAGTAATATCAGGAGGGAAATCACAAATTCTGAGGGCAAGATAATTTGATGAACGAGAAGAAGGAGATACAATGTCGCTTAAATTCTCATCTTGCATACTCTTCAAATCGCTACTGCCAAAACCATAACTCCGTAAGTTTGAAAAGAAAAGCCAACCCACCAACAACAGAAACTCAATATAACCAAAAAAAAAAAGTAACAAGAGCAAAGGTATTAAATCAAACAAGCTAAAAAATCATATCTTGAATATCCATTGAGTTAAAAATACAATACCAAGAAACACCCGAACTTCAAATTTGAAACACTGAATATGAGGAAGCAAACCTAGCGCAAAGGAGATAAGCTTTGACGGGGATCTTGCCAGTTTTCTCTTCTTCTTCGTTTTGGGTGACAAATCCATGATTTTGGTAGGAAAAATCTGGAGATTCATGGTCAGAATCACTGGTATAAATAGAAACTTGAGATGGGAGAGCCGAGAAAGGTCTTGCGAAGGGAAAATGAAGAGTTACTGGGTTTAAAGAAGAGGATAGGAAAAGAGGTCTGTTTCCTTCGAGAGGAAGGGAATGGGGACGGGATTTTGAAGACTGTGCCAAGAATTAAATATATAATTTGAAGTATCCATTCACAATTCATGTTCAATTTTTAATTGATATTGGTGGGATTCATGGAGGAGGTGAGTCCCTCTGATTCCTATTTCCTTTTTTTTTTTTTTTGTTATAGATTCCCTCTAGTTACCATCACTTGAGACCGGAGTTGGGCATAAAATTTAGAGTTTTTTATTTTTTTTTTAAATGGGTTTTATTGGTCTCTTTTCCATGAGAAGCAACTATATGTTTGAAAAGATTTGGTGGCTGTAAAAAATATTTGTTCGATTTGAAAGAACTTGACCCGTCCAATACCTGTTGAGATAAGAAATTTAATGGAGTCTCTAACCAGCTCAAACCAATCCATATAAATTTATGGATTATATATATATATATATATGTTTCGGGCAATGTATCATTTTATATTATATATACTCTAAATGATTGAATTAAAAAAATATAAATTATATAAAAATTTAATTTTTCATCCATACAAACTCTCAAAATACTATATTAGTACTAATTCTTTAATTTTTAAACAATTAACAACCAGTAGGGAAATCAAAAAAATTATGAAAAAGTAAAACAAGTAATTTTGTTGCCAAATTTTCAATGAAATCGCAAAGACACCAATTAAGAAGAGGCCCGTTCTTCGATGCACTCAGTGAGTACCGATTTCCCTTCCCTTTGTTTTCGAGATGGCTTAGTTTATGTTTAGTTCGTAAGTACAAAGTCGTAATAGAATAGAATATGGATGAAGTAAAATAATTGTTTATAGTAATTTAATTTAGTGAAATAAAATAATATGAATTTAATTTTTTTTTTTTGTAGAGGTCAAATTTTTTAAGGTAATTTATTTAGTGAAATAAAATAATATCAGTTTGAATTTTTTTTGTAGAGGCTAAATTTTTTAAAGTAATTTTTTACTTCGGTCGAAATCAGAATACCTATTTACATTTATTATTATATATTATCAATAAGTAATAAAAATTAGTATTACATAAAATACAAAAGCTATATAATTATATTATTTATTATAAAAGTTTATTATCATATGTAATAAAAGTATGTATCACATATTTTTATTATAATTACACGTACATATTATAATTTACATCCATCATTAAAGTGTAATTAATATTTGCATGTAATATTTGTTATAGGTAATATATAAGTAAAAATCTTTAAAAATAATATTTATATATAATAAATTATGTATAAACGTTATCAGATAACGTATAAATATTATAGATTTATATAAAAATATTATCAAAACTGTAATATATTTATGTAAAATATTATTTCAAGAAAATTAAATATAATTTATTCAAAATAATTTTTGATTTTTTGTTAAATATATTATATATGTAGGAAATTAATCTTCCAGTAATTTTTGAAGTTTAAAAAAAATATTTTTATTTTATTTATATATTTTTAATACTAGTAGTAAATATGTTATATTAATAAAAAATTAATACTTTAATATTTTTATGTAAAATTGTAATGTTTGTATGTAATTCGATGATATTTATATATAACAAATTCTATATAAACATTACCTTCAAAGATTCTTTACACAAATACATTATTTATAATACAAATTACATATAAACATTATGTAAATTATAATATTTATGTGTAATATTAGTAATATTCAATTGTAATTCTTACCAACTAATAAAAAATTTAAATTTCAATATAATATTAAATTTTTACTAAAATAATATATTTATTACTAATATGAAAAGAGTTCAAACATATAAAAATATAAAACTTTAATATAAAAAATTACTAAAAAAATTAATTTCATACACAAATATAATATATTTAATAAAAATCAAAAATAATTTTGAAAAAATTATATTTAATTTTCTTAAAAAGAGTTTTTTACATAAATACATTTCAGTTTCAATAATATTTATATAAATTGTATCGTTTGTATATAATTCAATAATATTTATATGTAATTTGTTATATACAAATATTATCTTCAAAATTTTTTTATGCAAATACATTATCCATTACACATATTATAAATAAATATTAACTACACTTTAACAATTTATGTAAATTGTAATATTAATGTGTAATTTCGATAATCTTTAATAGTAATTCTTTTTAACTAATAAAAAGTAAAATTTTATTATAAAAATACATAAAATATTACTTAATTAAAATATTAAATTCATATATTCGTATCGTATTTATATATTTTATTGTGTCATAATTATCTTTAAGATATCTTATATTTATATAAATTTTGATATATAATAATTCTTATAGAAATGTTAAAAATTTATTTTTTATATTAATATTTATACATTTTATAATTAAATTTAAATAAAAATATTTTTATTAATTAAATAATATTATCAGATAAAAAATAAATAA
>JBBYHK010000006.1:11306316-11322573 GCA_038382065.1 Adansonia grandidieri | reverse complement strand
TGGGGATGAGGGGGTTGAGATTGATCTTCAGGACGATCCTATTGGTTCTTGCAATACTTCATAGGGCAAGTTCACATCGAGTCCAACCTCTTTCAAGAATTGCTATTCATAAAGAAACATTTGCTCTTGACGACCGAGCTTATGTTAAAGCCTCTCCTACTGTTCTAGGAGTCAATGTAAGCTTAAATTGCAGCTCCTTTGTAATTATTCTTTCTCTAATCTACATATTTACTTCTCATGGTTGTTAAAGTTCAGCTTTTCTGAATTACATGCTCTTTTTGAATTCTTTCAACTCTTTATTGGGTCATTGAATTCTGACGTGTTGGGGCTGATGCAAAAATCGTCGCTATGTTAGGGTCAAAATACACAATGGGTTACGGTGGAATATAGTTCTCCAAACCCATCAATTGATGATTGGATTGGAGTATTTTCTCCTGCAAATTTCAGGTAGAATTGCATGTCGAAACCTTCCCTTTGAATATTTACTTCTGCAGAACTTATGTATGTTGTTTTACTTTAATCGAGCTTAGTAGTACTAATCTGACGGTATACCTTGTTAATTCGAAACTTTCAGTGCATCAACCTGCCTAGCAGAAAATCCTAGGGTTTTTCCTCCATTATTGTGCTCTGCACCTATTAAGGTTCATGTGAACACTTCTTCGCCTTGATATTTTCGAGTTTTGTTCTGTAGCCTGCTTTCAATTATTAATGGAATATGTTACAATTAGTAAGATTAACCATCTTCTTTCAACAGTTTCAGTATGCAAATTACACAAATCCCGACTACAAAGATATGGGAAAAGGGTCCTTGAAGCTTCAGTTGATTAACCAGAGATCAGAGTTCTCTTTTGCATTATTTTCGAGTGGTTTGTTAAATGTATGTTAATGCATTGTAGTATACCTCTCATATGAAAACTAGCTAGGCTTACACAATTATCTTACAGAAAGAACTAGATTTTTGCTCTCCATTTTTTTCCCTTGATGGAAAGATTCATCCACGGAGAAACCATCATTTAATAATGATTCTCACAACTGATTATGAAATGTTATGAATTGCAGGCAACGAAATCAATTCCAGCTATGTCAGCTACATGTATTTGGCTATTTGGCTGTATCTATTTGACTCTTTCCCATTTGTCTTCTTTACCCCTATACTTAACGATTTTAGAATTCTACATTCTTTGAGTACCTTCATTATTACTTTTGAGCCAATTTTATATTTATACTGGCCAGTATGTCTTATATAATTTTCCTTGTCATCAACTGTTGGTGATGCAGTATCCCTGGGAAAATGTTTTTTTTGTTTAAAGTGAATCTGCTCAAATTTGCCGAGTTCAACTTTTCCTGTCCCTCAAAGTTGTATGATGGTTTCCAAGGATGATAGAAACATCCATTTTACATGTTCCATGTGAACATAAGAGCTTATTTGCTTAACTTGCTGATGGTCTTTAACAAAGTTCTCTGAAATTTTGCTGTTAGAATCAATTTCAGGGGGTATTGAATATGGAAAATCATTCCAACTCCCTAACGAACTTGTTTCTTGTCATTGTATAGAGGATACTGATTTTGTGTTCATCTTCGTATAATCCTATCTTCCAATATTACACCTTGTTCTTCTCAATACTTGGAAATTACATTTTTCTATAATTATGTGGTTTTTTTCTTGATTTCCCTTTTTTTTCTTCTCAATCTGTTATGCTCCTCGATCGTGTTTAACACTACATATCTTACGAAAATTATGATTGTTTTCTGAAATTGCTGCTGGTTAATCCTTTCAGCGGTTATTTATTACTTTTTTCCTTATTTTGTGCTATAATAGCCAAAGCTGGTGGCAGTGTCAAACACTGTATCTTTCGCAAATCCAAATGCCCCGGTTTACCCACGCTTAGCACAAGGAAAAGAATGGAATGAAGTAAGTTAATTTCTTTTGTTATTATTCTATTTTTGAGCTTACGTTCAATCCATAATATAGTCTCAACCTCATTGCTCAGATGACAGTAACATGGACTAGTGGATATGGGATTGATGAAGCAGAACCCTTTGTTCAATGGGGTCCAAAAGGAGAACATCAAGAACATTCCCTAGCTGTTACTCTGACTTTTGAACGTAACAGCATGTGCGGTATGCAGCTCTTAGGACATGAATTCTATTTCCATGAGATTTATCTCAAAATTTATAAGCATTTGCAACTTTAGGATAGAAATATCTTTGTAATAGAATAGAGTATTAAATAGAGCAGCGACACCTTAGCGTACTGGACCAATAAGTAATAGCATAAAAAAAAAGAGTAATGGTTAATTCTCTTTAAGTTCTATTAATTTGAACAACTTGGTTGTACTTGTTCTCGGTTATGGTGTTAATCCTGCCATTTTGGCTTATCTTAGGCAACTTGAGCAGTGGGATTTTGCTAGAGATATAGTTTCAATTTGTATTGTGGTTTTCTTGTACCCAGAAACGGTTCTTTACAGACTAAATCAAAGCGGATTTCATTTGTTGATTTTAAACTTTACTCGACAGTTGTGGGTTTTTTTTTTTTTTTTTTTTTGCATCTTCCTTGTCCTTTTCCTTTTCAGAACTTAGGATGCCTCATCTGACGATTTGTGCAGGTGCACCAGCAAGGACAGTTGGGTGGCGTGATCCTGGATATATACATACCAGCTTTCTTAAAGAGTTGTGGCCGAACAGAGTGTATGTTATATATTGAACTCTGATCTAAGTTCATAATTGCTTCCTAAGTTTCTTTAAAAAGGAGTATCCTTTAGTAAATAATTTATTTTGATAATCACTGTAACTTACACGAATTAGCCAAACAGCAACAAATTCTATACGTTTTCCTTCCTTTATGTGATTCATAAATTCAGATAGGATTAATCCAAAGACATTTGTTTGCTCCTATTAATATTTGTATGCAAGTTATAATTCAATAAGCTTCCCATTTACTGTGTAGGTATACCTACAAACTGGGGCATAGATTGTTCAACGGTACATATATTTGGAGTCAAGAATACCAGTTTCGAGCATCTCCATTTCCGGGTCAAAATTCTTTGCAACATGTAGTCATTTTCGGGGATATGGGAAAGGTTTGAATTCAATTTGCAACTTGTAAAAACATAGGAAGTATGAAGCTGCATTTCCCTTAGTCTTACTGTAATCTTTTGTTAGCATCCTACTGCAGCACTTGGCATTGCTCAGTCTATCCTACACCTTGTATCAACAGAAATACATAAAGTTTGTCATGTTTTATTGTTTTGCACAAAAGAGGCCTCGGCCTAGGAATGGAGTGGCAAATACTAGGATTGAAACCCTAGAACTATGGGATGCCACCTCTTAAGGATAACTACATGAATCAACTAGGCAAAGCCCTAGGTTCAAGTTTTGGTTCCTTTTTTAATTTCAGTACGAAGTTCAGTTACATTCCTGACTTGCAGTTTCTTGAATTTAAAACTTTCATCTCGCAGGATGAAGCTGATGGCTCTAATGAATACAATAATTTCCAGCGCGGCTCTCTTAACACTACTAAACAGCTTATTGAAGATTTGAAAAACATCGACATAGTATTTCACATCGGAGATATATGTTACGCTAATGGATACCTTTCACAGTGGGACCAATTTACTGCACAGATTGAGCCTATTGCATCAGCTGTGCCTTACATGATTGCAAGGTTCGCCACAATTTTTACTAGCATGCCTTGCTTGAGTTTGTATTTTCCTCATCTGATTTTTACCTTATGTGTCGCACAATGTTGATTTTTTCTTTTTTTTTTTTGGTTTAGTGGTAACCATGAGCGCGACTGGCCTGGAACCGGATCCTTCTATCAGAACATGGATTCTGGAGGAGAATGTGGTGTGTTGGCTGAAACTATGTTTTTTGTCCCTGCTGAGAACAGGGCTAAATTATGGTATGAGCCTTTCTTCACTCTCAACCTTTTTTCTGGTGCCAAGTAAGACGTAGTATTGATATAGGGAAGGGGTTATAAATACGGGGATTCAAACCCTAGACTTTCTGGATGCCACCTTTTAAGAGTGGCTGTATGACCTAATGAGTTAAACTCTGGTTTCTTGTTAACTTCCAACTTTAAATGCACATTCTGATGGTTTTTCTCCAAGTTGTTGAGAACCATATTTTAGTCTTAATGGGATAAGTTTCTGCCACTTGCAAACTCAATGAAGTCACGGAATTAGTCCCAACCTAGAAATTATTTAAATTATTTATCTTAGTCCGCTGCTAATGCTGGCTATTCTGCTTTCTTTTGAGTACATGAAACTACAGTTTCTGTATGAGTTCCTGCATGACCAATGTCTTGATCTTCATTTTCTACTGCAAGTTGTTTGTATTGGGTTCCATTTTGGCAGGTACTCTACTGACTATGGCATGTTCCGATTCTGCATAGCCGACACGGAACACGATTGGAGAGAGGGAACTGAGCAATACAAATTCATTGAGCACTGTCTAGCGTCAGTTGACAGACAAAAGCAACCATGGCTGGTCTTTCTTGCTCATCGGGTGCTTGGCTATTCTTCTGGCATCAGTTATGCCGTAGAAGGATCATTTGCAGAACCCATGGCAAGGGAGAGCCTTCAAAAACTCTGGCAGAAATACAAGGTTGACATTGCCATCTATGGCCATGTGCATAATTATGAAAGGACATGTCCCATATACGAGGTACTCCTAAAACTTTTAGAAATATTTAAGACTCCTTTTCTGCCTTTTGTTAACATAAACTCACTTAGGGAAAAAGATATGTCCTAAACAAGCCCGGGATTTAAAAAAGATGACAGCCAGCAGGTTTTGAATTTGAATCTTAGCATCTACAATCCCTTACCCTATTCCCCCGAGCTGCGGCCTTTTTTTTTAACAAAAAAGGATAAATGCTGAACAAGATTTTGGAAATGGTATTTGGTACAGAATCAATGTGTTATCAATGAGGAACATTACTATAAGGGCACACTGAAGGGCACAATACATGTAGTTGCTGGTGGCGGCGGAGCAAGCCTTTCAACATTCACCACCCTCAAGACTAGCTGGAGTTTATATAGAGACTATGATTACGGATTCGTAAAACTTACTGCATTCGACCATTCGAACCTGCTGTTCGAATACAAGAAAAGCAGCAATGGAAAGGTTTACGACTCTTTTAGAATATCCAGGGATTATAGAGACATCTTGGCCTGCACCGTGGATAGTTGCCCAGCTACAACACTTGCATCCTGAAAATAGTTCAAAATATGCTCATGTGATGTCTTAGGTCACTGGCACAGCATGCTGCTTGAAAATATTATATGCAAATCTGAGCCCCCCAAAACTCCATATTTTTGCCTGTAAATATTGGAACTGAAATAGGAATAATTTTGGGTTATCTCAATATATATATATGTTTTCTTTTCTCCTAATCTTTTGTTAAAATTACCATTTGAGCTAATTAAGCTTCCTTGTTTAACTTGAAGTCACAATACTGCTAAATGCCCTTTTTGCAATCTCTGGGCTTCATTGGTTGATGCTATTGGTGAAACAGGAGCAGATTTTGAAACTAGTCTAGTCCACACCAGAAAAATTAGTTAAGAGCATTTAGTTCACTGGGGTTGTTAGTTTTTTTTTTTTTTTTTTTTCTCTGCGAGGTACGTCTCAGACCATGTCACCATCATCATCCATAAGGTGCTCTAATTCATCCTGAACCTGAAATTTCAATCTAAAATCAATTATATAAGAAACAAAGCTAGAGTAGCTATACCCATTTCAAAAGCTACTGCATAGAAAGGCCAAACTTTGAGTATATTCGTATTGTTTTCATATACGTTTTAAGGTATTATCTCGCTGTGCTAATAAATGGAAAGTGAGTAGTTAAAACTTAAGAACTTGAAAGATGCCTAAAACGCAAAATCTACTAAGTTAGTTTGAAAAACGAAGAACAAAAAAATTCAGAAAACAGCGCTACTCCATCCAGAATCTAACTTCCATTTTTTCTTTTAAAAGAAAAATTAGTTCCATTTTTTCTCCAACATTTATAATTGAATTACTATACAAACAAAATGAAAAATCAGTTTTTTTGTCTTATAATTTGGGTCTCAATTATAGTTGTTGTTGTTGTAAATTCAATCTCTATCTTCACCGAATATTCAGGAATCATATCAGTGCTTTTCATGTTAATAATCCCTATTTTCTTAAATTTAATAGGTAAATGTGAATTTTACTCTGTTGAATGCCTGAAGGCAGCTGATGAAAGGCAGGAGACACTTCCAGACGAGTTTTAATTGCAGCGGCTGCGTGTGTTTAATACTACAAAATTAAGGTATGTTTTTCGTTATGATGATTGTTTTTCCTTTTAATTCAGCAATTTGATAAGTTGTAGCTTCTCTTTGGGAAAACAATGCTGGTTACTTTAGAATTGCATTTGTTAATGGAATGAAAATTATATGTCGTTTTCTGGAAAACATAGTTGTACATGGTACAACATACAATTTTTTTCCCAATTTTCTCAAGAATGATTTTAAAATTTCTAATGTGAATAACTGGAATTCATAACTTTCCCTGAGTCGAACCTTAGAAAGCTATCATGAATTTTATTGCATAACCTGTGATAAATGTTTTTCCTTCTAAATTGCCTCCTTATTTCTTAAAAATTGCCAGTTATCAAACATGGATATTGCTTTCATCATTATAGGGGCTGCTTTTTTTTTTTTTTTTCTCTTTTTCTTGAACAATGTTTGAAGTTGTTGCTATGTCACATTAGAACTTCGTCTAAATCTCCTAACTCTTCATCTTTCTGTTCGCATTTTCCAGGCTAAAATATTAATGCATGAATCAAACTCCGTGTCATGCAAATATTTGAAGTTATGGTCTTTGATTATGGCAATGGAAGCAGTAAGTATTCAAGAACAGCCATGGCGGGGAGTGATGACAGTGGAAGCAGCAGTAAGAATTCGACCAGACATGTAAAATTTGATGAATCTGGAAGCAATATGCAATATTCAAGTAGACATCTTGAATCTGATGTCGAAACTGGAAGCAGTAAGCATTCAAGCGAAAGTAGTGCAAGCAGTAGTAAAGAGTCAGATTCTTATCCAGAGGCAATAAACACGATTGGAGGGATTAAAAGTAATGATTTTCAGATTAATCCAGGGATTGTTAAGGGATGGGGAAACATAAATGATTTTGAAATTCACAGTGGGGTGTTTGATGAAAATGAAAATAGTAAAAGATCAGATGTAATTCAAGAGATTGTTATGTTTGAAGGTAATATATTCGTCTCAACCGAAGAGCTTAGATTTTCGTCATCTTCATTGAGTTCATCAACAGATGATCAGTTTCAAGCAGATTTAAAGCTATCAAAGTCCATATCAGGCATATCAGGCATTTATTCTGGTAACAGCTCTTCCAAATTAGAACAATTTCAAATTGGATCTGCAGGTTCAAGTTCAACATCAAAATCCCAAGTTTCTAAGTTTAGTCATGAATCAACATTGACACAATCTCCTCCAATCCAAGTAATGGATCGACGAATCGGGGATTTTCATCCTTACAGGATTCCCTCAGCTGTTTTTGCAAGAAGTAAATCAACAACGCCTGAGGACTTGAGCGTTTGTTCAAATGAGTCATTATTTAGCATTCAAGTGGGGTACAGTAGTTTCTCCAAGGTTCAAATTCTAAACCAAAATTCTGGAGAACTTTCATCACCTGTTGGTCCAGGGGTGGACAAAAAGAGTGTTGAATTTGACAGGAGCGAGGCGACCGCAGTATCAGATGAAGCTGTCAAGGTTGAAAAAGGCCTTAATGCTGAAGAACCATTTGGGGAAGAGCCAGCGCATCCAGTGGTATTCTTGAATTCGGCCATTTCTAATCATTCTGATGCTAGTGGATTCAGTGGATGCTCCTTTGCCTGTCAAGGGTAAGTTAACAGAATTCTTTATCTGCAAATAGTCCTGCCATTGACAAGTAAATGATGCTATGATATGATGCTATAGCTCTTCATTTTTCTTGAAGCATCTTTGTTAGACACGTTTCCAGATACGAGTATGGACCCTCCATATACATAAAAAAAATTGAAAAAAATTAAATATACCTAGACAAATACCCATATCTAATACTCACACCCGAGACCTCGTCTATGCTTCCTAGATGCATATACATAAGTTATACATGCATGCATGCATGCATATAATCATATAGAAATTTCAAACCTAATGCTTGCTTTTTACAAGGAATATACGCCTTTTCTGTTGCAGAAGAAAGAAGAACAAGAAGCAGAAGAAGTGTGCATGGCCATCATTCTCCTGTTGTAATTGTAGGTTGGCGTTTTGTAATTACAAATGGCCTAGTTGCTGCTGTTCTGGTTGTAGCTGGGCATTCTGTAACTGCACACGGCCAAGCTGCCGCTGCTGTTCTGATTGCAATTGCTGCGGCAGCTGTTCCGATTGTAGTTGGGCGTTCTGCAAGTGTAAATGGCCAAGCTGCTGCTGCTGTTTTGATTGTAGTTGTGTGCCCTGTAACTGTAAATGGCCAAGCTGGTCGTTCTGCAACTGTACATGGCCAAACTGCTCGTGTTCTGGTTGTAGCTTCGCGTTTTGCTGCTGTTGGAATTGTAGCATAATAAAATGGTGCTGTCACTCTTGTACGGTGTATGCTTCTCTCTTTCTCCCTACCTCTATTCTAACCATGCATCAAGTATTAGTTACAAGCCCGGTCTTTGGACAAGAAAAACTTAAAAAAAAATTATTTACATTTTATTGCTGAAATATTATGTCACCAAGATTCTTCATTTTTCTTAAAGTATTCATATCTGAAACTTTTGTTCAACACATATGCAAACACGGATATGAGATATAATCCTCTAAATATTTAAAAAAAACTACTCGTGTTAGTCATATACTCATATCCACTGACACTATTGTACTTAATGTACCCCTACTTTTACATGATGCATATGTTTAGTCTGTTATATACAATCTACAATCTGGATCTGTGCAGGAGCTTATTATTTATATTGGTTCATTGCATTGTAAAGATGGAAGAAATGTTTCTAAGAAAGAAAAAGCGGGGCAGCAGCAGCAACAACAAGAACAGCCCTTGGCCTCTGCGTTACACTCAAAATCATCATCTTGCTGCAACTGTTGCCATTCGTTTCCATCATGTCAATGGCGTTGCCGCCGGCATTTGTGTTGCTCTTGTAATTGTTTGTAGAGGAAAATGCCGTTGAAAGAACGCTCTCAAGCCAATCCTCTCTCCCACCCAAAAATGGCTGCCCAAATGTGTCCTTTTTATCATGGGATGTTTGCACAGAATCTTTTGATATTCATAAGCGAATCGTGACTCTCATTGAAGTATGGTATACTTCAATGGAATCTCAAGTTCTTACATACCTTTCATAATTATGTCAGAATCAGGTCCATTTGTCTTGTGTTGGTCTGACTCTTGAAGTACTCGTGTCAAATACATATTCAGATATAACTATAGGGATATGGCCTTCCGAGGATCTTTTAAATACATGAAAAAATTAAGAAAAAACGAACATATTTTTATCGGATACGTATTCACATCCAACACTCAAATCTAAGCCCGAATAACGTAGCCTTTGCCATTGCCGATGAGAAGGTCAATGGGAATACCAAGGTGGGCTGGGAAGGGGAAGAACATCCGCTGCCCTACATGATTTTGCAGATGGAAGCTGATTTCTAGGTGACTTTTTCCATGTAACTTTCTCCTATCTTGCTTGTAAAGCTTTGTGAATTTGTCTCTAAGATTATTTATACTTAGACATGTTCATAAATTCAATTAAGTTGATTAAATTGAACTGATAATTTGATTCACAGACAAGTATCTAATTACACATTAATTTCATTAGATTTTCCCACACCAACCTTTCACATTCTTTTGCAGTTATGTTGTCTTAGTCACTACCTTCATGGATTTGTTCATAACATGCCAATCACCCAAAAAATAAAAGAAAATTAATTATCTATACACTACACCCCAAAAATTAAAAAAAAAATTATATAAACACTATTAGTAGAATCAAAAGTTCCACTAACAAATTTAACTCTTTAAGATCTAATTAAATTTTTTTTTAAATAAATAAAAAATATATTTATCAATTTTTATTCATTTATAAAATTTAAATTTTTTACAATAATACGTAAAAATTGAGCTCAAAAATTAAAAAATATATAAATGTACATAATTATAACTTTTTTAATTTAAATTATATTTATTTTATTTTATATATCATATTATATTTTAATTATTTTTTTAAAAAATATTTATTATAGCAATCAAGATATTGAGCGGCAAACTCTGAGAATCTTTTCCTGTTAATAGAAAAAGCATGGACTTAAAACAATGGAATGGAGGAGAGTTAATGTGACATCTCAACCACCGAAGCCTCACCAATCAAAGATTATCCAACAGTAATGACTATGACTTGTTTGTGGTCCCAACTTCTATGATATTATTAATGCTATATTTATATAAATTTAAAATATTAATAATTTATATTTATTTTTATATTATTTTATATTTTATATTATATTTTAATTATTTTTATATTATATTTAATATTATTACCTATCAAACGAGCTGTTTTTTAATTATTATTATATCCCTCAGTTTTTTTTTCAATGAAATTATAGTATCTAAGATTTGATATAATTTAAATAATTAGAATAAAATTATTTGATCATTCCATCGTCACATGGTTACACCCAAAATTTGTACAGCACATCATTCTTTAAAGCATTAAAATAATTGCAACCTTATTAAAAAAAAAAAAACTCCACAAATATCCTATTTTTTTATTATACAAGAAAATATACAATTAGAAATTAAGGAATCTTAATGACACACCATTTCTTGGTCACTATCTATTAATTACACAACGAATTATATTAGATTTGATAATTTTATAGTGAAATCGATTAATATTAAAATTTATATAGTATAAATTATTAATATATCAATATTTATGTAAATATATAAAAACGATTAAGACATAAAAAATAAAGATACGATACAAATATATAAATTATAAATCAATAAATTTTTATATGAATACACAAATATACAAATACATGAATACATAAATACACGAATAAATAAATAAGCAAATACATAATACAAAAACCCTTATATGTAATGATATTTTTATCTAATGCGTTAAAAATACAATCAATTCATTAATACAATATTATTATTGTAAATAATATATTAAATAACTTTTAAAAATTATCTTAAAACGCTCAATAACAAATTCTCATAAAACAATTAATTAATGATGCAACAACATAAACTCATGCCCAGAACTGAGCTGAAGTAATCTCAATGGAAGACAAAATCCTAATAATCAAAGTGAAAATCAAACTTTACCAAATTTGAATAGTTCAATGCTTTATTACAAGAAAATATTTTTTTAATATTGCTTTGAAAAGGATGTTTGTCTAATTATTACCGTAAATAAGCCCCATCATTCCACGTTTCACGGCTTTCAATTTTGGCCCTTTAAAAAAAAAAAAAATCATGCGTCAGCCTGGTAGTTGGATGGCGTCAGCTTTTACTTACGTTCCATGGTCCGCGTAGTTTCATTTGTAGTTTCCAGTTTCAATTTTTTCCGCAAAGAAAACGACGGCAAATCTAATTTTGAACTGAGTTAGACAGTGACAAAACAAAACAAATATACCGTAAAATAAAAATTACACCACGATATAATATAATATAAATATAATATTAATAATATAAAATTATTAATATATTAAAATTTAAGGTTTAAGGTTTAATAATATAAAATTATCGAATTTTGGTGAGATAAAAAAGAGTGGGACCCATAATCCGCCTGGTCGAGCCGCCGTGTGTTGATGGACGGCTCTGATGTGTTATTTGACAGGCAGATGGACCCCACCTCACTAACCTTCTAGTCTACGGGGGCCCCTCCCCTCCTTCCCTTAGTCTATTTGTCTATTTGGAAAACCAAAAAAATTGAAATAAAGATCAAATAATTATTCAAAAAAGAAAAAACAGAGCAAAGCACGAGGCTCAGACTTTTTACAGCCTCATCTAAGAGGAAACAAGGAGAGAGAGGAAGAAAAAAAACCGTTTTTCTCATCTAAAGACTCTCAATTTCCTCCAAAAAAGATCGCATTTTGATTTTTTTATGCCAAAAATAATCAAATATTTTCTCTCCTTAGGAAACAGAGAGAGAGAGAGAGAGAGCGAGAGAGAGTAAATTTTAGTCCTTTTTGGGTGGATTCTTCCAAGAACAGAGATATTTTCTTTGTTGGGTATTTTTGTTTTCTAAGAAAACAAACATGAAATGCTATCTGTTCTGTAAAGACTTGATCTTGTTTGCGTTTCAACTGTTTGTTGTCTTCTATTTAGTTTCAGGGAAGTTGGTTCCTGAGAAAAGAATCCTGTTGAAGTTGAAAAGCTCTGTTCTTGATTCTTCTGGGATTCTTTCAAGCTGGAACTCTTCAAAGAACCCAAATCACTGCTTCTGGTTTGGAGTTTCATGCAATTCAAGGTCTCAGGTCATCTCCATCAACATTCCTGGTGGTTGTGGTGAAGTTTCTGAAGGTAACTCTGCTCAAGCTTGTTATTGTTCTTCAAAGCTTTCTAAGTTGCCATTTTATGGTTTTGGATTGAGAAGAAGAGCATGTTCAAAGGGGAAATTAATGGGAAACTTGTCACCTTTGATTGGGAAACTTACTGAACTTAGAGTTTTGTCTCTTGCTTTTAATGACATTGGTGGTGAAATTCCTTTAGAAATATGGGGTTTAGAGAATTTAGAAGAACTTGATCTTGAAGGGAATTCATTTACTGGGAAGTTGCCTAATGAATTTGTGGGGTTGAGAAATTTGCGAGTTTTGAATCTCGGGTTTAATGAACTAGAAGGGGAGATTCCAGGTTCTTTGTCCAAAATTGTGGATTTGGAGGTTTTGAGTTTAGCTGGGAATAAGCTGAAGGGATCTATGCCTGGTTATTTTGGTAGTTTCTACCAGTTGAAGAGGCTTCGTTTGTCTAATAATCGACTAAATGGGCCGATTCCTGATATTTTTGGTAGTAATTGTCGGTATCTAGAATATCTTGATCTGTCAGGTAATTTCCTGGTTGGGAGTATTCCCGGTAGTTTGGGGAATTGTCGGCAGTTACAGACTCTTTTGTTGTTTTCGAACATGTTGGATGGCGTTATTCCTAAACAGCTGGGTCAGCTACATAAGCTTGCGATTCTTGATGTTTCTAGAAACAACCTTAGTGGCCGGATCTCCGCGGAGCTTGGAAATTGTGTTCAGTTGTCGGTTCTTGTCCTTTCTAATCTCTTTGATCCGATGCTGAGCATGCAGAGTTCAAGTGAAGAGCTTTTGTTTAGATTGCCACTTGCCTCTATTGATGAGTATAACCGTTTTCGAGGCTCCATTCCAATGAGAATTACAACTCTTCCAAAGCTTAAAATACTTTGGGCGCCTAGGGCGAATCTTGAGGGGAAGCTAGCAAGAAATTGGAGTGGTTGTGAGAATTTGGAAATTGTGAACTTGGCTCAGAACCACTTCAGTGGGGAAATATTTGGAGTGTTTAATGGATGCAAGAAACTACAGCATCTAGATTTGAGCTCAAACATGCTAACCGGGGAGCTTGATGGGAAACTTCCAGTTCCTTGTATGACACATTTTGATATCAGTGGAAACCTCATGTCAGGATCAATCCCCAGATTTAATTACAGTGTATGCCCTGGCTTTTCCTCCTTGAGTTATGGACTTCCCCACTCACATGATCCAGCATCCGCTTATTTGTCATTCTTCACATACAAAACACAGCTTGCCATGCTTTTGCCATTTTCTGGTTCGAAAGTGGTGATAATTCACAATTTTGGTGGAAATAACTTCACTGGTTCACTCCGATGGCTGCCAATTGCACCAACAAGATTGGGAAAGCAGACTGATTATGCATTTCTTGCTGGCGGAAACAAGCTCACTGGATCATTTCCTGGAAGTCTGTTTGGAAACTGTAACAGTCTCCATGGGATGCTTGCTAATGTTAGCAAGAATAGATTGTCTGGTCATATTCCATCAGGAATTGGTGCAATCTGCAGATCCCTTATATTTTTGGATTTATCTGAGAATCAGATTACAGGGGCGATTCCCCAAAGTTTCAAGGACTTGGAGTCTCTTGTTTTCCTTGACCTAAGTGGAAATAAACTTAGAGGTCAGATTCCTGAAGGGCTTCATCAGTTGAAGTATCTCAAACATCTAGCCTTGGCAAGCAACAACCTGACTGGTGCCATTCCTTCTGGCTTTGGGCGGTTTCGCTCCCTTGAAGTGTTAGAACTTTCGTCAAATTCGCTATCTGGTGATATTCCACAAGGCCTTGTGAATCTGAGAAACCTAACTTCTCTACGGCTCAACAATAATAAACTCTCCGGGAAAATCCCTTCTGGCTTCTTAAACATGAAATCACTTTCTTTGCTTGAAGTATCATTCAACAACCTGTCTGGGTCATTACCACTGAATGGTAGTGCAGTGAATTCTACTAGAATTCAACAAAAGCCTTTCCTTCATTCGGACAATGTATTCTCGCTATCCGTACGATCTGCTGATATGACAACCAATACCGTAGATTCACAAACTGATTCACCTTCTCCTTCGGGTAGCACAACTTCTAATGATAGTTTAGATTCCAATGAGATTGCGTCAATAGTATCTGCCTCAGCCATTGTTTTGGTTCTTCTAGTATTAGTTGTCCTCTTCTTTTACACCAGGAAATGGGTCCCAATGTCCAGGGTTCGGGTTTCTGAATCAAGGGAAATTACAGCTTTCGTAGACATTGGGATTCCATTGACATATGAAACAATTGTCCAGGCAACAGGGAATTTTAGTGCTGGCAAATGCATAGGGAATGGAGGTTTTGGTGCCACTTACAAGGCAGAAATAGCTCCAGGAACCCTAGTTGCAGTGAAGAGACTTGCTGTTGGAAGGTTTCAAGGTGTTCAACAGTTCCATGCTGAGGTAAAGACACTGGAAACAATGAGGCACCCTAATCTTGTAACTCTAATAGGGTACCATGCCAGTGAAACAGAGATGTTTCTCATATATAATTATTTTTCGGGCGGTAATTTAGAAAATTTTATTAAGGAAAGATCCTCCAGAGCTGTAGATTGGAAGATTGTTCACAAGATTGCTCTGGATATAGCCCATGCACTGGCATATCTACATGACCAATGCACTCCGAAGGTGCTGCACCGGGATGTCAAGCCGAGTAACATATTGTTGGACAATGATTGTAATGCTTATCTGTCTGACTTTGGGTTATCAAGGCTTTTGGGTACCTCTGAAACCCATGCAACAACTGGGGTAGCTGGCACATTTGGATATGTTGCACCAGAGTATGCTATGACCTGTCGTGTATCTGAGAAGGCTGATGTCTACAGCTATGGGGTTGTGCTGCTTGAGTTGATATCTGATAAGAAAGCTTTGGATCCTTCATTCTCCACGCATGCAAATGGTTTCAATATCGTCTCTTGGGCCTGCATGCTGCTGCGACAGGGTCAGGCAAAGGATGTATTCACTACAAGGTTATGGGATACAGGTCCTCATGACAATCTGGTCGAACTGCTGCACTTGGCGATTACATGCACCGTTGATAGCCTCTCAACCAGGCCAACTATGAGGCAAGTCGCCCATAAGTTGGAACGAATTCAAGCCTCTTCAGTAAGATAATGTGGTTTCTAGGTGCATGCTATGATCTAGAAGGAAAGCTTAAGTGTACAAATCATAACAAACTTGTAATCTGTACATTCGCACCTAAAATCCTTAACAATCTGCAGAAAATAGCAGATGCTTTTCGAGGTTGCTTTATACATATATTCCAGTTCTCTTAGCTTTTGTAATGCTGACCAAAGCAAGTTTAGTAGGTAATTTAATCTGTTCCTTATTAGCAAATTTGAGCTTTCTCTATGATTTGCTACAAGGAAATCAATGTTTAATCTTTTAAGAAATATCGGATTTTTACCTTCATGGATCCTGGTCTTTTATTTCATTTTGATGGTATCAAGAATTTTTTTTCACTTTTTTGGTAAAGCTTTTGGCTGGAAAAAATCTTGCAACAATTACAGGAGCTTTTATTTGATGGTTTTGATGATATTTTCTGTCCACAGTTTTATGCAAGAGCAAACAATTGCTTTTAAGTAAATCTCAGAGACATGTGGCTTTACATTTATAGATTCATGGACTTTGTTTTGTGATTGTTATCCGTCCTTGTTTGGATTGAAATTTAAAGTTGGAT
>JBBYHK010000006.1:11258563-11278162 GCA_038382065.1 Adansonia grandidieri | reverse complement strand
ACTCATTCACCAATCATCATAGTCATCTTTTATTTTATAGTAATTATTAATTATTAGTGCTAGCTGGCTATGATAATCTTTCTTCTTTGCTTTTGCGAAAGGGAAAAAAAAAAATCAGTTATTCCATAGATTATGATTAAACGATGACATGACATTATGTAAGAAGAAAAATATTCTGCTTTCAATTGGTTGATACATGCATGCATATCTAATCATCAGATGAGTCTGTCCAATAAAATGCATCATCATCATCGTCATCCAACTCTGTGTTTCTGCTTTCTATAATAATAATCTCGACCAAAAGACCACCAGCGTCCATGCATGTGCTAGATCATTTCATGTGCTATATATATATAGTAATAGGATATTTCTATAAGCTAGATCAGAAGTATCACAACTTTGGAGTAGTAGTACTTCCGCAGATAATGATCGCTAGCCAGCTAGCTGTTTTTGTGATGCCAAGCATTTGAGAGGAGTAGGTAAAACGTTTCAATCTCGTATCAAATACGAAATTGATGATCTTTGAATATACGAATACGAATACTGCACACCTTAATAAATCGGTTTGCAAGAAAAGAAAAATGAACATGTGAAACTTAGCTATGCTAACCCGATGAAACCAAAAGAAAGTTGTTAGTATATGTTAGAAAAGTAGTTTATATGGTATTCCTTGATGATCATCAATGATCATTCTATATGACTGATTCCATGATCTAAGAATTAGAGATAATGTACGATTTCTTTTGGTTGGCACATAAATCATCCCTAACAAATTCGGTTTTTGATTTTTGGTTGATTTGGAAGGATGGAAAAGTCAAGTTATTAAAAGTAAGAAGAGGAGAAAAATAAAAGGTTTGTAGTTTGTAGGGCAAAAAAGAGTCCAGCATTTGTGTGTCTCAATTTATTTTGAATTCAAAATTTAGTCCGGTGAATATATTCCATCACTTTTAAAAAAGTGGTATTTAACAAGCCAGAGATTCAAATTCTCATTTTGTAACATCATATTGTATCCTCGAGTTGAGACTTTCTTTACATAAAGAGAAAAAAAACATGCTTGATTGTCTTTTCTAGTTAAGTTTTGTGGACAAGAACCAACAAATAATCTTCTTGAATTCCTTTGGTTCAATAACAATGAAAATTTTGATGTTATATATATATATATATATATATATATGTATATAAAGATTCTTCCACTAACATTTGTTTCTACCTTTCATTGCCTTTTAGGAATAGGATTTGAACTTTGTCTTTTAAGAATATTTATTTTTAGCTTGAGACTTTCTTCATAAAAGAAAATGCTTTGGTTTTGTCTTTTCTTGTAAAAATTTGCAGACAAGAACCAACAAATAACCTTCTTGAATTCCTTTGCTTCGTCTTATTGATGAAGTGATAAAAAAGTCATCTATATATATATATATATATATATATATATATATATATATTCTTCCAATAACATATATCTCTAACTTAGTCTTTTAAGAATGGGATTTGGCCTTTGTTCAAACCAAATCTCCCCCACTATGCATAAATAAGAGAACATCAGCCTTCCCTTTGACCTCCCAATGAATCACATAGACCTTGGAATTAGAAGCATATTTCTCAAATATCTTTAGTTTTGGTACGAAGAGGAAGCTATTTAGAGGTTTTTCCAAGTTAAGTCAGATTACATTAGATTAAATTCGAATAATAAAAAAATTTATTTATCAAAATTCAATATATCAATCTCAAAAACCAATTTCATTATTTAAAACATATTAACATATTATTTTTATATTAATATTTATATATTTTATTATTAAATTTGAAAATATATATTTGATGAATTATACATCCAACAGATTATTTCGGTATATTAAAAATTAAAAATGATTTAGTGTTTTATTTTATTAGATTTTAAACTTTTTTTTTCATAAATAACGTATCATTTCTACATATCCTCAATTCATTCTCTCTAAATAAAATTATAAAATTCATGCCAAAAAAATAAATAGAATCATTGCAAAATTAAAATTACTTTATTTTTTCTTGGGCCAATTCATATGTAGGCCCAATTAGTTAAATATGTGGACACTAGCCTGGAAAGGCCCAAACAAAATCTATTGCATTGCACGGGGGCGGCCCAGTAAATTTCCAATTTTAGAATGTACAGTCTGTTTTTTCTCAGCGCGCAGCGGCTGTCAGGCGATTCTGGGTTGACTGCTTCTTCAGCTCTGTTGACTTTTCCACGCGCACACACTTTCCGAGCGGGGAAAGCGAAGGAAATGGATTACCCGCACAGTTCTCGTCGGAGCCGTAAAGCTCTGGCTAAATCCGAGCTTTATCCGACTGTTGTTATCCACTCTGGATCCGAATCAGAATCCGATTCCGGTTCTCGCAAATCCAAACCTAAACCATATAGGCCTCGTGAACCGGATCCTTACGCCACAATGATTTACAAGGACGGAGACGAAGAAGACGAAGATGACTCCTCCCTTCCTCCCCTCCTCAAACGTCTGCCTAAAGACTTTGGCGGCGGAGGCGGCGGTCCTGCCGACTTCGATGTCGACGACGACGACGATGATGTGGGAGATTTTGGGACCGTGATCGTGAAACGCGATCGCGGACGTAACCCCCGTGGTCAAACGTCGTATTCGTTTAGGCCGCCGGCAGCGCCTGTGGTGAGTTCGAGGAGCGCTAGGAAAGATGAACTCGACGCTGACGATGATGAGGATGAGGATGGTGAAGGAGAAGGTTTTGGGACGTTTGTGGTTAGATCGACGGTGAGGAGCGAGATGGAAGGGAGCGGGACGGTGGTGAAGAGAGCGGTAGCGAGTATGGGAGAGCTAGGGCTTGGGAAACAAAAGAGATCTACTTCGACTACGTCTTTGCAAGGGGAAGAGAATCGGTTCTTGCAAAATAGTAAGGCTTCTTTGAGTTCGATTCCTGATAATGTTACAAGAGAAGATCCTTCAACTAAATATGAGTTGCTCAATGAGCTCGGTGAGTTTTTATTTGTTCTAATTTAAAGATAATTGAATGATAATTATCCTCATGCTCGTATAATTGTCATTTATCATGTAAATGCTAGGTGAACTGTGTTTTTGGTTTAATGACTGGTCACCTGATTTAGTGCGATTGAAACGAAAGGAAAAAATTTTTAATTGATATTGGAATTTTGGGTGTCAGGGAAAGGATCTTATGGGGCTGTTTACAAGGCTAGAGATATAAGAACTTCAGAGCTTGTTGCTATTAAAGTTCTATCTTTATCTGAAGGGGTGAGTATGATTTTGTTGTTTATATTTGATGTAGTTGATGGCATTGGCTGGATGAATCACTGGAATGAGCCGTTTAAGTTTGTTTATTTGTAGGAACAAGGGTATGAAGAAATTCGTGGTGAAATTGAGATGTTGCAGCAATGTAGTCATCCAAATGTTGTTCGATACCTTGGGAGCTACCAAGGGGATGAATATCTTTGGGTTGGTGCAATAAGCATTTTTCTCCATATTTTTGTTTCAGGATAGTTTTGAGTTGATTTCAGTTTCTAGGTTGCATTGTTTTGTAAGTTTAGTTGTGTTCGAAGCATTTGCTTTTTCCTGATATTTGGTTTATGGGATAACTTATTTCCATGTTTGGGCAGATAGTAATGGAATACTGCGGAGGGGGAAGTGTTGCTGATTTACTTCATGTTACTGAGGAGCCTTTAGAGGAGTATCAGATAGCATATATCTGTAGGGAAGCTTTAAAGGTATTATGTCCATTCAGTTTGGAAATAAATAGTACTAGTTACAAGGAACCTTAGTATCATATGGTTATACAGGTTACTTTCAAAGAATGTAGATCACCTAAGTGACATTCTTCCTTTCAATTATTATGTCTTGCTTGATCTTCAGCAGTCATAGTATATTAATAGCACTTACATGCTGAATAAATACTTTTCACAATGTGCATGTTTGTTTGCTTATTTGTTTTCATATGTGCTTGTTAGGTCTGGGGTCCCGGACAATGACAGTTAAATTCTAGCAAACTATCACGTAATGATGTTCATACATTCTCTAATTTGTATCTACTTTCTAATTAAATATTATCTCTTTTAATTTCTTCTTATGCAGGGCCTCGAATATTTACACTCAATTTTCAAAGTTCATCGAGATATTAAGGGTGGTAATATCTTGCTAACTGAACAAGGAGAGGTAAAGTTGGGTGAGTAACTGTGCATAACTTTGTCTAATTGAAGTCAATTGGAACTTAAGAAGTTAAAATTCTTATTTGTTGTCGTTTGGTAGGATTAGGAACTATTTATTAACTATTTGTTGTTAATTGTTGCACTTTGCATGACAATTAAATTTCTATCTGGTCCACTTGTGTCTGTATCACTTGGCAAAGAAAGTACCCTAGAAACACATTTTACATGTCAGTCACTTCCTTTGTATATGAGAAAATGCAGTAGAAACGACAATGTTTATTAATGTATTTTGAGATTGCTTGCAGTCTCTTCTGTGCTTATTGGTTGAAAGAAGGCTTCCATCTAATTTTTTGAGCTAGTGCTCCATAGGTTATCTTTGATGGATAACAAGCTTTATTTGGTACTTGTTGCCTCTTGTTATAATGATTTCGATTGTTAAATTTAAACATATATTCATCAGTGGTTTCCGGATCTTTTTATTCTGGATTTGGGTGTCAAATGATTTATGCGAATGCCATTTCCATCTGGACTTAATGTTTTACCTTTTCTTTTCCCTCCTTGATGACTTTTGCGTCTGCAAATCTGGTGTCATTTTGATCTTTGAACAGGTGATTTTGGGGTAGCAGCACAGCTTACAAGGACCATGTCAAAGCGCAATACAGTATGTAGTATTCTAGCTACTTTGCGATGATTGCAACTTTTTTCATTTCTTTTGAGCATAAGATAGATAATTTGATGTGTCTAAACTATCTCCTGAAGAATTTTAAAATGACTTAAAAGAAATCAGTATCATCCTACACTTTCTTACCAATGTCAAAATGATAAGCTGAATTAAAAGTTTACAAGGTCAGCGCCTTTTCATATCATGTTAAATACACCACACAATAGACTATACATAACAAGAATACCAAAAACCCTGTAACTCCCTTTGTTGTGGAACCTTATGGTGTGTGGCACTTTTCTGGAAGCTGGGATAACTGTTCAGCAGGTGAATGCTGCTGTTCATTTAGTACTAGCTATCTTTTACCTCCAAAATATTTTGATTGTGATGGATTGCATTATTGATATCATAATTTGATGATTTATTTGTTCTCAATTACTGGAAGTGCATGTGTGTGTGTGAGATACTATCCTTATTTTGTTTTCAGTTTATTGGCACTCCGCATTGGATGGCTCCGGAAGTTATTCAGGAAAGTCGCTATGATGGAAAGGTATCATATTCATTGAGCTGCATGGTTTGATCTTCATTTAGGTTTTGCTTTTAATGCTTAGCCTCTCTCCCTTTTTGTTTTTGTTTTTCGATAGAACTGGGAAATGGATAATTTGTTTTTATGTTGGTGTTTTTGATCCATTACCAGATCTTTTGGTTGGCAATTGCATAAATTTTTCTCAAAACTATCAGTTTTTAAAGAAACAAGAAAGGAAACTAATAGTTTTCTATGTCTCCTAGGATCAGTTGGTGAAATATTAAAAATATTTTGTGCAAATGCGGACCTTGGTTATCTTGTGAAAACAAAAAGTATAAATGACTTTGTTATCCAGATCTGTATTATAATCTTGAAGTATGACGCCTAAAGTGGAGATCTTAGTACTCGGAGGATGGGGCTTCATAGGGAGAAGATCTTGACATTCCTTCTTCCTTGCACTGGTTTAGTTTGTTTGGGGTATTTTATTTGTGGAGATGCATAAGAATGACGAGAAGTTTGAAAGTTTGGTATTGCATGAAGTAACTTTGAATGTAAAACAAATTTGCAAAAATCCAAAAGCAAGAGAAATAGTTTGTAAAATCCCAAATTTCCATAAAACCTGTGGAGCTGCCTTGTCAGATTATCTTTTGAAAGTTTTTCTTACTGGTAAATATTGTATAAATTAACGGGAATGTTAGTATGAAACATTGATTCGATTCTTATAAAAAGGATTTAACGTCTTTGAAGCAGTAAAGTTTCCCATTGTCTAACTTTTGCATTTTAAACATTTTACTTCCAGGTAGATTTGTGGGCGCTTGGCATATCTGCAATTGAAATGGCAGAGGTATTTATATTATTTCTGTTACTGGCTCTGCAGCTCCCAGCAAAAGCTGGAGAGGGCAATGCATCATATTGCTTCTCTTTGCACTTCTGAAAGATGACATTTGGACTTGTTGAGTTTGTTACTTGAATTGAATTTATTGGCCAGCCAAGTAATTTTTGAATGAAGATTTGTTGTTATTAGTTCATTTTTTAGGACTGAGAAGCTGGGGTCATAACTGTTCTGTACAAAATAGGGGAAACGCCCATTTAATTGTTATCTTGTTGCTCCGAAGTTTAGTACTCAAGTCTTGTCTTTGTTGAATGACTTTTGAGAACGAATCATTGAAGTTGAATGAAAATGATAACCACCCTTGAATCTTATTGATTTCTTTGATTTATTTTTAGGGCCTTCCTCCAAGATCGGCAGTGCATCCAATGAGGGTAAGTGCATAACACAAAGCATTTGAACTTTGATTTGGTTGTTTTATGTATGACTATGTGTACATCCTGCCATAAACACTTTCAGTGTGAATTACTTATCCTTGATAAATACATTAATTCATGATTTATAATATAGGATAGGATTTCTTCAAAAACTAGGGCCCCGGGAATTGATATTCTGAAATGGTACATATTAAAGCAATTTATATATCCAGGGTCAAAAGAAAAGCCCTTACGTATGATATGTGATTCTTTGGCTGCTGTATTCTGCACTCTGGCCTACGTTCTAAAGCAAGCACGTAAAATTGAACAATAGAGTTATTGACAATAGATTCTTTATTTTTCTTTAGATCCTCCAGTAAATTATTGAGTTTTTTGGGATTGTGTTGTTAACCTTACTGAATTTTTTTTTTTAAACTCTAATGAATTCAAATTTGTTGACATCATTGATTTTTTGATGTTCATAGGATGTCAGTGTGAATTTCACTTGTGGCACCCTGTTACTGTTACCAATTGATTCAAGTAGACCTCTTGGTTTTCTGAGGACATTCACTCCCAGTTTTGGGGATGTGGGTGCTGGATAAACGTGAAAACTTGGGTTTTGTTTGTTGTGGTAGGACTAGCAGCTGAAAATGAGTGTTTGGTCACTTACAGGGGATGCATATACCCCCATTTGACAGCATTTCTGTGATTGACTGTTGTAGCATATATAAAATATTGTGTTCAGTGTTTCTGGATCCTCAGGCCTTTCCATATTATTGTTGTTTTTTATGATGCTTTCTTACTCTACCATTCTCAATCAAGTCCTTGAATGATAACATCACTGTTGCTTGCAATAGGTTATATTTATGATATCGAGCGAGCCAGCGCCAATGCTCGAGGACAAAGAGAAATGGTTTGTGTTTCTAGTTCCTTTTTATGAGTATTTGTTGTAGAAGCTTAAGAAATGGTGATTCATTCACCGAATTAGCTGTTCAGAGATCCTTTGCCGAAGAAGAATCAAGATAACTTGTGCTTTCTCTTTACACGTCATCTGTTAATCATTACCTTAAAAATGTTTAACGTGGGTAGCCTTCTCCAGTAGTTCTATACACTATAAGAAGTAGATCATGGGTTTTTTAAGCTACAAGCAGCTTTCATAAATGAGTTCATTAAAACATCAGATATCTCTGTTTTCTAACTTCAGTTGTTTTTACATGCAGGTCTCTTGTCTTTCATGATTTTGTTGCTAAGTGCCTTACAAAGGATCCACGTCTACGCCCTACTGCATCTGAGATGCTGAAGGTATGGTGATAATTTTGTCTACCTTTATTACAGGAACTCACATTCTTAGTGAGATGCTGAAGGTATGGTAATAAGTGGTCTTTTATTGTTGTGGGGCTAAAATGACTATCCGGAGTTTAGATACTGGTCACTACATGTAATGAACTGCATAGAGTTGAAAAGAAGCATTTTTTAAGAGCTAGGGGGGAAAAGGCTTTTTTTTTTTTTTCATATACTTATTTACATATTTCTTGACCATTTAAATAACCTTTTCTTTGGCTCTTTTTTTTAATTTTATTTCTTACCTCAAATCACCCTCTGTGTTTTAAAACTTAGCACAAATTCATTGAGAAATGCAAATATGGAGCTTCTGTAATGTTGCCAAAGATTGAGAAGGCAAAGCAAATAAGGGCTGCAATGGTTCAACAAGCACAAACTCTTGCTCCTACCATCTCAGGAGTTAATGTATGAATTTTCTTGTTTTAAATGTAGTTAATCTCTCTCTCTCTCTCTCTCTTTTTGAACACAACCACATAACTGTGGGCATGTACACTTTCTCACATAGGCGGACACACTAACTAGTGTCGTGGCGTGCATTCATATATATCTCTTCTGGTTCTGACTGTTCCCTACTTGGAGCAGCCACCGGTAGGTTCAAAGTTGAATGAGGATTATGGAGATACTGTTCCTTCAATGCCTCAGAATATGGGTCTTGAAGTTGCAAATGAGGCTTCTGCAACTGGCAGTTTGAAGAAGCATCACATATTAGATGGTGTGGAAGTGACAGGTGAAGGTACGGAGGTCTTTTTGTATGTCATAGCTAATAATCTAGTTGGATTTCAGTGATGGAAGCGGTAGTCAATGCTTCAGCAGATGCATTTTTAGTTACAGGGGCTTGCTGGGGAGATCTATGATTAAACTCATGGAATGTGCTTTTGAGTTTTGAAAGAAATTTTTATATGGAGACAAGTTTTATATGGACAAACAACTGAGCCATAATACTGGTATATAACTTTAATGGGGTTTGGAGGTCATGCCTTTAGCTCGAATTTATGTGGATAATTGTGAGGTTATGAAGTCAGATAGAAGTGTACTTATTTTTCAATGGATTTCTTGTACTTCATAAATCTCATAGAGAATGCAAGGGGAAAATGGACGGTGTTACCACCTGCTTAATTACACAATGTGTTGGCAGTTGTGGTACTTTTAAGAATGCTTAAATAGGTGACCACTTTAGGATGTTTGTTATGGACCTGATCTGGATGTGAATGGTAGAACTATGACAATGTTAATTCTTTGTTTTGCTTTAAGGGGTGGAAAATAATAGTGAAAGCTTAGCTTACCAAATTTATTTTTGGTTAGACAATATCTGGTCATTATGGTCCTCTCAAACATTTTAGGGATACTAGTGAAATGCATTTACTTGAAATGAAAAAGAAGAAAAAAGGCAATTTTTAGGAGGCAGCAGAAAGTTCTGAGGTTTTCTTTGCTGATCGTTACCTCAAATGGAGGAGACTGGAACTAAGATAATTATACTTGTATAGAGTTGTCAACTTTTTCTTTGTTAGCTTTTGGATAAGATCTATTTGTCAGTTTTCTCTTTTCTGATTTTATGTTTTACAGGGGAGTTTGGCACTGTAATAGTTCACGGTGGGGATGAATTAAAGAAGTCATTTGCTCAAACTGAACTTCAAAGTGGTAAAGAAGCAGCAACTGCTGTTGAACATGTTGAAAGCAAGTTGATTAATGGCATAGAGCAGCAGTTAGCTGAATCGCAGTACTTCCCTCCCTATACACTTCCGAGTTCAATAAGTTCTGGTTCTTGTTTCTTTGTGTATAAATTTTATTATGTCGTGTGTGTATGTTGCTGAAGTAGTGAAGTCTTTAATCTAGTTGCCAACTCAAGCGTTCAACTCTTTGGGCCTGTTTTCTAGGTTGGATGGCAGAATGGGTGCTTCAGCGAACAATGTTACAATGGAAGAGTCAAACTTAATGCCTCAGGGGTCTTCTCCTTCAATATCTGTCCATGACAAGAAACTAAGGTCGGACAGTGTTCCGCAGGCAAGGATAAAAGATGGCAGTGAAATTAGTAGTAGCTCATTGAAGAATGAAACTGTCAGCAAGAAAAATGCTTTTGCTTTACAAGATAAGGTTATTTCCATTTTATAATCTATATATGCACCAATTGATAGATGACGGTACTCTAATTTCTCTATGAGAAAACAAGTTCAAAACTTAACTGATAATCTCCCTAGAATTTGAGTGAATCTTTGTTTGCTGAAATTAGCAACTTTCAATTTGAATTTGTTGTGCTTTTGAAATTTTATATCTTTTAAAAGTTTAATTCGCTTGAATTTAAGGATGAGGAACTTATGTTTGTTTATCTTGATATGTACAATTAATTAGTACCTTTCTCCTCTTGCCCTTTCCTCATTCCTCAATTGTTAACTATCAAGTAATTGCTTGCTTTCTGTTCGGTTCCATGTTATTCCTAATTTTGCTGGGACTGCAGTTGAGATAACCTGATTGTCAATTGTTTTGCAGCTCTTTTCAATATATGCAGCTGGTAATACGGTACCCATTCCATTCTTGAGGACGTCGGATATATCCCCAATTGCCCTTTTATCGGACAATATCCTTGGAGGCACGCAGAAGGATAGTACTGGAACTGTGGCAGTGGAAGCAGTGCAGGAACTTTTTGCTGGTGATGGACAATCGAAAAAGGGTCGAAGAGCGCAAAATGAGGTCAATTCCCATTTCCTTCCATATCTCTTTTTCTCCCTTTCCTTTTCATTGTCTATCTGTCTCTCTCTTCCAAGGTTTATGAATCATTTGCCAGTGTAACATGCTACAGGTGCCACTTCCTCCTAGTGTTTACCAAAGACTCACTTCAAGTTCTACACTAATGAATCTAGCACAGGCCCTAGCTTACCACAAAATGTAAGTATGGTATCTTTTACCAATTATCAGCCAACATTTTTCTCTTTTTTTTTTTTTTCAACTGAATCTGTCTTTGATTCATTGCAGGTGCTATGATGAGATGCCGCTTCAAGAGTTGCAGGCGACTCAGGAGCAGCAGACGATTCAAAACCTATGTGACACACTACGAACCATTCTCCGGTTGTAGATTGTCATATGCTACATTTCTTTCTGTTGTATGTTATTAATCTGATCATCTTTGCTTTAAGACTCTGTAGGGTCATGTTGTATCATATAGGTTACAGTTACATGATGGCAAAAATGAAATGCAATCAAAGTTTCTTGTATCTTATATTTTCCTTCCTCATCTGTGATAAGAAAATAAACATGTTCAATTTTGGAACCCTCCTTTTTGAGTTGTCACTTGTGCTTCGTCTAAATATTGGCAGTTGATAAATCAAAGCTGTGAAGTGCATGTATCCTCTAATTCTTACCGTTCAGATTTCATTTGCTGGCCGATTGAGTCAGATAAGTGAAAAGCCTCCATTGCAGCCGGATTTTCAATTCATGTCATATTTGTATTTTTTTATCATAATTATATTTAATTTATTTTATATTTATATAAATTTTAATACATTAATAATTTATATTTTATAAATTTCGAGGCATGAATTAATGTCATGTTTTAATGTTACTTTTGCATTTATTTAATATTATCAGGTCATTTGCTTAAATCAAAGAGTATAGGAAAATAATGTTATAACTCTATTTAATTGTTTTTCAAAAGTGACATTTAATAAATATCGAATTTTAATATTTATAATATTTTTACTTCGGCCTTTCTGTACACAGAAAAAAAAAAGATGTATTTCCCAATTTGGCCTTGGCCAGGGTAGCATATATTACCACTAAAATATGAATGAAAAACTTTACAAAGCTAAAGTGAAAAATATTGTAGTTTTGTATTAGATGTTTTTGTATATCAATACAACGGTTCAAGGATAACTCTAAGTTTAGCTTAATTGATTTATACAATCGGTTAATATTTAATAAGTTTAAAATTTGAATCTTAAATTTTACGGTCTTTCACTTTAGCTACAATCACCTTTGTATAAAAAAAAAACACACACACACGCACACAATGGTTCCAGGAATAGAAACTAGAAAGTTCTGAGTGAAAGCATTTCTTTAGCTAAACGTTGCGCAAAAAGTAGAATAATTGAGTCACTTTCTTGATCCTATTGTATCTTTGGTTATTTAATTTTGAGCAATTGACATGGAAGGCCATCTATTTTCTGGCCTCATTACATATATATTATTTTGAAGTTCCCACTTGTTACTTGATCACTTGCATTCTCAAAGAACTCTCGTGGACTCTTTTTGCGTATTTGTCTATTTTAGAGCTTCTATTCATTGCTACTTTATTAGGACAGGCTACCATATGCCACGACGAAAGTAAATATGCAAAAACTAACACTTTCAATGAAACAACATTTCATTTTTCTTTTTCTTTAAGTACTCATGTCAGATATATATTTAGACAAGGGCAAAACATATAATCCTCTAGAGATCCTTCAAATACATAAAAATCTTGAAAAAGAAAAATGATATACCCGTGTTTAACACTCACACTGGAGTCAAAGTAACATATATGGCTATAAATTCCTTAGGGATGTCATTCTAGCAGAAGCTGTAGTTTTAAGTAACTCTTGATTCAGGAAAAGTGAATTCAGCTAAATAAACTGTTCATAATCAAAGTACCGTATTACTGATTACAACAAATAGCATATTCCACAAAGATATGATCAAACAACTTTTAAGCTTATAAGAAAGTAGCAATGAGGTAGATGGTTTAACAAACCCTCAAACCATTACTGTTCCAAAGATATAAGGGAATCTCGTTTTTCATCTCGTGATCATTTTACGATGGTTAAGTCAGTGAAGTTTGGTAGAAGTTGAAGCAATTAAATGCTGAGCAATGTCTGGGATTGGACTATATGTGCTCTCCATTCATTTCAAAATTGGGCTTCTAAGTTAACAAGATTCAATTAAGTGGGACAGAAACGCTCAGCTTACTTTACAGTGAAATGAAACTTTCTGTCCAAGGCATAGGATGAAATAAACTATATGAATCAGTGTGACATTTGAGATCAACTTACAGATTCCACCAATGTGCGGTATTCCCTCTCTGTGATCGATCTTATGCCATTTGGATCTGGGACAGCTTCTTCTTCCTCCTGTTCTTTTTCTTTTTCTTCTTCTTCTTCTCCCTCTCCTTCCTCTTCTTTACCTTCCTGTGGAGGGAAGCCACGTTTACGCGCAACTAGCCATTGGTCTATGACCCCACAGTCGATTGCATACTTGATAGAGTGTTCCAGGTATCCTTTATCAGTAATGAGATCCGGCTGAACTGTCAACATTCTCAGGAGAGCTGAAAATTCATCCGATAGAAGGATAAGCCAAAGTTCAAACAACAGTAAATAACCATCATTTCATATCCGTGCATCAAGAATTAGTGAATAATGAGAAACCCATATTAAGATTATCTACCTCTATCTCCAATTTTTCTATCATAGAAAGCATGGTGCATTTTTCTTCATCTTTTGTTTTAAATACCCTGACTAAGCAGTTTTCTAAAGCACTAGGATAAACACATCATGAAAATTAATAACATGATAAAGTCTACATTTGTTTTTAACATAAAGCTGTGACTTTGGGAGTTTGTGTGTTATCAATGATACATAAATCAAAAAGTGTTAGGGTCAAAAATAGCTCAAATCCCGTTTAAACATAACATTTCACCAATTGAAATGGACTGCTTATATGAGTCAGTTGAAATGGACTGTCAGACTCGGACAGCATTTCCTGCAAAAAGGTTAGCTTGGTAAGGTGCCAAGCTCAAAAGGCCCCAAGTAGGCCCCAAAATAACCTACACACTTTCATGTAGCATAAAGCATAAATAGGCAGATCCACAAGACTGTACCTGCAACAATACCGTCTCCAGATGCTGACATATCGCAAGAGAAAGGGGTTAAGGGGGCATCCTCCATCCCATGCACTGCACCATTTTGCTCCTTGGTGTAATAGTGTATCTTGGAAGTCCCATTTGTCACAAACAAAGTCTTGAGATTTTCATGCCAAAGTGGTGCAACCACTTCATAATCATAATGGATAAATTTCGAGCTGGCATTGTTCTTCGTGTCGAATTCTTCTGTATGCTTTATTCCACAGAGAAACTCCAGTTCTTGCTTAGTAACCTCAATAACATTAGCAAGGTTCCATGCTTCTTGTATGAACATCTTGGTCTCTTCATCAGACCGCCAAAGTGGCAGTGGAAGGTTTACATCATAGAAAATAACCCCTCCTAATCTCTTCGACATCTTAATAGCTCTCAATGTAGTCGATCTCATGTTCCGATCAAGCAGAGAATGTGTGCTGAAGTAGAACATCTTCGCCTACAACAAGGTTGTTAAATAAGTCTACAATTTCTAGGAGCACTACAGCTTTCTTACAATAGAGATGTTAAAATTGTTCAAGTATAGAGATATGTCCTGTAGTTTCTAGTTTTATTTCCAACATATTAGTAACAATCATCCCTGTAATTATAAAATTTTCTTTATCCAAGAAGCGAAACACATAAATATTCAAAGAGCATAGTGCTGGAATATTGTAAAGTCCCTCACGATATATCATCAGAAGCAAGGATCAAAGTCAAAAAATTTGCTTGGATTCATCTATTACCTCTTTCAGCACACCGATATTGATCTCAGACTTGGAAAGAGAATCCTCAGCACATGATTTGAGACTAGTCATTCTCAGGCGACCTCTCTTACTAATTTTCATCTGTGATACAGCTGTTGGCCTTTTACTATCGATTTGAACTGATCGTGTTTGAACATTGTTCACGTTTAAATAGCATAGCATGGCCTGGCCATAGTCATCATCACCAAGTTTTCCCATAAATGCGACTTTACCACCCAGGCTAGCAAGAGCAAAAGCAACACTGCCTGCAGAACCCCCAGGTGCCCTAACGAATTTTTCTGGGGCCCATCTCGCATCCTTCATTCTCTCATGGATTTCATAATCTATAAGTCTGTTGGCTGGTCTACCTGAGGGAACAAAAGCATGTTGTGCAGCTCCAAAGCAACAAACAAGTGGAGGCCAGCCATACGTGTAACTAATATCCTCACCTTCATCTACATTCAACTTGAGGTCTTCCTCGCTCTCATCACCCGAATTTGTCATTAAAGTCGACTCCTCTATATCACTGATTTCAGATTCACTGTGCTGCCCTTCCATATCATCATCCTTCTTCATAGTCCTCCTCCTCCTCCTCCTCGCCTTTGTCTCAGTTTTCTGTTCCTTGACACTAGCAGAAGCTGATGCCACTACGAATGATAGAAATATAAATTTCACAATAATTAACTGAATTAAATCAACAGCATCTACAAAAGAAATGTTTGATGAGGCAAGACATTGATGAAATTGCAAGGTTATACCTTTCTTTCTAGTCCTTCTTGAGGTTTTCTTAGTATCTTCACTTGATACAGACATAGTGCTTTCCTCGTTTTCAGAATCAGTATTTAATGCCAATTCAGGGTTTTCAGTGGGCACATCATCTTTTGCTTTCTTCCTAGTTTGTGTGGCAGTTTGCCTAGTAGTTCTAGAAGTCATCTTTTTTAGAACTGCCCCATTTTCACTGTGTTCTTCTTGAGCTGAAATGTCAACATTTTTCTTGGCTGAGAGACACCATTTATTCTGCAACCGGAAATCCCTAGGTTGCACCAAGTTCAGTGTCGGGTAACAAACTGAATTCAACTTCCACCTGCATAACCAGAAATTTCAAAAAAAAAAAAAAAAAGAAATAAATAAAGAAAGATCAGCATAGCTAAGCATAACATAATCACCCTCTGATTTACAAGCAAGCCGCGGCTAAAGCATAGTTAATCTGCACTGTTACATAGCGAAATCCAGTATATACGACCGTATATCCCATACCAAATTCTAACAACAGCTACTTCCCAACGCCCCAAGCACCAGACAAAAGCCAATAAAACAAAACAAAGAAGAAAAATCCAAACAAATCCAGATAACATTTTAAATTTCTTTCAAAGTTCTGATAAAAGAAATGTCAAATTCACATTTCAGCGTAAAATAGTACAGTAAGGAAAGCAAAAGCAGGTGTCTTTGGCTAACATGTGAGTTGCCTAGTATCACCAAGAAGAAAAGATAATAACTTTGGAACAAAATAGCAAATTAAATATTAGAAATAACCCATCAAAATGAAATTAGAAAAAGGAAATATGCAACAATAGCAGTCGCAAAAGAAACATTATAGAAACGAGAAAAGAAAACACTGCTAAAAGTGAGATAGAAATAAACCTGGAAAGTGAGAGAAACTGAGGGAAAGAAAGGGATGCCATTTTTATCTCCCCACAAGTTTGCAATTAAACAGAGCGTGTACTAATGTAAGAAAGTACGTGAGAACCGTGTCTTCTTGTCGTGGGTGACTACTGGGGTTTTAAGATCGGAAAATGAAAAGAGAGGATAGAGGGAACTCGGGGGTTTTAGTTTTACACGCGCTCTCCCTTTGTCCGTCGACTCTGTGTGTGTGTGTGTGTGTCTATATATATATATATATTATATTCAGGTTGCTTAATAGTCCTAATTTAGATATTAAATTTAATAATTTAAGTTTATTGATTTAAATTATTATTTATATATTAAAATATTTTTATTTAAATTTAATTATAAAATATATAAATATTAATATAAAAATAATATTTTAATATTTTTAAATAATAAATTAAATTAAATTAAAGTCAAATTTAGATAAAAATGTAAAAAAAATTTAAATTTCAATTTAACACATAAATAAATTTAATATCTAACAATTAAATTCAATAATTTTAAATGTAATTTTAATACATAAATATAAAAAATTTATATAATATAAATTATTAATTTAAAAAATTTAATAATTATATAATATTTTAAATAAAATTATAATATATATAAATACGGATATGACCAAGGAACGTGAATAACTATACTGATTAATAGCATTGATATCTGGAAAAAATGAATAGGTATTAGGCTCAAAACGGTGAGTTTTGCTTGTTCTCCTTTATCGCTGGATAACAGGCAGGAGCTACGAAAATCTGTGTCTCTACTCCGCAGCCCGCAGCGCTTGCATTCATCAGAGACTTGCCCTTTATTTCTTCAACGCAGAAGTATGCAGGCAAGGAACTTTTCTTTGGTTCTTGGTTTTCAGATGGTAAAATTGGATACCCATTTAAAGATTTTGCTTCCTGTAAATTTGGGAATATGTAACTTGCTATCTTTTTCTGCAACTTGTAACTGCAGTTTGATGCTGGCAATTGAACAAAGCTCAAGTCAAGGATATTATAAAATATCAATTTTTTGCTTTATCATGAGAATAAGTTGAAGAAAGTTCTTGATATATGAATTTTTTTAAGGAGCTTTTGCCCACCAAACATGGGATTATTGGTGCCCAAAAGTTTTGTAGAGGTAAATATCGAATTTGAACCTTCTTTTGGATTCCCTTTTATAGGTTTTATTAACATGAATGGTTGTATTTCTGCTCCTACATCAATGGCCAAATTCAGCTCTTGAATGTGTCTATTGCACTGATTCAATGTGAAATCTTCTTACTGCTCATAACTTGATGCTAAAGTTTAGGTTTTCCTGGATATAGTTGTGACAGTTAGTTTGAGAAAGTAAATTTTTTTTGTTTAAGTTGTCCAAGCTGGTGGTGATTTATTTAAATGGAATACTAGTTTTTATGGTTCCATCCATTTTCCTTATTGTAATTGCGTGGAAAAAAAAACATGAACATTTGTATATGTTACTTGAATCTTTTAATTATATAGAAATTAATCAATATATAGCTTTTTGATAATCATTTTTATAACATTTACCACAGCATCTTTGTGTGCGTTTCTGCATTCGGCCCCGGATCATTCAGTGGAAGTTAATTCTCCAGAACAGGAAGTGGTCATTGCTTTAGGAAGCAATGTGGGTGACAGACTTAATAATTTCAATGAAGCCTTGCAGTTAATGCGGAAATCGGGTATCAATATCAAAAGCCATGGTTGTTTGTATGAGACAGCACCAGCATACGTCACTGATCAGCCCCAATTTCTCAACTCTGCTGTTAGAGCTGTTACAAAGCTAGGGCCACATGAACTTTTGGGTGTGCTTAAGACGATTGAGCAAGACATGGGTCGTACTGGTGGAATAAGGTATGGTCCAAGGGCAATTGACCTGGACATCTTGTTTTATGGAAAGTTCCGGATCGATTCTGATATACTTACTGTGCCCCATGAGAGAATTTGGGAGCGACCATTTGTAATGGCGCCATTAATGGATTTACTAGGATCAGTTATTGACAGTGATACCATTGCTTGCTGGCATTCTTTCTCAACAGATTCAGATGGACTATTTGGTTCGTGGGAGAAATTGGGTGGTGAATCCCTCATTGGAAAGGAAGGGATAAGAAGGGTTCTACCAATTAGGAATCACTTATGGGAGTGGTCGAAGAAAACCTCAGTCATGGGTATTCTTAATCTGACACCAGATAGTTTTAGTGATGGTGGAAAGTTTGTATCTGTGGAGAATGCCATTTCTCATGTTCGTTTGATGATATCAGAAGGAGCAGATATAGTAGATATTGGTGCACAATCAACACGGCCAATGGCCTCTAGGATTTCTGCGGAAGAGGAATTGGATAGGTTAATCCCTCTCTTAGAAGCTGTTCTAGGAATGCCTGAGATGGAGGGGAAGTTCGTATCGGTGGATACTTTCTATTCAGATGTTGCTGCAGAGGCAGTAAATAGAGGAGCTCATCTTGTAAATGATGTATCTGCCGGGCAGTTAGATCCGAACATGCATAAGATTGTTGCTAGCCTTAATGTTCCTTATATCGCAATGCACATGAGGGGAGACCCTACTACAATGCAGAGTGGTGGCAACCCGCAATACGATGATGTTTGTTTACAGGTTGCCTCCGAGTTGTTCTCAAGAGTCAAGGATGCAGAATTATCGGGAGTCCCAGCTTGGAGAATTATTCTTGACCCTGGAATTGGATTCTCCAAGAAGAATGAACATAATTTGGACATCCTCAAGGGTTTACCAGCCATTCGTTTGGAGATAGCTAAGAGAAGCTTGGCTGCATCTCATGCTCCCCTACTTATCGGACCATCAAGAAAGAGATTTTTGGGCGAAATTTGCAACCGTCCTGCTCCAGTTGAAAGAGATCCTGCAACGATTGCTTCTGTCACCGCTGGGATTTTGGGAGGGGCAAACATTGTCAGGGTGCACAATGTTAAAGACAATGTAGATGCTGTGAAAGTTTGTGATGCAATGCTGAAAGAGAGTCTGAGAACTCAATTATAATGCCAGGAAATGCGGTCATGTCAGTTCAGTCATTTGTGAGCTAAAATTTTGAACGCTTCAGATGATTTACTGAACTGTTTCTTCTTAACAAATAATGAATTTATTTAACCTGTTTTGTACCCAAGATCTCATGAAGTTTCCCTAAGTTGGGGTTTTTTGGTTGGGGTTATTTTATTTTGTTGTTTACACCAAAGACTAGTATTTTTGGAATTCAGATTGAATGGGAAATTTTGTTATAAACTTTAATCATTGTTTATGTGGCATTTGTTTGAGGACAAACCTGATCTAAACCAGCAAATTATGCAGTACAATGGCACTTTAAAACTAGCAACTAGCAGCAAAGCTGGATGAAATGGAGTGGCCATCTCCCACCAGCAACTAAAGACA
>JBBYHK010000006.1:11243401-11258463 GCA_038382065.1 Adansonia grandidieri | reverse complement strand
ATGGCACTTTAAAACTAGCAACTAGCAGCAAAGCTGGATGAAATGGAGTGGCCATCTCCCACCAGCAACTAAAGACACGAAACGTTTGGATAATCGAGGGTTCAGGCATCTTTTTCCTAAACACGTTTAGTTAGGTCAAACAAAAGTCTGGTTTAATTGCATATATTGTCTTCTTTGATCAGCTAACTTGTAGGTCAGTATCCAAAAAAAAATGAGTAAAAAAGTAAAGGTTAACGACCCCAAAGCTTCACTGAAGTTGCTTGACTGCTTTCCAGCGCCAGTCCTAACCCGTTTTTGTGTGACGACTCACGAGGCTCGCTTGAATTATTGAAATGCCTAGGCTTTATAACAGGTAATGAAATTGATTTTGATTAGATTAAAAGTAAAATTAGTTATTATAACAGTGAAATTGAGTATTATAACGATGAGATTAAAATTAATATTAAGATATATGTTTGTAGTAAGATGTAAATAAAAGATGATTGGGATATTTGATTAAAATATATACATAATAAATTATTAAAGATTATATTATATTAAATAATAAAATATAAATAAAATTATATTTATGTTAAATAATAATAAAATTTTATTAAAAACGATATTTATATTAAATAATAATTTTATTAATAAAAATATATCAAATATTATTTTTATATTTATTGTTTAATATTCATGTTACTATTTACTATTTTAATTTTATAATAATAAAATTTATTAAATTTATTTTCTAATCTAAAAGAATAAAATTGTAAGGGTTTTGAAAAGTAAAAAACGCTCTCACTGGAGGGTCTTTTACCCCACTGGTACCTTAAGCACTAGTGGGAAGTGCAAGCTACGGCATGGTGGAAATACTCCGTCGTATGACACTGGAAGATATCGAAACGGAACAAAAAGTTAGCCTAAGAAAATATTCCCTCAAAATTCCATCTCACTGTGGATTCAATAAAATCCAAATGATGCCTCAATTGACAAGCAACTTAGAACTCACCGCCGGCCATAAAATTATGTGTCCAACAATTATCATATAAAATCTTGGCCGTTGATTGCAATTTTGCAAACTTGTTAGTGGTGAATATACAAAATATGCAGGTCAACCTTTAGTCTTCGAGTTCCTTTTTTTCCTAAATAAATGATCCTATCCATACTACTAGAAATTTAAAAGGACAATGTTAGCTTCTTAGAAGTTACAAAAGAAAAAAAGAAACAAATTAAAGAAACAGGGTAGGAACAATGTCTTAACTCTTGCCTTTCGTAGTCCTTGTTTGTAATATTGCAAACTATGGGTTCCTCGGCTCACTCCTTATTTTGTTCAGAAAATGGTGTAATGATTTCTTGTACTTCAACCATGGAAATGCCTATATAAAGGCATGGATTCATGGGATAGATAGCATGAAGAAGGAGAGAAAACAATTAAGTTGAAAGCTTGAAATAATAGAAAAATTTGTAATATCTGCTCCTGATGTAGGCAAATTTGTCAAACTACGTAAATTTCAGTGTTCTCTTTTTTTCTTTTTTCTTTTTTTTTTTTTTTGGTTTTCTTTTACACTCTTGGGTAATTTCGCACAACACTTACATGTAAAGTCTTGAGCTTTTTCTCAAGCAATTTCCTTTTTTTTGGTGTTATTTGTCGCAGCTCTTTTTTATGTTTTGATTCCATGCTTTTGCATGCTAAAAGAAAGCTATTGATACAACCCTAAAAGCCAAAACGACGTGGAAATTCGTTTAACTTTATTTCTTTTTGTTTCTTTGCTTACTAAAATTTATTACTTGTGCAGAAAATATCTGCATGTGAAGGCAAGAGGCGACATTTCAAGTTATAAGCACAAATTAGGCTTGTTTTAAAGCGAAGATGGGAACATGTGGTTAACTCCGAATATGGTTTATTAGATTTCCTGAACGACTAGTTATATTCACCTTTGGTATTTCACCCATTAGCTTGATTTATTCTTTTATTCATTAGTCTAGTCTCTTTTTAGTAGGATTTATCACTTCATCTTTCACGTAATGATTTGGCGTTAATTAAGGTGAAGATTCAAATCTCTTGCAATCTTATTTCAGTTCCAAATTCTCAGCAATTGACCTCAAGAAATTCCTTTGGCATTTGTATGTATGTAGGTCTGGTTTTCAGCAAGGGCTTGATGTGTAATGTGCTAGCAAACCTTATGACATTCCTCACAGATTCCTCGAATTTGAAACTAAAAGAAGCTGCAGCTATAGTCAATCTCCAAGGGGGTCTAAGGAATATGTTGCAGATTTACGTTGCCCTCTGCATCGATGCTTGCCTCGGTTTTCGAAGGATGTTGACTCTTTCTAGTGTTTTATATTCTGCTTCAAGTAACTATGTCGCTTTCGTTTTTCATATTTTTTTTAAGTATCGTGTCTAATACATTTTTGGATCTAATTACCTTTTATATGCATGAATAAAATTAAAAAAAAAAATTGAATATATTTGTGTCAAACACGTACTTATATCCGAAACACCCGAGTCTAAGTAAGATAACAAAGTTTTTCTATTTCTTCCACAGATCTCTCTCCTAAATTTTCTTATAGCCTAAAACCACAATTCTTTAATTAGCATTGGCACACATATCACCCTTCCCCATAGTGTGGGTTATTTTTCTTGAAAACAGCATCTTATACAAATTTTATTCAATTTTCTTGTACCCAAAAAAAACTAAATAATATTATTTGTGATATCAATATTATTAATTCCAATCCCAAGTCGAAAAATGTCAAGAATCCACTATAATATAAAACTATGAAACTTCCCAATCAAAATGAACTATAAATTGCAGATTGGATGCCTGTCTCCACAAATAACCTAGTAATTCTATAGAATATAAATGTTATTTCCATTGAAAGGAAATGTAGATTGTAACTAGATTTTGCAACTGTGATGCCAGGGACTTGGCCTTCTAGCATTTTCAGTGCCTCAATACTATTTCCATAAAAAAATGTCCTGAGAAGAAAGTCCCCTATTATTGTTTCAAGAAGTTGATCTGCACAAGTTATTCCCCTTGATTCCCTTTCTTTCGACCAAAGTAAGGCCTTCAAGAGCACCAAAAGACTGTAAAGCAAAAAGGGTTAAAGTTGGATGCTGGTCGTTTAACGTCAAAATCGGAGGCCGGCGGCTATTGCTGCAGAAAGTAATCAGATGGCTTTGCTATGCATTCTTGAAGCTGGGAATAACAGCATCAGTCTATGGCTTTATCTCTTTTGATGACAAATGGCGGCAGCATTTCTTCTATCAGCCATTGCCATAGTAATTGGTTTACTTTGGTTTCTTTGTGGTTTCCCTTTCTATGGCCCTCCTCAACAGCAGCCAAGTCCGCTTTTAACTATGCTACGTACCTTGGTTGCCGCTTTGCGGAAGAGGCATCTCAATTACCAAGTGCAACAGCTTCACCGCAGAGATGGAGAAGATCAAAATCGGGTTCCTACAGGCCATCTTGCGTGAGTTACTTTCTCCCTGGCAATTTTTTTTACAGCCTCTGTTTCTTCGGACAATACATGATTTCTTGACTGCACCTTTAAATATTGATGATTTCTCTAAATGCAGGCTGCTCAACAATGCTGCACTCAAAGAGTCACCGGCTGATGACATTTTACCACCCGAGAAACACACATGGAGACTTTGTACAGTGAAATAAGTCGAACAAACAAAACCTCCGTTAGATATTATTCCAATGTCTGCAACTTTCATAGTGTATGGCATGGTCAAATCTCTTGGTAACACATTCTCCATCGAGCAGGCAGACAGCATGGGCGATATCCCAATCGTAGTTTATCAGTTGATCCAATGCACTTCTAAAATTTCAGTAAATAATGGATATAAAATGGTGTTTGAAAAACGAATAAAAAGAATAAAAAAACAGTACTCTGACGGAATGAAGATAGGCAAAGGCGTGTTGGCCTCCATAATATGCTGCGCTGTTGCATCATCAGTTGAGTCCAAAAGGTTAAAAGCTACTTTCCCCATTTCAGTATCCTGGTTGCTTCTGCAATTCTTTTTCCTGGGTGCAACGGAAGGATTAGCAGGTGACGGCATTGCGGATTTCTTCGGTCATTATGCACCAGGTTCAAGGAGATATGGACCCGTATTTACTAGCTCACTCACTGGATTTGGAACAATACTTAATATTGGCTTCATAGCTATTCTAGATTATTGCAGCAGCTTGAAATATAAATCAAGTTGGCTCGGTGATAGTGTAAACCAAAGTCATTTGGATTATATTTATCGTGCATGTCTTAGTGGCCCTGTTGAACTGCTTTGCCTATGCTTATGTCTCCACATGGTATTCTTATGATAATATCATAGGAAGACCCGAAGAAGAAGAAATACCATTCTTGGAAGATAAAGAAGAGCAAGAAGAAACCGCAGCCGCAGGGGACTAACAGAACAATCAAGAGCAAGAAGTTGAGTTACAAAGGATTTCTATGCTTTAGGCTGCTGATTTATCAAGGAATGGTCGCAGGGATTCAGTGTTGGATTTAAGTGCATTGGGCCACTGATCCAAATGCTACTACCTCACATTTCTGCTTTTTGGTTATGCAGTTTTTCCTGTGTGCAACCAAGCGATTAGCTGGTAATGACATTTTCAACATTGATAAAAGATTTAACCATATTTCGTTCAAGCTGAAAGAAACATTTGTTGTATTTGCAATTCCATATACAAACAAAGCAAGGGAAAAGAAAATGCATCTCAGTGTACATGTGACCAAGCAAACTGAGACAATTGTATCGAGATTTATCTGCATTATTACAAATAGCAGATGTACAGCTATAGCTACACATTTACGCAAAAGAGAATTATAGAAGTGTCAAGATACCAAATAGCTTATTTTCCATTTCCTTACTCCTTTGCAAAGTTTTCTTGGTTATGTAGATAAACCAGCAACTGACCGTCATCAGCAGCTACAGCCAAAATATCTGGCCTTGAATCATCAGTTGCAATGCACGAAACACTGCCACCTGAGAGATCATAAAGGAAAAGATGCAATCACTCAGTCGAAAATCAGAAATATATGCATATATTAAAGCAAAACTGAATTATAAAAACTTCTAGGTTCAAACCAGATCCATCAAGAATCATATATCACAGCCTATCCAAAGGATCTTATATGTTCTTCATAATCGGAAATTGAATGTCAAAGAACTGTGCAACTAATAGCTTAAGCTTTTTAGTAAAGGCTCATGAATGGGTTAATTTAACCTCTAATACTCTAGTACAGGCAAATTACATACCTTGTTTAAATTTGATAAGGTAAAGATGGCCCAAGGTCTCAAGTGTAAACAAACTTGGCTGGTAAAGTCCTTCCATGAATCATGATCATACCAAGAACCTAAGATGGAATCTAGGCTTCATTGGAGATGAGTTTATGAAAAGGGTGAGGCTTCCCCTTATTCAGTGTTATAACCATTTTCCCACAAAAAGGAAGAATAGAGAAATCCATGATTCAAAGTTCAAACTCGAAACTACAGAAATGCTTTAATACTTTATCAAGGAACCCAACTTCCTAAAACATCAAACAATTAATGATCCCATCAAAGGGTTTTTATTTTAATAGCTAAAATAGAAAAAGAAGGGCATTGATGCAATTAGATGCATGTGCACTGTTTTCACTATGACAACAATTGAAATATTGCATTTAATGAAATGGCAGATAGATAAAGGCAAAAAGTGGCTCCAAAAATCTGATCTATATGAGAAAAGGGATGACAAGAAGTGTTTCCTATAACTGGATAATCAAAAGAATTTTGAAGGACAATTTATTTCTGTTTTTTCTAAGAGAATTATGTTGAATAGAGTTTTTTTAAGTAAAAATTCTGTTGTTTGAACTACATTTATTATTGTCAAGAACAATGGGTCTAAAATGTACACGTAGGGAAGATTAGTGTTCATCAGATGAGTGGTCCCCTTCCTTCAATTGACAATAACGAAACAAAGTCTATTCTTCGAGTTAGAGTTATCAGAAGCAAATCCAGGCATACCTTTGAAATGATGCAAAACGCCAAGTCTGGTTCCTGTGGACAATTCCCACATATACACTAGACCATCATCCCTTCCCATGATCCCATGATCAATCAATGCACCAACAGCAGCAGCCCTGTAAAATAAAGTTCAAAAATTATTTTCGACACATTTGCTAAGTCTCAGAAACTTTTAAATTTAAGTGTACACAGTAGCCATGAATTGGTACAATAGTAATCTGTCTCTTCCTTTCTTTATAGAAACACAATGCACTCTCACTTATATTATCACTTTGGAAAATAATCCAGTAAATTAGGTTCCCCTGAAAAGGCAAACTACTTTGTATATTGTTATGTGTTACAACCTATATTCACTTGTTCTAGGAGATACCTCAACAACGTGTAAAAGGTCAACTCAGGGATACAGAATAGCCTAAGAAGATCAAAGTATCTGCCACGATTCAGTACAAACAGCTCCCAAATTCTTTTGGTTACTACCAACACAAAAGGGAAACATATATTGGAGGAAATAAAATGAAAATTTGTAAGGCCCAAATATGGATTGGCATGCATCAAAGACAAATATCTTATACAAGAAACAAGTTTCTTGCTGCCTTAAGAAAACACAACAGAATGACTCCCCAGGATCAAAAACCTAGTTTATATTTAAGATATAGAATAGAACTTTAAAGCACCTTGGATCTAGTGTACTCCCCAGGATCAGTCTATCTTTCACCAGCAAAGCTAGCCTCCACCGTCTGGATACATTGGCTTGGCAATTACTGGACAAATGTTCAAGCTGAGCCTCAGAATCAGTCGAGACAAGAAGCCAGATTGCAACATCTTCCCCCCCAAATTGAAGAAAAGAACAATCCTTATGTTCGGAAAACCTAAATTTTGTTCTTGTGATGATTTCATCAATGCAACCAGTCATGTCAGCATAGCCGAAAACAGGCTGCCAACTAAATAAACTGATTGGTAAGAATTGCTTAATTGGATCGCCAGAACCGGAAAATCTGGAGATAGTGACCCTCTCCAAAATATTCCTGAGAAGTAAAACCTGTTTTCTATCAGTGACTAATCAGTCAGATTTTATATGGAGAGACAAATACAAGAAAACTCCTACGAAGCCTTAGCCCTTATACACAAAATGGTGCATAAAGGATATAAAAGATCAACGACTATTAATATATTGCTATTTCCACAATGCTACCCAGCAATTAGAGACAAACTATACACTCAGAATCACCAGACAATATAAAAGAATATGGTTTTTAAACAGAAGGCAACATACCATAGAACAAATTCCCCAAAACCATTATGCCCGATGACCAAATGATCACACTTTGGAATTCTCTTTAACTCTACACAAGAAGGTGTGCAGTCACCAGCTGGTATAATAAATTCTTCTGTCGCTGCACTACAAAAAGTGGACAAGATAGGTAAAATTGCATGATTCATTAAGAATAATAAAATTTGTATAGAGAGAAAGGAAAAACATTCACCTCCATGTTGAATTCATGGCCCAAAGATGCAGTCTCCCACTCTTTCCCGCAGCAAGAAGATAGTCATTCACACAAACCAATATACATTGCACACTTTCAACTGTCTCTAATTTTGCAACCAAAAAAACATAACCAGGATTTACTTGCACAATTTTTACTGCAGTCTCCTTCGAGCAGCCTGAAGAACACATCGAGCAGATACAATCCATTCTTCCTTCCCTAAGAAAATAAATCTTATATTAGTATAATATTTGCTTCAAATCTGTTTACATTATAGAAACCCAAAGAAACAGTCAACCTGCAATAAGGAGTTTTAATGCTGTCAAGTAAAACAAGACATTGCCCGTCTGGGGTGAACTGTAAGCCACATCTTTCTACATCAATCTAGGGAAGGACAAGAAAAAAAATGTCAAAAAATTTATCATTGACCAGGTAAGAACCAGTCTAGGAATCAGTAAGTACAATAGAAATAGCTAAAGAGTTTATATATAAAAACATATCCACCCATCAAAGCTTACTTCAGAAAATGGCAATGCCACTGATGTGTAACCAACAAAAGAGGGGCATCCCATCCTTGGTTCTTCAATAGCTACCTTGTAGATAAACAAGGTTCTGTCCTTATTTACAAGAAGACCACATGAAACACAAATAAGAGTTTCATTTCCCTTTTTACCCAGCAACACTGATGTAATAGGCAAAGGATGGAAATAGCCTCCTACAAGGTTGACAATGCCCCTTAGATCACTATTACGTTTTACATCCCTGTAATGATTGTCTGAACTACCTTGAACTTCTTTCACTATAGATATGTTCTTGCTACAAAAACTAGTCACCTGGTTTTGACATGATGCAGAACAGCCATTTTCTACAATCATTCTATGTTCAAGCCTCTCCTTGTGACAATTTTCTTGAAATCCCCTTTCAAGTGAAACAGATGGATCAAGCAAGCACGATGCATCCTTTGCTTTAGAGACACAAGTCAACTTTTGATTTTCATTAGATAGAACAGGTGGGATATTATTGATTTCAGTTTTGCAATTTGTAGTAGTTTTCTCCACAGACAATCCATAGGATTGTCCTTCAAGCATGGTTGTAGCACCAAAGATATCTCTATTGCATTGTTTGTCATCAGAAGTGTGAGAACTCTTTGAAACAAGTGAAGTTCCTGCTGTAGCAGACTTATTAAGGGTATAATCATCTCCAGAATTTCTGCAAATGATGCTTTCAGAGAGAGGAATAGCATATTTTCTAGTTGAATAAGCTTGTTTTGAGACTTTCTTTCGGGCATATACTTTATTCTGAGCTTGATGGGAAGAGTTAGTATTAGGAGCCCTGGTTTCGGCACTGCTGTCCTTCTCATTTAGTTTCACTGGACTTGCAATGCCTCTAGGATTGACATCACCTGTATCCACAACTACAGAAACATGATTATTTGCATCAAATTGAAAATCATTAAAATCATGATTAACTGAGTTGGAAAGAATAGAAGTATCATGGAGTTCCATGTAAACTGACGATCAGAATATCAGTAAATTGCATTATTTATGGCTCCAATGAGTGACATAGTTTCTAATGATGAAGTTAATTTAAAATTTAAGTAAAGGTTGCAGGCTAATAGGAAACTAGGAAGTTTTCACTCTGCGCTAGACTTAATATCTTGTCAATCAGTTTAAGGGATAGTTGCTTGCACTCTGAGGACTTAAAAGCAAATTTGACAACTAAAATTTCAAGTTTGGTTGAATGCAATTACCTTCAGCACAATAAAGTGCATTCTTGTGCTTCTTTTCCACAGAATGGTTTTCAATATCTGCTGAGTTTTCATCCACCTTTACACAAACACCCTGGATATCTTCAGAAAAAGCTTTCATGATTGGAAACACATACCCTAAAACAGACTCAGATATGTCACTCTTCGAAGGCTCTTTATTTGAAGCCGTGTTTACTTCATTGTTGCAGATAGTATCTTGATTCCCACAGATCTCATCAGAACAAACTAATGTTTCCTGCTTCAAATTGATACCATCAAGCTGTTCCTGAATGTTGGAATCAAATGCATCTTTATTGAAACTAGTTTGATCAACCTCCATACGCTTTGAGGAAAATATAGCTTGCCTAGCTACATGATCCCCACCCCGACCATCCTCAAAACTGTCAAGAATAACAGTATTCAGGTGTTCAAGATTTTGCATAATTAAACCATGGTCTAAACTTTGAATATGCATTCCTGTGTCCTGTTCCGTACGTGCATCCTCGGTGAGAATAATGGCTGGAATTTTAGCAGAAAAAACTTATGAGCTAGCAGCAACAAAAAGATTAACGAGAAGCCACAGTATTGGGACTCAAGGTGTTGGGTCCTAAATGTCAAAGATTAAAATATTCAGCGAAAATTTCAAATTTTATAAGATTAACTGTACCAGAAGATGGAAGATTCAACAAATGGTTAGTTTCAATGTTGTCCTCTTGAGAATCCACCAAATGAGGCAATACTTTGCATGGGCTAATTGTTTCTTTTTTCTTCTTTGAAGACTTCTTAAGCAATGGAATAGCTTGAGGAAGTAAAACCGTCATCATCAACTTAGCCATTTCCTGACCGACTGAATTACAATCACTTTTTTCAGAACTTGTGTTTGAATTAGATGAACCTATTTCTTCTTCTTGATGAGACTCAATCACCAAGCCATCAGAAATGACTACATTAGCAGCAGTTAACTCTTCTTTCATACTGCTAGTCGTCTCCCTTGCACTTGAAGCAACATTTGTCCTATCATCTGCATAGATGTTGTTGCTAAGGGGTGCTCAGAATGATAAATTATCAACAACTGAAAAGAGAACCTAGGTAATAATGTAGTGTAAAGCTGTAAATACCGCTGATAAGAATTACCTTCAAAATCCAAAGTATCAGGTGCATAAAGATGGACATCATTGATGCCCATGGAGTCATTTGGAACTGATGAATCTCCAGGTCTATCATCTGTTTTTGTTGGAAAACTGAATCCTTGCAGCTCAGTATCTTGTGACCTATCCAACTGTAAGAAGTTAAGAATGCTTCTAATATTGTCGCAAACTGATGTTATTAGTAATTGCCAAACAAATACTGCATCAAATGATTATAAAACCATGATTTCACATAATTTGGCCCCAAAGTGGAAGAGGATTGTAATTCTGACGAAATAGCTCTTAAAAGATAGCTCCAGATGGTAAGACTAATTTAAGCAATAAGTACTTAAATTTTGGAACAAGAAAGAGGGAAAATGTTTGCAAATTAAAAGGCATCAGCATATTCTTCTACAGAGGAAGAACCAAATGACAGCAAGACGTAATATCCAGTCATACCTCTTTAGATGCAATGTTAGCTACTCTAGCGGATTTTGCATTTTGGGAACTAGTAAACTTGCTCCTGGCTTCTTGCTCACCATGATGGCCCAAGAAATCAACAGATTTTGATGGAAAACCATCTTTGGCTGGTGAGTTTTTCGCATCTTTTCCAACTGATTCCAAGTGCACTGCTGATGCTTCTGGAAATTTGTCCTTTCTATCTTTTGAAGCATTATGAGTTACTGGAAACCCATTCTTATGTTTCACTTGATTCCCTTGTAATAAGTTTGAATCCTTGGCATCATAAGTCAAGTCCTTAGATCGAGGCCGTTTAAGGCCAAGCCCATCAGCCAACTTGCGTTGCATTATATCACACCTTGTACTTCTCTTTTTCCTAATCTGTGGCCAGGCCAAGTATGGTAGTAAATCAGGAACAGTAGAGATAGTTGAGCTCCACTTGTCAGTTTCCGTTCTAGAAGCACCATTGCAGTGGCTGGAAGATAATGAACTTCTTTCTGCTGTTCCATTGACATTTGCCACCAATTCCCGAAGTAACCTCTGGACAAATGGATTTTTGAATCCAAAAAACTGCATGTTACAATGCAAAGAGAAACTCAGTGCAATTATCTCTGGCTTTTCTTTACCTATCCAAAGCTATGGATAAAATACTGAAAAATAAGAATAGCATGATACAGGAAACAAGTTTCCCAACATTGAGCAAGTCAAACCAATGCAGCACCAAGTGGTCCCAAGAAGCACCACAAATAATAAAAACCAGCCAAGAAATAAGGAAAAGGTTTCAAATATGTATACAATATGCATGTCTATGATAGGGCATCAACATCTGTAAAGTGATTCTATAGAGCACTTTCATTGCATATGTTGCAAAGAATACAAAATTTTGAGCCACCCAAACAAAAATCGATCCAAGAAAAAAAATCACCTTATATACTCCATATTATAATGCTTCATATTGATGTCAGAGCCTTATCTTTGTCATATTTATTAATCTCAATATTAATATTTAAAGTAAAGTCATAAAGATGAACGAAAAAGAGAGTAACTCCATTGATTTCCACATAACATTCTTACCATATAGCAAAATTTTAGTGTTTTCCAGAGCAGCCCCTAGATCATCACGTGCTAATGTGGATACATCTCTTCTATAATAAATCTTCCCTCTAGAGACCGAGGAGGTAATGAACATTAATGAATAAAATGGCTTTGACAGAAGACAGTTTTAAAATTTTGGCAAACAATGAGAAAACAAGAAAAGGCTGAGATGAATTGTCATCTGGATGGGAAATGCTTCCAAGATACTAGATATGGTAACAAAATAAAAACACAGAGACAAAATCAGCAAAGCAACCATTATCCATATTAAATTAATTAATGGCAATGTCATTAACCAAAAAGGGAAAGGAAAATGCAAATTCAGAATGCCAAGGAAGCACCAAGATATACCTCCACACCGTCTATCTTGCATGAGAATCTCTTTCCATGCCATATCTTCAAATTTGGGCAACCTGACTTCTGAAATTTCTCCCATGCAATGTCTGGAGTTTGTCCAGAACACGACTGCCCATCACAAGAGATCTGCATGCAAATAGAGGCACACTCATACTTAAGTAATTCACTTAAAAAGGTAAAAGTGGAAAACAACATATAAGTGCAAGGTAAACACTCCAAGTCTGCCTACTCACCACAAACAAAGGCCCTTTAGGACCTTCATGAATTTCTGTCTTGTAAGTGCTTCCATTGTGAGCCCGAACAGCTTGATATCCCACAGGATAGGGGTATCGATCTTTACCCTACAGAATAACAAGGTTAAAACCAATTAAATGAAACAGTAGCTCATATCAGTATCCGATAATTACAAGTAGCATCTCCATATCGTCTTAAAGTACGCTAGTTCAATTTCAACTCAAACTTTACTGACCATTTATCATTTAATTTCAACTTTAAATAAACAAACGAAGTCTTTTTCATTTAGAACAGTCATTGAACTGCTCAACTGGTCCATCCTCTATTCTAATTTTTATTCTCACAATTCATTTCTCCTTGACTAGATTATGTAGCCTTTCAAAACTAAACTTTCCTTTGACAGTTACAGTTTTTTTTAAATTTTTTCTTCTATTTTCAAACTTTCAGCTGTTAATTCATTTTTTTTTTAAATTGCCGAAACTTGTTAGGATCTAAGATTCGGATTTCCTATATTTCATCCACAAATTTTCAACCTAACTTGCAGAAAAAGATTACGAATATCTACTTATATCGGCAATCAATCAGAGTTCATCAGTTTGCATTAAGTTTTTCGACACATATATTCCAAACAAAATTAATTAAAATAAATAAATCTTGTGAGCACGAAAATATCAGCTAAATTGCATTTAAAAAGAAAAGCGAACTAACCCTAGAGGAGCTCCAATACTTCTTGTCCCAGGGACCTTTGTATAGAGATCCGATAGAGACGATCTCCAGATCGTCTGATTTCACTGCTTTTTCCCCTTCTTTAGTTTTCGCCATTCAAAAGAAATTAGCAGAAAGCAAAATTTCGAAAGAAATGATAGAGCACGGAACGAGGAATTTGAAGATTAGACAGAGAGATGGCGGGAATCGAAATCTCGAAATGCGTTGTTTCCCTCCACTCTCCGAAAAAAAAAAAAAAAATATTTGGGAATAAAAAACGTTCGCCGTTGCCGGGGATCGAACCCGGGTCGCCCGCGTGACAGGCGGGAATACTCACCACTATACTACAACGACTTTGATGAAATTATACACCCTAACAAATCATGCAATTGTAGAACTAATTGGGAAAAAGAAAATGTCAAATTGAACGCTATTGAGGCTAGAAAATAACAGTCGGTTTTTTTTCCTCTCTTTTTCTTTTCATTTTCCCAATATCATTGCTGTAAATTTACAACAAGGCTCAAGTTTGCCTTAATGAAAGCACAGTTGATTTCTTGAGAATTCCCGTTTTGATAATAAGGCAAATAGACACTGTTTGGGAACTTATGGTAGGCTTACATTAATAATTTGATGGCTGTCGTATAAGTGTACCTATCATCTGTGTGTAAAGCAAAAGCTTAACTTGGTTGCTAGCTGCTTGCTTTAACTAATGGTGCAATATTTTCTATGATTTAGTCACTTGATTCATTCTAAGTGTAAGCAACTTTGAAATCTTTACAATTTCATTTTAGAAAAATTAAGGCTTCATTGATATCTAATAGTCGTAAAGAGCTAAAGATTGATTCGAGATTGACAAGCTAATATTGTATTGTTATGTTTATTAGAAGGTATATATGAGCCAATATTTATTTATTCAAATTTGTTTTAAATATTTATGTTTGGCATGTATTCATATATAGATATTGAGTGTCATCTTTTACATAAAAAAGTTTAATTTAAACATTATTTTATCGAAAATATATCTATATCCAACTCTCAACTCGAATCTAAATAACATAATTACATGTTTATCAATAAGAAGACATCATTAAGGCTCTTATTATTTCCTTCAAGACAGACAAAAATATCATGGAACACCCAACAAATATGATATATGATTATATTGTTTAAGATAAGCATGCAACAAAGTGATCTCTTTTAAAGATATCTATAACCTACTATTATTTTTGAGTCTTAGGACTCAAGCAGCATTTTGCAAATTTATAAGGACATTTTCGTCAAACTATTACAGGAATAATTTTATAAAAATAAATAGATTGATAATTATTATAAAAAAAATGAAATTAGAAAACATAATTACAAAAAAGGAAATAGTAAAATTTCAATGGGTACTTTTTTAATTTATTAGGCTATTTTCGTCCAACTACATAAAGAAAAATTTCAGAAAAAAAAAGATTGATAATTATTATAAAAAAAGTAAAATTAAAAAAATAATTTCAAAAAAAAAAGTAAAATTTCAAAAAATAAATTGATAATTAGTCATAATTATTATAGAAAGTGAAATTAAAAAAATAATTTTAAAAAAAGAAATAGTAAAATTTAAAAAAAATAAATTGATAATTATTAAAAAAGAGTAAAATTAGAAAAAAAATAATTCAAAACAAAAAAAAGTAATTATTAAAATTATTAATAAAAATACTGTAATTATCATTGTATTCTTATTTTTATTTATTTATTATTATTTTTATCCTTAAAAAACAAATATTGTGGGTCGGTTTCCTAAGTAAGGAACCGATCTCCCACCAATATATATTATATATAATATATAATGTATATAATATATATAAATTATATATGTT
>JBBYHK010000006.1:11178785-11240779 GCA_038382065.1 Adansonia grandidieri | reverse complement strand
ACCCCTTTTTTTGATCCAATTTGTTGTCTTTCTTTCATTCGGGATGAGAATCACAGTTCCTTAAATAGTGCATTTTGAGACACTTGAGATTCATATTTAATTACTTCTCTCGGCCAACACGGTTAAAAATTACCTTCTTTAATAAAATTTTTTCAATTGCGTTGCATTTTTGTGATTTATTATGCTATGAATATTGTTGTGGTCACTTATCATGAATATTTACAACAAAAATAGCTGAAATTTCCCGCTATTTAAACGTCTAGAAGCAAGGCAGAAAAGGAACAAGCGATTACAAATATTCTTCCATTGTCTGTTGTGTTAATTCTGTCTTTGATGACTAATCAACAAAAGTAATAAATAAAAATGTGTTTAGATTAAGATGTTTATCCTCCCAATGCACTAATTTATGAACTTGGCTTAGCTTTCTATAACATCTTCTACCCATTACAGAGGTAAAAAGTTGGCACACAGACTCTGTTTCTTATGCTTACTACAAATAGTCGTCGGGTTCCGGAAACGCCATAACTAGAGCAAAGCTGACTTTAACTATTTACTTTCATTGAGGGACTTTTAGGTTATAGGAATAAGAGAGCTGGAGAGAAGGATCGGTTTGGGAAGCAAAGAAAACAGTAAAAGGTACCAAAAATTAGATTTTGAAACATGCTTCGACACTTAAATTAGTAAATATTTAAAGTATTCAAAGAGGAATGAGGAAAAGAGCTATGGAAAGTAAAAGCTAGTAGACAATAATAATATTTCACTTTGGTTCAGTACTTTTATCCTGTACTTTTTACACCTAAAATTTTTTACCGTTGATAATGATTAAAATTATCCTAAACATTAGGCAAATTATGTCTTATGATTTTACCAAACATAACATTGAAATTAATGACTTAAATTTTGCTCGATGATTTGCTAGCATGTATGAAAACAAATGAAATGGTCAAGTTAGTTATCAATCGGGTAAAGCAAGTCATAAAATATTTCATATTTACATGTCGCAATTATTTAAATGAAAAAAATACATATTTATTTGAGATAATCATTTTATATTTTTTTACGAATAATTCCACCTTCTTATATAGGTTAGAGTAGGTAAGTCATATTCAAAATTTTGATTCCTTAAATTATTTAGAATATTCTTCCTTAGAACCCCTTACCCCCTACTAAACAAGAAAAAAACAAAGTTGGAAAAAAAAAATTCAAAAAAGACTTTAAACAATTTTCTATTCTTTTACGTATCCATGGGGTTAGAAGAAAATGTTTGAACAACAATCCCCACCCTTTTCTATCAATTCATCCAAATTTATTTCTTCATTGCCTTAAGTAGTTTAAAACTTCATTCAATTATGTGAATTATGCAATGTATGCATGTTATAACAACTTCCATTTTTTTTTTAATCATGTAGTGGTTAATAATTATGTAAGAAAAAAGTAAGTTTATTAATGAATAAATATGACAATATGTAATTAAATAAGTACAATTAATTAGTAAATGGGTATTCACCTACATACTTATTAACTAATAGATAGGTGCCTTTTATTATATATTAAATAAATATGTTTATTTTTACTTAGTTGTGATTAAGAGAAGTAAATTTAACTTAATTTTTCTTTTACCCAATTTGTTTGGCAACTCAAGCTTTGACTTAATCATTATTACCTTTCCTTAATGCACCAAAGGAAAGAAAAAAGCGTTATTTTTTAATTCCTAATTTACCCTTCTCGTTATTCTTATTTGCTTAATCCACTTGATGAAAATATTACGTCAATGCATTAATATTCGAAAGCTGTTCTAGTATTCTTTCCATTTAAGCTGATGATTCAATTAACAAAAAAAACATATTATTTTTAATTTAAAAAAAATAAATTCTTTCTTGGTGATTAATCGTGAATGTGTTAAATTCTATACATATAATACGATAGTTATCCTAAATAAATAAATAAAATTGGAATTATGTGTTATAATATCACATATCTAGACTAAGAAAATTAGTTGCCTTGGTCAATGGCATAACTAACTTAGTAATTGTTCACATTACTGTGGTCATAATTTAAGGGGCTCCGCATGATTGTGATTGCAAATTAAACCTAGGCAAATGGCCATCCATCATAACTAACTGTGATTAAGATGTGTGATTTCAGTCAAGAATGTAGGTTGAACTTTCTTTTTCTTTTTTTTTCAATAAAGGAAGTCATAATTTGAACACGGAGATAGTACAATAGATATTAGAATTTGAATTCTAAATTTTTAAATGTCACATCTTAAATATTATTATATAAATTAATTGAATTAAGTTATAAATTCAGCTTGATCACTTTCTTTTTTCTCAATGAACCAATCTTCTAATTGATTTTTGGATATATTTCAATAACATGTATTTTAAAAATTTTTATATATGTTGTTCTATTACCACAATAATAACACACTCCCAAATTGTTAAAAATGAGTTTTGGCACCATAATCTCTTGACTTCAATTTTTTTTATTGAAAATACTTGATAAAAAGTTTTCTAACCATAAGCATAATTAATATTTCACAAGAATGTATATATATATATATATATATATATTCTTTTATTTGGTAATTTTATAAATTTTCAGATTTATATCATGAAACAATTTCACAATCACATTTATCTAACCAAAATCAAATTAATAAAATTTATTAATTTTGCTTTATTAATTATATTAAAATCTTTTACTTTAAAGACTATAAAATCATTAGATTATTACTCTAATCACGCTCTCAGTAAAGATGGTCTTAATAGAGGACAAAAAGAGATGTAGACATTTTGTAATTCTTCACCTAATTAACTTTTGACATAAATATTAAAACATTTTAGGGTTGACTTCAATTGTTGAGCCCACCTAAACTAGACCCATGTATTTGTGTAATGCAAATCTTATTTCATGCTTTTTTTTTTCCTATCAATTTTATAAATATAAATATAATATAAATTTTTAAATATATTAAAATTTTAAATATAATATGTGTATAAAAAATATCATAATCATATTTATTATTTAACATATCGTACTTATATTATATTATATTATATTTTTATATGATGCCTAAAATTATTGGATTTAGCTTCACCTTTGATTTCAAAGAAGAAAAGGAAAGCAATAACCCACCAATCCTGTTAGTTTTTATCCACAATCAACACAAATTAACTTGTGGAAACTTCCAATAATATAATACGAAGAGAAGAAAAATGTACCCAATTTGTCTTGTCATAGTGGAAGATAAGAGATTAACTTATTGTTAGTTAGCATTAGTTTGAATTTAAATCCACTGTGAAGGCTGGTATTCTCATTTGTAATTGGAAGATTCTTAATTTTCCTTTTTTTTTTCTTTTCATTTCTTTAATAGCTACATGTATTTTTATGTTATGACATGTCGACAAGACCAAATAAGTTAATTTCCATGGTCTCAATCATCATGAATATGAAGAAATTTCGTTCAAAGAAAGTATACATGTGATATTGCTTGGAAGTTGGTAACTATGTTCTCGATTCTCGTCAATCGGAAAATGAGAGCGAAACTTTCCAGGAGGACCAAGAAAATACTTACAATACTTCAAACAAATTTGGAGAAAACATCGTACTAATGACAGAGATTTAAGTTCTGATTAGAAATAAAGTTTTCAGTTACATCATATTTATGGTAGTTAATTTTGACGGCAAAAAGTATCGAAATTGCAAAATAATAACAGTAACAGCAGGGTACAACCCCTATTTAAATCTGTGATTGGATTTCGCCTATGCATTCCCTATCTTCTTCTCCTTAAGCAGCTTTCTTACGTTGCCTTCCATGAAGAAAATTGCCAATTCGTATAATTCATGGCCGTCACTCATATCTCTTCTACCCCTCAGCTTCTTGTTCAATTCCTGGAATTGTTTGTCCATTAAAAACTCTTCCCATTCATCCTCGAACCCTATAATTCTTGAGTGCGGATCCGCGGGGAACTCGTCTTTTAACAATAAAACTTGGGTTGGGGATCTAAATCTTTACCCAGATAATTATAAAGGATCAATTGTTGGCAGGGTGGTCTCAAATAAAACCGGCGAGTTTCCGAAGAATCCATACTTAACCGCTCGTTTCTTTCGTTCTTCTTTCACCTACAGTCTCGCCATGTCCCCTGGCCTCAAATTCATCCGCCTTCATTTCTACCCGACTTCCTACACTGCCATTGAACAAATCTCCAAGGCTGAATTCTCTGTTAGGTCTGGTAATTACACTTTGTTAAACGATTTTAGCCCTTCTGTCATGGCGACCACTTTGAATTCACCTTATTTCACTAAAGATTACTTCCTTAACTTAAACGAACACTCTTTGAATATCACCTTTGCTCCATCACCTGATGCTTCAGATGCTTTTGCTTTTGTAAACGGGATAGAAATTTACTCGATGCCCCTAGAACTTTCCGATTATGGAGTGAATGGAACTTCGAATGTTACCTTGATTCGAGATGAACCTGCTCTCGAGATAGTTTACAGAATAAATGTAGGTGTTGACACTCAAAGCGAGCCGTCATGGAAAGGGCTGGATGATCGAATATATATTCAGGGTTCTCAAAATGGTACCACGATTTATGCATATGATGATCATATAGATTACAATAAAAGCTCTTGGACAGTAAGTGAATATGGAGCACCAACGGATCTGTACAGCACAGCCAGGACGGTTGACGACGGCGATGAGGTTGCCGCCAATGTGGCCTACAGCCTGACATGGAGATTTCCTGTTGACTCAGGTTTCAAATACATTGTCAGGCTTCATTTCTGCGAGATTCAACCACAAGTAACCAAAGTGAATCAGAGAGTGTTCAAGGTGTATATCAACAATAAGACGGTGGAAAGCGGGCTGGATATAGTTGCCGTGGCCGGTGGTCCTTTGGTTGCGATGCATAAGGACTATATCATCATGGTTCCAGAAGTGAAACAAGGAAGAAATGATCTTTGGCTTGCCTTGCAGCCTAATTCTGATCGTTCAAAGCCAAAACTACCTGGTGTAATACTGAATGGAATCGAGATCATGAAGTTGAGTGATGCCGGAAACAATCTCGCAGCAGCCCATGTTCGAGTCGAAATCAATGGAGAAAGAAGCAATGCTATTCCAACTAACGTCTTCCTGATAATGCCTCTTGGCTTGGCTGCAATTTTCTGTCTGGGTTATCTTTGGAATTTGCAACGTTACAACGGAAACCTGGAGAAAACAAGTAGCCTGATTGTTAAATCTTCAGATCATTGCCGTGAATTTCCCTTGGAAGAGATAAGAGCTGCCACTAACAATTTCAGTGAAGCTCTTCTGCTCGGCCATGGCGGGTTTGGTAAGGTTTACGAGGGTGTGCTTGATGATGGGATCACCAAAGTGGCAGTTAAGCGCAAAAACCCAGAGTCCCACCAAGGAGTTCATGAGTTCCAAACCGAAGTAGAACTGCTCTCTACTTTTCGACACATGAACATCGTATCTTTGCTGGGATATTGTCAAGAAGACAATGAGTTAATCCTGGTATACGATTACATGGCTCATGGCACTCTTCGTGATCATCTCTACGAGACTCAAAGTCCACCACTTTCATGGACTCAGAGGCTCAAGATTTGCATCGGCGCTGCTCGTGGATTGCACTACCTGCACACCGGCACCGAACATTCCGTCATTCACCGGGACATCAAATCGACAAACATCCTCCTGGATCAAGATTGGGTGGCCAAAGTCTCCGATTTCGGGCTGTCGAAAGTAGCCAACACGGCGGGGTCAAGTAGGTGCCAAATCAGCTCTGGACCGAAAGGTACTTTCGGATATTTGGACCCTGAATACGGCAGAAACAGAACGTTAACTCGCAAATCAGATGTTTACTCATTCGGTGTGGTTTTATTCGAAGTTTTATGTGCACGACCAGCCGTTAATCCCGACCCGAACGAGGACGATCAGACAAAAACAAGCTTGGCTAAATGGGCTGTTCACTGCTATCGGACTGGAAAAATTGATCTCCTGATTGAACCACACCTGAGAGGGAAGATCATTTCCGAGTGCCTTTCGATATTTGTGGAAATTGCTGTGAGGTGCTTGGCCACTAGGCAAATTGATCGGCCACCGATAAGCGATGTGCTTGGTAAACTCGAACTAGCATTGCTGTTACAGCAGAAAGCTGATGGTAATCTCCAAATCAAAGATGCATGAAAAAACAGTCATAATTACAGTAGCAAAGCAATCCACTTTGATGGTAGAAAAATGTACAAAACTTAAAATAGAATCTTGAAAAATGCCACAATAATTTAGTATGTTGTAATGATTTGACAATAGGCTGATTACCAGAAAGTACCTTCTCCTTAATTGTACGGATGCTATGTAAATGTAGATTACAATACGTGTAAATAATCTTCTAGACATCCCTAGAATTTGAGTATGACAGAAAAAAATATTGAATTAAGCGAAAGATCAAATTAAAGGTGTACATAAGTTAAGTTATAATTTTAAAATTTTTTTTTAATTTTGTTTTGAGTTGAAATAATTTAAAAATTTATTTTAATATTTAAAATAATAATAATATACAATTTATATTAATATGTAAAGTTAAATTTAAATAAAATATTATTTTATTATATAAATATAATTTAAAAAATCTTTCTCATGCATTATCCGATATGAACCAGGCGGACTATGATATGGTTCATAATATTCATATTCATAGAAATTTTGACTAATATATAAAAGTGGTTTAAATTTCTTTTTTTAGACAGATGCTATTATTTGACCAAGTGATGCACTAGAAAGAAGAGTACTAAAATGATTGAAACAAAGGCAACCTTCCAAAGGACCTCACTGCCCTGTGGAGGCCATATATGTTCAGACAAAGTAACAAAACTTTGTGCACCGTCTCCAATTACTCTGTTCTTACTTACAAAAGAACATCTAAAATATAATATTTATTTATATAACCCAAGACTCGAGTCAAATATAAATATATTTTATAAGAGTAAATTTAATTTTTTTAAAATTTTTTATATATTTAAAAAATTATATTTTATATTCATATTTTAATATATATTAAACATAAATACTTAATAAAAAATATTTTAAAAAAAATAAGAGTCAAGTTACATACATATTAATAAATAAATAAATGAACTTTACTTTCCACATCTCTTAGAAAATACGTACTGTCAACTGCTCACTGGCTGCAAAAAAGAAAGAGGCAATTGCCGTTTCAAACCCTGTTTCATAACACAGCTATCTACTAACAAATGTTCACATTGAGTTGAATCAAAATTTAAATATTTTTAAAATTTTTTATTTAAATTTAAATAAAGTTTAAGTTAATTAAAAATTTTTAATTATTATTTAAATATTAATAAAATTTTAAAATTATTTTTATTTTTATAATTAAATTTATATAAAATATTTTTATTATTAAATAAAAATTTAAATCAAATTAAAAAATTTTGTATTTAAAATTCAGTTAGAATAAATAATCTAACGTATCTACTCCATTTTGAGTTGATAGAGAGACCTTTGATATATATTGATTTGGTAATGAAAAAAGCATGGCTTTAATGACACGTGGAGAAGGAGGTTTGCCCGGTGGCTATATATTGCTTAAGAACTTGCCTTTGGGTGTCTGCCAGGCGAAGGAGGAATCATTGCGCACTTTTAGAGGACCTGAAGTGTTCAGCGACGACAATGTCCTCAGAAGCACATGACATTTCAATTGTTTAATTTAATTCAGTAATTTCCTGTTGCATTTTTCCCCCTTTTAGTCTAATAGCTTTAAACTAAGGTTTCTTCTTTTCTATATTTTTATTTTCTTTTAAAAAAAATCATAAAAATACAAAAAAATTATAAATATTAAAATTTAAAATTATACGTCATCCTTACTTATTAATACTAATTCTTGTTTCTTTCTTTAGCATCAAATTGCATCAAAAAGTGCAAACGCTGGAGAATTTAAACTGCTAGAAAGCCTTAAATAACCAATTCGAAAGGCCAATCATGATGCTCATTGCCGCCTTTTACCACGTGCAAACATTGCTGGAAAGACAGCCACAGACTTGGTGGTGATTCAATGTCATCCATGTTGACCTTCAGATGCCCACATCCATCATCGGATTGAATCTGACGCGCCACGTGGCAGCACCTGCAATCGTGCTTCACGCCACTCAATAATGTTCGAGAAGAATACTACTTGTATAAGTCTCCAATGTAGATAAGATTAACTTTTCACACTTTAGGTTGGGATGTTGGTTGGCTTTTATATTGGGCTTTCATAGTCACATTTCCATCAGCATTTGGTCGGAGAAGAAAAGATCAAAAATCGCTTTGGATTGGATTAGAAGGATTCCAATGGGACCGTTGCATAAAGGGGCGAAGGCATTAATCAATGACTTGGCTATTTCATTCAAGTTTGTAGACTCCAATAAGAACACTTAATTTTTGGACAAGTAAACATTCGAAATGAATATTGGTCAAATTCCAATATGGCTGCGCTGCTTAAGGAAAAAAAAAAAAAAAAAGAAGCAGGTGAGGTGGGGTTTCCAGAAGCTAAACCCATGTTTCAAAAATTCAATGACTTGATTTGTGAGAGTTGTTAAAGATTTTAACATCCGAATCTTGGTAGAACTTTGGAAACTCAACAGATGGTTATTATCATCAATACCAAAGCCGCCATCCTTATCTGGTAGTCTAATGGCTGATTTGGTAGGATTGATCAGTCGAGGTAGGTAGTGACCACTTTAAAAATATATATATATTCTATTGAATATTTCAATGGCCTCATTTTTCTTGAAACTGTTCCAATTTAATATGTTTCAATGGTCTTTACAGCAAAGAATCACTGAATTAACTCAATCAATTTATATATATATATATATATAAATATATGTAAAAAGAAATAAAATAAAAAATATATTATAAATATTAAAATTTAAAATTTAAAATTATTAAATAATTAAATAAATTAATTAAATTAAATTTTAAATTTCGATCTAACCTTCGTCTCTTTTACACTAAAATACAATTAAGTCAAATCGATGGACATCAGTCCAAAATTGTAGTAAAAAACGTTAAGCTCAAGTTGTGATTAATATAGATTAACTAAAAATAAAGATCAACAGGGCAAAACCAATGAAGACAATTGTTACGTACAAATGTCAAGAACTCATCGTTTCATTTTCAGCTCGTGGATCCAACTATAGATTGAATACACGGTAAAGAAAAAGGGTTAAGTTGGGAAAATTTACAGGCCCTTCGATTTCCATCCATGGCTTTCATTAACCATAACTGCTAAAATGATTCCTAGACTGAACAAGATCTTACATAGGATCTATTTGATTTACATGTGAAAAGGGAGCTAAATATATTCCTCAAGAATAAGACCTATCCAAGTTGAAGTTGACAAAAGATCTTGACTTAAAGAGACCGCCAAAAAGGAACCTAGTTGGAGATTCCTGGGAAACTGATTTTATTTCTTCAAGGCTGCCTTTAACTTTTAGTATAGTCTGCCCTATTTCTTGTCTGATTGAATCTATGGTCTTAACATCGACAGGATATCCGGATGCATCACGAACATAGAACGTGTTAACAGCTTTGCCTGCTTTCGTTGCCACTTCTGCTCGGATGACAGTGAGGCTGTTCTCCCTGAAGATACGAGTAACATGAGATAGCAATCCAACTCTGTCGGTTGTGCAAAGTTCTAGCTTCAAACCCTGTAAAAGAGATGAGTTAATTCGCAATATTAACAAAAGGGGTCCCATTAAAGTTAAAAATAGAACAGCGAACATGTAAAATTTCTGACAGAAAAAATGACAACTAGATAATAAGATACCATAATTTGACAAAAGGGTCAACAATGGAGCAGCTAGAGATTTTTTACTAGAGGGTCTGTTAAAATGTATGGATTATGACAAGTTATAATTTTATCATAATGTTTATGAATTCACGTTTATTATATGCTTTGTGTCAATATCATTACCAAACTATTTGAATAAGCATAAGAGATAATTTAACGTGAAAGAGGGAGAAGTAACCGCAAACAAATTCAGGATTATGAGATTAATTTATTCGCAGGCACTAGGATAATACAAACACATGGCAAAATGATTCATTGAACCGATTGTATGTTATTCTATACAGACAAATGCTAAATAAAAACATATGAAGAACATCTTGATACTTTGATGTCGTGAAATGCATCATCCAGGTCAAATAATGTGATTTTCTGAAACAAAAAATTGACAGTGCACTCACTTCAGATACCCTTCTCTTAATTGCTGCTTCAAGACACTGAGTTACTCTTTGTTTTTCTGCATCTGATTTCACCAGGGATCCATCTATATGCCGGATGTAATATTCCTACGAACACGAGACGTAAGAAACAAAGTAATTAGAACAACACGAAATCAATACAGACAGAACACGCTCTCAATCTATACAAGAGAAGCTGGCATTACCTGATAAGAATCCGGCCCCAAAGTATCAATATTTGCATGAAACACTACATAGTCCATGTCTGTCAAGGTGCAAACCGTATCAAAGATAAGTTTTGGTCTATCCTTACACCTAATAGTAACCAATGAATAGTCCTTATCACACCGATTAACAACATCCACATTTGGCCTTTGCCTGTCGTCCAAGACATCATCACCGGTTTGCTCATAATCCCTATCAGCAAACATCATCTGGTGAAGCCTTCTCTCAGTATGTGTGACCGAATGGGAGACTACAGTTTTGGCTAAACTGGATTTGTTGCTTCCCTTAAGTACATTGCAAAGACGTGTCTTTATCCTGGATAGCCTTTCGGGGTCAGTTATTGCAGCTGCTGTTTCCTCATCGGCCAATTGCATCACCGCTGCAGCACGGGTGTTATGCGTCCACACTTCAGCATTTACTACATTGCAATTAAGATGCCTGAGGACAGCACTCACTTCGGATAGCAATCCTGGTCTGTCACTTCCGGTTAACTCAATTACGGTGTGGTCCATTGATTGCTTCACCCCAACCGATCTCATTGAAGGTGTGAAGCAAGATTCTGGTCCCAGGGACTGAAAGACAAAATCAAATAACCACATCAGCATCAACCCAAAAAAAAAAAAAGGAGGAAAATAAGAGGGAAAAAAAAGGAAAATCAATTAAAATTTGTACTGCTTACCTTCCTTATATAATCTAGAATCCCTTCATCTAGGATTTTGTTTCCATCTTGATCAGTGACTTTAAAAACTGGTTGCCAAAAAAAATTGAGAATCAATTGACTACTTGGTAAACAACTTGATAATTATAAAAAATAAAAAATAAAGAAAGATGGGATTTCTTACCATCCATGAACCAATTGCCATCGAAAGATATGTAAGCTTTGGTAATAATAAGGTTAATATCAGCAAGGGTTTGAACAACTTCAAGAAGGATTCCATGTTTGTTTGCCCTATAAACCTGAATTTACAAAATGGAATAAGAACCAAAAGGTAGCATTAAAAAAAGGGGCAGATGGTCAAAAAATGCAACAAAATAAAGAAGAAAGAAAATCAAAAGTTCATACCTTGATCTCAGTTACATTTTTGCGGGCTTCATTATCAATCACAACCCTGACAAGAACGGGCACGTAAAATATTAAGCAAATATTATTAAAAGGTTCCAATAACTCTAATGAAAGTACAACAAAGTTTTTTTTTTTCTTTTGCTTTACCTGGGTGGATTCATTCTTCTGAGGAATTTCTCATATTCATCATCCATGTCATGAGAAAAGCTCATGTTCATCTCTAAAAAGGAAAAACAAAAAGATTCAGCCAATGACAGAAGCAAAGGATTGTAATTTTACTTCCAGATAAGAGCATCCAATCAAAAACCTTAAAAATGACTTGTTCTGGGGGACGTAAGGCCTAAAAAAGGAACACATATGAAGAAAAAGAAGACATATGAGAGAGGTTAAGGACTTTTAGCAAATAAAAGAAAGGTGAAGCAATTGAGAAGAGCTCAAAAGAAGAAACACAATATTGAGTATTGACTATTCCAAGCCCAACAAAGGGCAAATCAAGACATGAAAAAAATATCAAACGGACATACCCAACGACCACATCACCCCCAAAATAGTTAATTCTATAAGTGCTTGGTAGCTGGTGTAAAGAAGAAGAAGAAGAAGAAGAAGAAGAACTACTCCCACCAAACAAAAGCCATTGAAAAACTTGGGGAAAAAAAACGAACCCATTACTAGAAAATCAAGAAAAAAATTCATAGCATAAGCATCTGGGTCTAAAAACAACACAGCACAACAAACAAAACCCAAACTCGCAAAGAAAAAAAAAAAGAACAGAGGAGATTGAAGCAAAATAGTATCTCCATTGTAGCTTTTCTTTGAGAAATTTGTGATCTTGGATTAACCGAAGTTACTCACTTTCTTTGATTCTCTGTTTAATCAAAGAAGCTTTTTTTTTTCCCTGCAGTAGTATATGAAAGGCAAAAGAAAAACAAAATGCAGAACTCAATTTATATACTAAAAAAATAGAATATTTAGACTCCCCTGAATCATCCCCCTCTCATTTAGGCAATTAAATAATTAAAATATCCCCAAAAAATTAAACATTTTAAAACAAATAATAATAATTCTTGAATCAGAATCAGACACACCCCGACACGATGCTCCAAAAACCTTCGACTTCTCAAAGTAAACCCCTTCTAAACAAGAAGAACGTTTCACCTTTGACACTAGAGTAAAGTTAGCAAAGACTCACTGCGCCTTACTTTAAAGAAGGGGGGGGCGTAGTGAGGTAGGGCGGCTTTTAATCTTCCAAGTTTCCAGAGAGAACGCGCGTTTTTTTTTTTTGCTTAGCTTAGCTGTCTTGTTTAGATCGGTTGGGTTTAGAATTGTAGGCTGTCTTAGTCTCCCTAAACCTCTGGCCTTTGATTGACTAAGAAAAAAACAACTCTAGCCTTTATTAAAGAAGTTAGATTTTTTAGCCTAAATGGCTACATCAACCCTAAACTAATTTTTATATTTAAAGTTATTTACATTTAAAATACTTGAATTTAAATTTTAAAAATAACATAAATTATATAATAAAAAATTATAAATTTAATATTTATAATTATTTTTTAAATTCATAAATTTATTAAATATTTATAAATTTAGTAGTAATTTTTAAATGTTACTTATTTTGATTCACATCAACTTTTAAAATATTATTTATTTTAATTCATTAGATTTAATCTTTTTTAAGTAATTAAAGTTATCAAAATTTAATTTTTAATCACTAAAATTAAAATTTTAATATACTAAAAAAAATAACATATTCTTTCACTGTACTTAATAATTTTATTCACAAATAATATTTTTTAAATTAAATATTTCATAAATATTTATATATTAAATTGAATTTTAATATATAATTTATAGCTTTTTCATAATGATTATAGCACATGCAGGGGGAAATTGTCTTTATCAATAATAATAATAAATGATCGTAGCTCCTATGTACATGGTTTTTCCCATTTTGATTGGATTTCTCTGAAAATGTAACCTTGTTCAAGTGTTGTCTTAATCAGCCACCTAGGAAAAAGAAACCCAAAAAAAAAAAAAAAAAAAAAAAGGAAGAAGAAGAAAGATTGAGTGGTCCTGTAAGTCATATCCTTTGATTCATTCACCACCGCCCATTGCCCAATCATGTGGTCAACTTGCCCCGGAAAATAAGATTGACATTGTTCTCTCTCATCTTAATTTCGACCTTAATTGCAGTTTTTTTTTTTTTTCTAGATTGATATCTAAAGAAATTGTCGTCATCGTTCCCTAAATAAGATAAGAAATTAACAAGTGAATTTGGTAGAACACATGGCCCCTACTTAACTTCTCTTATATTTTTACTTGTCTTAATAATTCTAAACAAGATATGAAAAACAAAAAATTATATATTTTTCTGATCAATATATAAAAAATAAAATTATATGATTAATGTAATATTTATAATTTAATTTAAAATTTTAACATATTTAATAATATATTATATTTTTATATACATTAAAAAATAATAAAATATAACTTATATATATATATATATACACACAAAATTATTAAATCTATTTCTTGTCATATAAACAAAGGATCAACTATGGGAATTTGAAATCCAACAGTCGAAAAAATGGGAGCCCACCTTGTTTCTTCAACGTGCTTTCCTTGTCAATCATTCAAGCAAACACAGAACCATAAACATAAATCATCGTTCAATAACCTTTTCCCCATCCCTACTTTTTTTAACTTCTAACTACCATTCCAACTGTCCCTAAATCCAAATAATATTTAATAATAGTAGTAGTAAAAAGAAATATCTAAATGCATTGATAAAGAAAAAAGTATGTAAGTAATAAAAGATTTTAGTAGGCCAACCTAATTTGATCTTCTTATATATAAATATATATATTGTATGCTATAAAATAATTAGGTTAAACTTAATTGGTATTTATAAACATGGATTAAAAATTATTTAATTATTAATGTAGGAAAATTTTTTATATTTAATTCATTATTTTTATTGAGTTCAAATTCATTGATTGTACTCTTTTTAATATTATTTTAATCAATACATAATGATACCGATTAATATTTTTAATAAATTATTATATTTTTGACAAAAATATTAATTAAGTGGTATTTAAAGAAAAATATATAATTAATTTTTTTTTCATAAATTCAATTAAAATAATACATTAAATATAAAATATATAAAATAATAATTAAAAAATTTTTATTCAGTGTTTATATTAAGTTAATCCTATTTTTGAACTCTTTTACACTTTAAAACTATAAATAACTAACCATAGTTAACAGTTACTAATGCATTAAAAATGTTGACTCAAAGGGTCAATACCGACCGCCCCTTTGTTTTTTTGGTAGGAAGCTTAATTTACCGAGCAATGTTTTTCTTCTTCCTTTTTTTTTAAAATTTATTTATTTTTCTTTTAATTTTAGTCCTTTAGGAGTAGAGAAGGTGCACATGACATGAGTCAGATTGCAGACACGTGGGCAGAATTACATATGGAGCCAGCCTGGCAATCACACAGGTTAGATTTTTTTTTTTCTTTCATCTTTGCTTTTTATTATATTTTTAAAAATAATTGCTTCAAAGGTCACTTGGATCATCCAAAGGATCATTGTCGATTCAGCATTACATCTGAATTTGATATATTTCAGATAAAATACGAAAATATAATATAAATATAATTTATAAATGTAATTTGTAATATTTAAATATTTTTAATATAATATATTTGATATATATTATATTTTAGTTTAAATTTTAATATAATTAATATTTTACATTATTTTATATTTATAAAATTAATAAAAATATAAAACAAAAAAAGAGTAGGTTTTTTATGTCAATTTTTTGGCGTAGAGGTATCCGTGAGAAGAGTTATGACTTGAAATTTTTTTTATTTTTTGTTTAATTCTAATTAGACACGGCTACTACAACAAAAATAATAAAAAATATTTTTATAATAATATTTAAATATTTTATAATTAAATTTAAATAAAAATAATTTTTATTATTAAATAATAATTAAGATGAAATCTGAGTAATTCATGAAAATGTTTATTTGGGGTATGCTTTGCTTCAACTTTATCTATAATATCATATAGATAATTTATATATATAAATATATATTTCATATTTCTATAATATCATTTAAATCTATTTTTTATAATCAATTTTATCTAAGGTGGTCTTTTAGTTGCAACTCTTTTTTGCATTTAAAAAAAATTAAAAATGAAAGGTCAAATGATGATTTACAACTTACAAGGATAATAATCAAAATTCTATCTTATAATTTCACATATCGAAAAGAAAATAAAATCCAAAATAAAAAAAAAAAGAAAGTTGAAAAAGTGTGAATGAGCAAGGTGGTGGTAGGATGGTCCTGTAAAGCGAAGGGGGCAGCAGATGAAATAAGTGGGCATTGTATGTATAATGTTTTAAATGAAACGCCAAGAGGCCACGTTCTTGGCTACAGTTGCAGGATTTGGTGGGGTGGGAGAGTCCCGCAAAGGGCCAAACAATGGTAATAGGCATTGCCCCATTAGTCGTCCTTTGCTGATATCATCCATCCCGTAACACGCCCCACGCAATTGGGAGGAAGAGTCAAGACACCTCAATTAATATATATTTAGGATTCATTTAAAATTAAAAATAATTATAGTAGTGAAATTAATTATTATAATAATATAATTAAAATGAAAAAATTTTATTATTTGTCTTAATCATTTAGTGTAAGATCATCATTTCTAATGCATTACTCTACTCGTAATTTTATTTTATAAGAGGCAGTTTGAAAATAAAAAAAAATATTAGGAAATTTAATTAAATTTTATATATATTAAAATATATATTTTAAAAGTAATTATATGAATCAATTGAATTATGTCATGAATTTTCATTATAGGAATCTTTTGCTTTGAAATAGATTGCCAACAAGAGGAAGAACAATTTATGTTTCAGTGCTACTTGATTTCAGCTGGATCAATGGTTTAACTAATTTTATATATATATATATATATATATATATATATATATATTGTGGAAAGTAATGTTTTTTGTGTGGTCGATGGTATGCTAATAACCAATAATAAAGCTCCTGTCCTGTCAGAAAATTTCTATAATGGGCTTTAGAATTTTACTGCTTTCCCTTTGTGTTTGATATTATGCTTCGGGGTTGGGGTTGATATAAGCAGCGGGTGGCTTTCAAAGGGGAGGACTACAGGCAATTATGCCGTAGCTTCTCCCTGTAGGCTTTAAGTCACCGGTGATGCATATGTCAAAGTTGCCAGTAATTTCTTAGACCTACAATTTCTGCTTCTGAGATAACAATGTAATGCCAGTTTTGTTACAGATCATGTCTAAGTTGTGAAATAATATCTTAAAGAATAAACTTTGCAGCCTTTGGAATATGGATAACTAAGTGATGCCACATTTGAAATTGGTTTACTTGAATTGTGGAAGGTTGTGGAAGAGATTCTAAATTCAAAGCCATAGAGAATTTATCTCGTTAAAAATTAAAGATTTAAATAATGATTACAATATAACATTATTAGTGCTAAATTTGATTTTTTTTATTATTAATATTTATTATAATTAATCGTAATAATATTATACTTAAATAATGATCACAATATGATATTACTAATATTATTTTATAGTTTAATTTTTTCATTACTAATATTTATTATAATTAATTATGACAATATTCACTATATTAACAATAACAAAAACTTTGATATGACCAAAACATATTCTCGACCACAATTTAAATCTCGGCAATCAGTGCTCTACATACTGTGACCTGTGGATTTTGTGTGGTCACTTGGAACAATTATCATTGGCTGCTTGACACAGTAGGCTCTAAATGATTTTTTCATGCTTTGTGCCTCGTTTTGACTGGTTCATTTATAGCCACGGCTTGTTGAATGAAATTGTATTAACTCAGAATCGTAACTTTCACCGGAATTTAAATGGTGATTGACGTCAATTGCGGGTTATGATCTTTATTTCGCAGTTTACAATCTCGGTACCTTCCTTCCAAGGACTTTCAAGAATAGCGTGGAGATAGCCACAATTTCCCCTAAAAGTTGCTGCTAACATTTAACACCGATCTCAATTCAGGGCATCGATCATCCATGTGACTCCAAGCCCTTGAAAAGCCTTTCCAAAGCCTAAACCAAGCGAGTCCAATCTTCCAACAAATGTCAATAATCTCAATTAATTCTGACCGTTCAGCCCAATTGGCAGGCAAAGGAATTTGCAAGCCATAAAACACAAACAGCATTTTCCTATGCATGATGACCACAGCCTTTCATGTTCTGTACTGGAAGCTATTGCTTTTAATTTATCCCTTTGATTCAAGTCGTCTTGATTATTATATCCCAATCTTCAGATATATTATTTTAGATTTATATTATTCTCATGATTATAATATATATATATATATCATTATTTGGCCGATTATGAAATTAACTTGCACAATCTGCCAACACTCCTTGGGCTGCCAGGAACCAGATCCAACGGCTTCAAAAAGCTACTATTACTGCTTCATTTGCTTCATTGGAACCAGCTGGATCAAGCAAGACATGCTCAATAGGCATGGACATGAACATCCAATTCCAACTAGACCATTGGTGCTGCACAACCTAAGAAGCACACACACACACACACACACAGAGGCACATATATATATATATATATATATATATATGGAGTAAGTGTCTTTTAGTCAGTTAACAACAATATCTGGCTCTCTGCCTTCCTCTCAGTAAAATATAAAAAAACGCCATGATTTGCAAGTGAAAATAAGTAGGCTTCCTCTCACTATGGAAAAAAAAATTGTATTTTTAGACATGACAAAGCATAGAGCGAGAAATAATTAAAATATATAAAAATAAGATGAATAGGAAATAAATATGTAAATGTACAAATTTTATATAATAAAATTATTAATATATCAAAATTTAAATAAATATATATAATATTTTAAAAAATTAAATGTAATTATAAATAAAAAATAATACAAATATAAATAAAAAAGGGAAGGAGAGGTAAGGGGTATGCAAAAGAAGTGATGAAAATAGACTGAAAATATTGATCCAATTGATTTAATCAGAAATTAAAAGCCACACCACTTAATTAAAATATATAGTCTTATAAGTGATAAATTTTGAATTTATAACTTTCTAAATTTATATCAAAGTTATACCACTAAACTAAATTGTATATTTTTATTAATTTTTTACTATATTTATTACTTATTTAATATTAAAAATATATTTTAATATTTAAAATTATTTTAATTTAAATCAATCGATTCAATTATATTAATCAATTAAATTAATTAAATTATTAAAAAATATAACATCGAATTATTCTTCGGTTTTTTTTAACATTGTGCCAAAGCCATTTATTATTTGGAGTCGTGCACTAGCGAAAAAAGCCATCCAAATTGGCCGACCAAGTCCCATTCAGAAAAGGGTTTTTGTCCATTTGTCAAATTTATGTTAAGGAAATTGAATGAGACCCAACAAGTAAACTGGCAGAAATCAGTGGACTTTGTCCCCCCCGCCCCCAACCCCTCCCCGGCAGCACACGCCCTTCACTCACTTGTCCAATTCAGGCGAAGGGAAGATTGTGTGCATCTTGGCCGGTTTTATCTTTTTGGATAAAGCTTACAAAAAACAAAGGTTTGATAAATGGTTGTACTTGATTTATCACATTAAGAAATATAATCGTGTAGGTCCTATGTATGTAGATAATAGTTCAAAGCATCAAAGTGAAAGGCTATGTTCATGGAATCATGGAAATTTGCTCAAAATATAAAGGACATTGTCTCCTTCTTCCCACCCAATTGAGTGCCAAAAACGAAGACAAAAAACAGTTGAAAGCATTGACAGTGAAAAAGAATTGGATTCTTTTAATTAAAATAAACTGCCAAGGTAGTTTAAGGTCAGGTTGATTGAATTTGTAAAATATTTTAATATAAAATTCAGGCTTAATTTAATTATTAATTCAAGTAATTATTTTTACGAAATAATAATTAAAGATTCAATTTTTAATATTTATAATTTTTTCTTTTACATTCAAACTAAAACTTGTTTTATACAAATAAAAATATTTTTATATGTTAGATAAGATGAATTAATATAAAAAAAATATTAATTTAATGCATATATATTTATGTAGAACAAACGGAAGACACTTGAGTTCTTGTTTGTATTAGTCCCATGGTTAAGTACAGAAATATAGAATTGGCTCGATGCATGTGAAAGCATGAGATCTGACTTGGGATCCCCATGCAATGGGCCTTCTTTTTGTCTTCGCTGGGTTGAAGATCAATCAAGTATAGCATGATAATAATAATAATAATAATAATAATAATAATATTTTAGGAACCGAGTCGGATACCAGCTGACGTCAAGAGGGGAACATGGCCTTAGTGCTTGATCCTCTATTTGGGATATTTGAATTTTTAAATATTAAGAAGAGGAAGAATATATATATTATCTTAAATAAACAAAAACATATAGGATGATTGAATTTTTTAAAATTAATTTTTAATACTATTTTTTTTTACTATGCTTTGCTTTAAATTAATATTTTAACATTTTAATATTTAATTAATTTATGATTTTTATTTAATCACCTTTTTTATTAGTAGGGATATAATACATGTATCCTTAATAATCTAATTAATAACTGAGCATAAATATCTATATTACTTATAAAATTATCATCATTTGTTTAGTTTTATAAATAAACAAAATCAAAACTACTCTTGCTTTTTTGATTTAATTATTCTTCATGCTTCGACAATTTGAATACACATATGGTCCAACCGTATCAATGAGATCATCCAAAACGTGTGTTGCCGGCGATCCCAAAATGTGTATTTATATATAAAAATAAGTCTGAACAGATGAGCTTCTATCCACTGCCCCACACTTATTTTCAACTAACTTTACACCCATCTTCGTTAACCATGAGATTTTACATGTCATTTTCTTAATGAAATTGTTATCATTGGAATATCTTCAACCATCCCACACCCATTGGGGGTTAATCCTTTGATAACTTCTTTTAATCAATCAAGATTCTATTTTAGTAAAAAAAAAAAAAAAGCAAAAATAAAGTATGATATGATCAATTTAAAATAAAATTTAAAAATACCCATAATCCTATTTTCAAAAAAAATGATTATTGTTGATTTTAATCTTATATATATGTTTTCTGTAATTTAATTAATAAAATTACTATTATATATGACAAATTTGATATTTTGTTGAAATTGCTTTTATTAGATTAATAATTATACTCAATAGCAAATATAATATTAAACAAAGATTTTGCTGATGAAAGTTTTTAGATAATAATTAAATTTAAATTTTTTTGGGATAAATTGACGATGGGGAAGATATGCTTTTAACGTACTCCTAACCACTAGATCAAGAAACTATTAATTAAATTTAATTAATATACTATTTATGATAATAATAATATATCAAATGTAATAGTCCAGTAAAAACTCTTTTTTTTTTTTCACTAAGACTTTTCTTTTAGAAGCTTTTTTTTTAAGTAACGTACTAACAAGTGCTCTAAGATATCTAATACTATTTTTATTTATTATATTAAAAATTATAAAATGATTAAGTATTACATTAATACAAATATTATTCCTAAAAATAGTCAATTTACTATTTTTAAAGAATACCTTCGTAGCAAAAAAAAAATTTAAAGAACTGCTTTAACATGTAAAGACAGTAAAATCCCTTTTTAATAATCTAATTTAGAATAATCATGCGCCAAGTTTTGTTTTTTGTTTTTTTTTTGGTAAATAGTTCGTGTTTAATTTATTAATAATAAAATTTTTTAATTTTATAAATAATTAAAAATATTATGTATTTTATTTATTTTTTAAATTTTCTTTTAAAAAATTTAATGCGTTACTTTATTGATTATACAGTTGGAATCTAAAATTTCGACGGATGATAACGGTGATCTCGATACGAAAATAACGACTCTTTTATCTGATCAAACAATCGATCTCTCGGTTCTGTAATAAAAATGGTTGTGCAAGATCATTTTCGAGGGAGAGAGAGACAGAGAGAGTTTGACTTGAAAAAAAGTGGAGAGGATTAAACTAGACTAGACACATGAATCATTGTCATCTTCATCATCGTTGCTGGATTCGCACTTACGGTTTTAAAAACTTCCCTTTTGTCTTTTTTTTTTTGTTTTGACCTTCCTCTGCTTTTTTTACTAAAAAGAAAAATTTTGCCGGCGAAAAAACAATACAGACAAAAACTGTTTTTACTGATAGAATAGAGCTGAGATTCTTCGACTCCTTTGTGTCAGTTTCCAACCAAAAAAAGAAAAAGTCAAAAGAAAACGGGGGAAAATGAAAGAGAAAAAACCTTTTGGGGGGGGGGGGGTGGGGGAAGGGGGTTGCTGTTTGGTTGGAAGGAAAATTTGGGCTTGGTTTTGCCTGCGAAGGTGAACAGGTAAAGAGGCGTTGCATGTGTGGTTATTAATTATTATAGTTCTAAAAATGGGGTGGGGATAATTGATGCTAAAACTGAGCCTAATAAATAAAGGGTCGTTCTGGCCGTGGGGATCTCTCAAAAACTCAAAACCAAAAATAAATAAATAATAAATAAATGAAGTCATTTGTTTGGTTTGCTATGGTAATTAATTACAGATAGTTGTGGAGTTTTGATCCTTTTTATTGCTTTTCTTCTTCGATAATTACAACTCACTGTTTTCTTTAATTGGGATTTTTCACTGTTTCTCTTTGCTTTTGCACTTTACATAGCTGTTAAAAGGCCTCTTAGGAACACTCAAAGCTTCTTCTGCTTCTTATTTAAAGTTGGGTTTTGAGCTTTGCTTTTAGAAACTCCATAATTTTTATTCCTGTTCAGGTATAAAGAATTAAAGAAAGTATGCTTCTTTATTATTTGCTTTGCTTCCCTTAAAAACCCCTCAAACTCCAAAGGCTCTTCCATTCACTTGGGATCTTTTTTTTTTTTTTTTTATCTATAAGCTTGTTTTTATTTGGCTTTTGCGGTGAAGAAACTTCGTATTCCGAGTCACAGTGAAGGAAAAAAAAGGTACAAAGCAATAATTTATTTTAATTTTCTTTTTTTGGGTTTTTGTATTTGTTGGGATCTGCTTTAAATCATTGATATTCTCTCCTTTTGGTTTTTACTGCATCTTTTTCATGTATTTTGAGTAAAACAAATCTGGGATTTTCTTTTAAACAATTATAATGGATTAGATCTGGTTAGAGCTAGAAAATAGAACAAATAGCAGCATTTTTTAAAAAAGGGAAAGAGTTCATTTTGGGAGGTTTTAAAATCAGTCTTTGAATTTTTGAGTTATAAATTAGTCTACTGGTAGAATATTTATGTAAGCTTTTCTAAAAGTTGAAAACTTTTCTTTGTCCTGTCTTTTTGTATATTGAGGACTGACCATAAAAAAAAAAAAAAAAGGAAAAAAACAAGATTCCCCATGGTGAACTGAAAGGTTTTTGGTCATGGAGCAATTTCTTTGTGAATATTACATTTTGCACTTTATTGTTGTATTTAATTGGATATTATTAGCAATTTTTAATTTTTCTTTTGTTTGTTTATGAAAATGACTTTGGTTTGGATTTTTAGGGTCCTGTTTTTGGTGCATATAGTTTGATAATTGTTGGTTTTCTAAGCTACTAAATGAGCTTGGATTACATGGCTGTTCTGATCTGGTTTATCTTACTTTCAGCACTGGTATTGTTTTATATTTTCTTTTGAAGTTTATTCTTTTTATGGCTTTTTGTTTTAATCTTTAGAGATCAACTAGTTTTCGGGTTAAGGCCGCTCGGTGCATATGAGTCAGCTACTCTTTGTTTGGTTTCGTGTATTTCTTGTCGAGTAATTTAGCTGGACAATGATTATGACATGGCGGCCTCAATTGAACATATGCGATGCTTCGTCTTAGTGAAATGTCCTTATCCCATCCTTTTTTGAGCAACTTTGTGTTTAATACATCTGCTGGTAGCTGTTTCCATTTTCACTCTGTAGGACACTTCAATAAATCGAGTTTGTTACTGACGTAACTTGTCCCTGCATTTCACAGACCGAGTAGCTCTCCAATGACATATGGTGTGTGGTTGAAGATATATATCACTTGTATTGAATATTTTAATTTACTTTCAGATAACGAACAGGTGCTATGCCATTCGACTATAAGCTACAAGAGTGGCGCAAAGCTTTATTCATACTTAGCCGAAGCTAAACCTTTTTAGAACAAAGAACCTCTGGATTCCAAATTCCAAAGGACTAACTGCAGAAGGAATTGTGAAGGAAAATCAGAATGGAGTCTTGCATGATATAAAGGGGTGATGATGATGATTCATATCTGTCACTATATCTAGAAAATACAAGAGATGGATGGCCGGCATCAAAACTTGATTGTTCTATGAGTGTAAATGACTTTGCCAATGGTAGTGAAAAGGATTTCAGAGATTTTCTGAGACTGAGTTATCATTCTTCGAAGAATATGGATTCATTTCAGGGCTCGGTTTTTTATTTGGACAAAAGTGTGATGGAATGTAATTTCCCTGAATTGGTAGTTTGTTATAAAGAGAGCACATATCATGTTGTCAAGGACATCTGTGTTGATGAGGGAGTTCCAACAAAGGACAAGTTCTTGTTTGACAGTGGCATTGATGAGAAGTTTCTGCCTTCTGAAAAGGATCTAGATACAGAACTAGTGCAAGAAAAATTGGAAATCGATAAGTCCTTGGATGATGTTTCGGGGTTTCCAGAAAAAAATCAATCTGGCAAGGATATCAACAGTGAATGTGGTTCTAAGAAAAAATTCGATGCTGATACATGTATACAAGATGTAACCTTACCAGAAGAAAATGAGTCTAACAAGGGAATTCCAAATCAATGCGATTCTAAGGATTTGATGTTGACAAGGGAAATGAAGGATGATGCAACAAAAATGATTGCGGACGATGCCTCCAAAGAGTTTACCCCTGGAAAGTTACTTTCGATGTTAGAAATGACTGCAGTGAAATCTGAAGCCATGTGTCCCAGCTCAAGCAAAAAGGAAGTCACGGTGACAGCCCCTGTGGCTTCTGGAGTTGAAGAATCAAACAACAGCAGTGAGGAGGCAATTCTATCAGCTTCTGCATCGGTTTCTGCAGCCGAAGAATCGGACAGTAGGAAAGGTGAAGCTAACTTGATTGGTCCTGTTCAGGCCTCGGCTTCCGAGGAATATGCCAGCAGGGGCCTTGTCAACAAGGTATCTGATAATGGCAAATCGGAGAGTGGAAGGATCACATTCGACTTTGATCCTTCTGCACCGACAAGCAGCAAAGACGAGCGTTGTCACAATCTTGATCAAGAACCTTTTGAGACCAGAAGCACACCCAAGCTTGAAGATCCAGTCGATCAGCCTTTTTCAAACAATCTTCAACGAGGAAACGGAGAGTCTAGTTTCTCTGCTCCAGGGCCTGTAACTGCTCTAATAACTTACTCAGGGCCAATAGCATATTCAGGAAGTCTCTCTCTAAGATCAGATAGCAGCACAACAAGCACTCGTTCTTTCGCGTTCCCTATGTAATTTCCTGGCAAACCATTGGTTTCTTGCTCCTAACTTCTCCTTTATATCCAATTCATAACTAATTACCAGCTGTTTTGGTTTTGTTTTTCCTCTCAATGCAGATTGCGATCCGAATGGAATAGCAGTCCAGTAAGAATGGCAAAAGCTGACCAGAGACATTACCGGAAACATAGGGGTTGGAAGCAGGGCCTTCTTTGCTGTAGATTCTGAAAACTTCTATTATATCCATAGGTTATACAGTTTTATTAGTTTTTCGTATCAAGTTTTATACATCAATATCATCCGCATTTCTCTCGCTCGATTTGTAATGTGCGGTAGTTTTCGATAGCATCATGCTTCGAGCTTCGATCTCATACATGCAAATTGAGCTTGTAAGCATCAATATCCTATAATTTTTCATATATCATTGTAGTTATTGCTTTTCGGTTTTCACTTTCTTGTTCATAATATGAGCTCACAGGCTTATACTCATTATATTCCAAGAACAAAATTGCATTTTTTTCAGTTAGAGAACTGAATCTCAAGTCAAGTGATGCAGGATAACGTTTGCAGTGCCTTATTATTTATCACATCAAACACGGAAAAAATAATTAAAACACAATGCAAATATACGATTGTTTCAGAATTTATATAATACAAATTATTAATCAATGTTTTAAAATCAATTTTAAATTTTTTGATGCACAAGGTTTAAATTCGGGTAACATTAAATAGAATTCAAGGTTTAATTTAATTTATTCACATGATATCTAGTAAATTTAAAAATATTAATATTTATAATTTTTTTAATTTTTATATTACGATTTTGTTTGTTTTAAAAAATTAAGAAGTTCTGTTAAATTTGTTAATTATTTTTTTAGAAGCAAAAGAACTAAATTATATTTAAGTGCAGAAATTAATTATAATTTGAAACACAAAAAAGTCAAAATTTAAATATTATGAATAATAAATAAGTAGTATAATACTTTTCTTTTGGGCCAACAAAAATACTGATTTATACTTTTGTTATGGGCTAAGAATACTTAGTTTGTGTTTGAATAATAAATGTAATTTTGCTTATTTGTCAAAAAAAAAAAAATGGAAAAAGTAAATCTGAAGTAAAACGACGCCGTTGCTTAGCATTCCTGAAAGCAAGAAGACCGAAGTACTTGAGACGGCAAAGGAGAGCTAAGAATCAAATCCATCAGATTCAGATCCCAGGGATGGAAGATTTTTGGAAGCGAGCGAAATCCTTCGCGGAAGAAGCGGCGAAGAAATCGCAAACCTTAGCAACGCCGAACAAAATCGCCGATCTAGTCGCGGAAACCGCCAAGAAGTCGAAGGAGCTTGCCCTGGAAGCCACCAAGAAAGCCGATGAGCTCAAAACCGCCGCTCTCAAACAAGCCGATCAAATCCAAATCCAAAGCCTTTCCAAGTCCATTTCCGATTTTATCCCTCCTCAACTCTCCTCCCTCTCCATTACCGCCTCTTCCGCCTCCACTTCTTCCGATCTTCCACCAATCTCCGAATCGGAGCTCCGGAAGTTTGGACTCACCGATGATTTGAGAGATTTTGTTAAAGGTTTTACTTCCAGTACTTTCCAGAACTTCCCTTCCCCTGTCCAAGGTAATTTTTTCATTTAATTTCGTTTCTTTTTTTTTTCTTAAAAATAAAATTGTCTGAGTTTAGATTTTTGAGTAGATGAACCTGAGCCGTCCAATGCTGCTACGGGGTCCAATGTACGGAAGGATCTGAGTGAATGGCAAGAGAGGCATGCTACGCTTGTTCTTACTACTGTGAAGGTAAACAAAATATTAAGTTTCATTATAGATTTCGTAATTCTAATGCCACCTTTGGCATTACACTTTAGTTTTCTTCAATCCTAATCGCTGAATTTGTAGGAAAACATCACGCTAAACAACGTAAAATTTGTTGTAAAGACTTTCCATTGAGATGAATTTTCCCTTAGTCAACTTTATTTTATCATTGTAATTTTTAATTGAAAAGGAAATACCAAACGGGACCTAAGTTTACTAAAAAACGCAGGAAGCATATTAATTTAGTAAAATCATGCTATTCTTTTGCAGGAAATCAAGAAATTAAGATATGAACTGTGTCCTCGTTTGATGAAAGAAAGAAAATTTTGGAGGATATATTTCACTCTTGTTAGCACTCATGTTGCACTGTAAGTATTTAATTATTATAATAATGATAATTGAGGGTTAGTGATCAAATTCTATTTTGATGTAAGGTATTTATATTTTCAGTTATGAGAAGCGGTACATGGAGGAAATTAAACAGAGAGAAGAAGAGGGAACGAAAGAGGATAAAACAAAGCAAAAACCTGTTGTGAAGGCAGAGTCAGAAAGTAGTTTGAAAAGTAAAACATCGAGTGCATCTGCTGAGCAAGATTTGGATTCATTTTTGTTGGGAGATTTTGAAGATAGCGATGGGGGTGGAGGTATATTCATTGAAATTCTTTCTATTGGTTGCTGATTTTAATATCTTCACACACACACACACACACACACACATATATATATATATATATTTGTTTCGTGCACTTGTGATATTTTAAATTGCTTGCTCTCAACGACTTTATTTTCATATATATATATATATATATATATATATTTGTTGCGTGCGCTTGTGATGTTTTAAATGTCTTGCTCTTGAAGTAACTTACCGGGTCAACAACTTTATTTCGACATTATAAGTTCAAAAGGGTGTTTCTCTGCAGTATCAAAGCCTGATCGTGCATTGTGTATCCTGTAACTTTCTACGGACATTATATATACATATATATATATATATATATATATAGGCAAAGGTGTTTTTATCCATGTCGAGGCATGCAATAGTGGATGACTCTATGAGGATATTATTGCAATAATGTGGCACCCTTCTTTGTTCATAGAAAACCATTTAGCAATGAATTGGGCTTTGATGACGTATTTTTTCTTTTTAGATGTTCTCTTTAATGATTTTTTTACTGTAAGTTTGTTAATTATTCGCATGCCTTTCAGATGACGCCGATGCTGATGCTGATGCTGATGGGAGCTTTGGTGATGATTTTGACAAGATCGAAAATTCTGTAAGCTTGAATAACTTTATACTGCCGCTTACTAAGGTGCCCTAACTCCTAATAGTGCTTCCTTTTGCATCCTTTGATCTACATATTGTAACATGTTTAAGTTTTGTGCCAAGGGTGTTCATTCTTTGAATTGGTTGTGACATATATTTCAAAATCTATGGCCACTAGCAGGATGTTGAAGATGACAAGAAGAATGGAGCTGGAACTAAAGCTTAGTATAGCGGTCAGATGAAACACATTAGGAGTAAAAGTCCGAACATTGCTGCTATGGCGAGAAAAGGACTGAAGAAAGGGTATAGCAGAAGCTGTTACTACTGGTTCTCAATATGATTTCGTGGTGGTTGAGATTTGGTACTGTCGTGTATGTTTGCTTTTTATGCAAAGAGATATTAGGATTTGCTATTTGTTCATTTATTTAACGCCGGAAACAATTGCAGGTTCTGATACCTGTTTGCCGGAGAATGAGGGAAGGCTAGAACTTCATTATTTGCCTTGTATAGAAAACTCATTCTATTAAATCAAATTTGTTCTTGTTATTGCTTCTGAATCTTGAATTTTGTTCATACAATCAGCTTGAGAAAATTTCACTGTCTTCTTGAGCTGAACAATACTATGTTACCTGGGCTCTTAATTTCTCCTAAACTAATCGTATTCGACACTCATATTGAGTCTGAGTCCATAGGAACAATGGGGGGGACTTGGGGAATGAATGAAGCGAATGGAAAGGTTGAAACAGCTTGTGCATGCTTGCGTTCTTTTGTGCAACCGGTAACATTTGGAGAAAATCATAATATTAATTTATTTTTTAAAAAAAAAAAAATTAAATGAGACTTATATAACGATTGGATTACCTGTTTGATCTTACAAATTTGATTTATATAGGTCAAGCTTTGAGTAAGATTTTTTTGTTAACTTGAGTGATCCAATTTTTAATAAAAAATAATTTTTATTTAAATTTAATTATAAAATATGTATTTTTCGTTAGATTAGGTGTGACGGTCTATAAATTGGTATAATTTAATTCATCTTTTTAACTATTATTTTAAGGGATGCAATTTCGTTAATTATTAGCAAAGAAATTTTGGATTTAGTATAAAATATATATAAAATCAAAACTTATTTTTATAAAATTAATATTATAAATTATAAAGTGAAAAGAAAAATATGAAAAGTAATTTACAAATATATTATTAAAACATTTTAGGCGTTAAAAAATAAATTAAATAAATAGCGGAGTAGGTGCTTTTCGGGTCTCCTAAGCTACTACAGCACCATGTCTCTTCTCTCTCGCTTACTCTCCAACGCTTCGGTTAAAGCACCCTCTGCCTCGCTTTCTTTCACCTTAATCCCCTCCATATCCTCTTCTTCTTCTTCCTCTTTCTCTTCCAAATGCAGAGCAGACCCAATCTCAGTCCCTTCTCAACTCCCTCCGGTTCCCAAAAGAGTTCCTTTCACAGTCACCCTCCACGGTCATTCGTTGCAAGATCCTTACCATTGGATGCGCAAGACCGACGACCCTGATTTCTTAAACTATCTCAACCAAGAAAACTCTTATGCTCAAGCTTTCATGGCTGACACTCAAACCCTGCAACGAACTCTGGTTGCTGAGATGAAAAACCGGATGCCCTCCAAGGTTTCCACCCCTGTTGAACGTTTTGGACCCTGGTTTGTGTTTTTTTAATATAACCCATTTCATAGTTTTGGCTAAGTTTCAGTTTTTTTGTATGAAATTTTCCTTCTTTCTTTGACAATTGTGGTTGTCTTAGTGCTTGTTTGGGGTTTATGCTATTATTTAAATTTTGGGGTTTTACTAAGTGATGCGTTCTTAAATCTATTTACTTTACATGGCTTCAGTTTTAGGAACTGTTGGGTGTTTGTTTGCTTGTTGTTGGTGTAGAAAAGTGTGTCACCTAATGTTAAATTATTTCGAAACCTTAGCTAACACATGCAGCATAATAAATTTTGAGGTTTGCTGTTGTTTAATTGAAATTATCTATTTTAAGAGTTGAAGAAATGAATTCTGAGTTTCCATGCATTTTACGCAGGCTGTACTACGAGTACATTCCTGAAGGGAAGGAATACCCAGTTTTCTGCAGGAGGTTAGCAACTGAGAAACGTGGTTGGGTGGAAAGGCTTCTCAGTTATGCAAAAGCCGGGTTTGGAAGAGAGGAAATCTTGCTTGACTGGAATGAGGTTGCTGAAAAACATGGCAAGCTTCTCCGAAGTGCTTTTTATTTTCCTTTCCTTTTCTTTCTTTTTCTCATTTATATGTATTCGATGGTGTTGTGCCATCAAGGGTATGTTATGCTATGTCAACGTGATATTGTAATGCTTCCTTTTCAAGAACTTGTTTTGATTTAAAAGTCTTGGATAATATGATGTTTTTCACCGTTAAAAACTTAAGAACTTTTTGAAAGAAAAAAAAATAGCAAAAACTTATTCTTTGAAAGAGAAAATGAAAGTTCATAATTCTGATTATTTGGCCATGGTATGTGTCCAAAAACATGGCTCCGAAGTCTATTTCCCTTAGCTATTGTTCTACAGCGTAGATGTATGGCTAAAAATAAAATAACTTTCTTTGTTTAAGGTTGTGATTAGTGTTATTATGTCATATTTGCAGGTTATGTTCATGTGGGTCAGTGTCGCATTTCACCAGATCACAATTTTCTAGCATACACACTTGATGCTACTGGCAGTGAACAGTTCATGCTTCAAATTAAGGACCTCAGGAATGGATATATTATTCCAAGGGCACCAGCTAATAGAGTTGTTAGCTTGGCATGGGCTCAAGATTGCCAGACTTTGTTCTATACAATCGCAGATGAGCATCAACGACCTTACAGGCACACTTCTTCACTGTATTGCCATATTTTACTTAGAAATTGAGATGTTTTCCAACCTGTCTCTAATTATTTTGCAGGGTTCTTTGCACAAAACTAGGATCAGGTAACACAGATGACCCCTTGGTATTTACAGAAAGTGATTCTAGCTATTGTGTGGATATAACAAGTACAAAAGATGGCAAGTTCATAACTGTGAATTCAAATTCAAGGAGCTCATCTGAGGAAGGAATTTGCCTTTTCATTACCTTTTCCTTTTCCCCTTTTTAGATTATACGTATGCCTTATGCCAATCTTACATCCCATTGCATTATTACAGGTTTATGTTGGAGATGCAAATTATCCCTTGAGTGGCTTGCGAAGAGTACATGAGCGTGTTTCTGGTGTACAATATTTTTTGGAACATCATTTTGGTTTCTTTTATATTCTTACAAATGCTCCTTTGAAAGAAAATATGAAGTGTTCAAGTGAAGGTTTATATTTAGCTAGATGTCAAGTTGGAGATATCCAATCAAACACCTGGCAGGTTTGTTCTATTCATATCCAGAGACATGGATGCCTGATTTCCATTTTGTTTGTCATATCTTCCAACTGAAACTTCTATTCAACCTATCCTTTATTGCACATCTTAATACATTTCTGTATATATAATTTTCCAGAATATTTTCTATCCAAGTGAAGATACCAGTTTACAGGATATGGACATTTTTTATGGACATTTGGTGCTTTTTCTCAATAAGAATGGCTTTCCTATGATATGTTCTATTGATTTGCCTATTAATGTTGATTGTAAGGTATTGCTATTTCTGCTTTTGTCTTCTTTTATTTAATAAATGTGCAAGATGAATTATTGTTGTTGTTTCCAAGCCTTCTGTTCTGTGCTTTATGGCCTCTAAGTCAGTTGCAATATATTTTCATCTTTTAGCATAGAAACTTAGTTTTCCCTGCCTTACAAACAATATTAAGTTGCCTCACGGAAATGCCTTTTTATTTTGGGCTTTTTAACATAGTTGAAGCTTTTTATGAGGTATAGTTTGGTATTATCTTCTTGCACTTGCATGTTATGAAAAAAGAAATTAATGAAAGTATATAAAGGGGAACATGATAAAGTACTGCTTGAAAATTTTCTAGATAATAAATTTTAGCATCTTCGGTATCTGGATTTGCTTGTGATAATCACTATAATAGCAGTTCCAGTTTTAGCATTTATCCATGTGATAAATTGGTTTTATATCCTTTTCTTTCCATTGCTTAGATCCATTTATATCTCCCTATTCTTTGCTTTATGTCAATGTTGATGTTTACATAATTGATTTTAAGCATGTTTTAAAGTACTAAAAAGAAGGAAATTAGAGATAATGATGTCTAATGTAACCACTAATCAATATACTTAGAGAGTACATTGTAGCTCCTAAAAGGAAAATATCCCAATAACAATGATGAATTTTATCATCATTATATAGTTGGTTTTTGCATAAACTAATACTTGAATTGATTTTCAATTTGGCATTGGTTATTCCGCAGTCTCAAATGAGGATGGAGGATCTTGATCCATGGTTTTTCCCCGTGCCCTCAAATTCATGTAGTATCGAACCAGGTTCAAACCTTGACTTCATGAACTCAGTATACAGAGTGGTGCTGTCATCTCCAGTGGTAATTTCTTGTGAGCTTGATTATGATATAGTTACTTTTCATATCTTGATACTTTATAACTCTTAATGGCTTTCTCTCTCTTTCTTTTTGATGTCAGTATGCTTAACTTGTGTCTCTGTCATCGCACTTTGTTCCATTCATTACCAGTGCAAAGCATAGGGAAATTGCTTTTTCAGTTCATTTTTTGGTGTATAAGCATTACAAAGGTCTTGCAGTGCTGATGAGTGTAAAAAATCTGCCTTCGTCCACCTGAGAAACAAATAATTGTTATCACGTGTGTAGCTTCTAATGTTGATATCAAGGGACTCAAGGCTCTATGGAAGCCTTATATTTTCTCAGGTCACTAAAATTGACCAATTATTAACCAATTATCGAAGGGAGTTATCAACTTTCTTAATTTTTATTAGTATTGCGTTTGTTAAATGATAGGAATAACCTAGTTGGAACTAGGGACCTCGTTTGACTCAAGTTTCTCAGCTTAGCAAAAACCATGAAATTACATTTACTTTTGTGTGCTGTGCGTATTTTAGTTGAGAAAGGATGTTTATCTTGTTTGGCTGCTCCTAAATTTGTTTAACCTTTCCTTTGGCATCTTTAGATGCCTGATACAATTGTTGATTATGACATGGCAAGACGTACTTTCTCAATTGTCCAACAAGAGGAGGTACTTGGTGTTTCTAGAAATGCTCGATCATGCTCTTCAGGATATGAACTAGATACTTTGCAACATTTTGATGGTGAAAATGATGAAAACAACCAAAATGTTGAATTACAAAGATGGAAGGACTTTTCTGATATTTATTGTTGTGAAAGAAAGGAAGTTATTTCCCATGATGGCGTTAGGGTTCCTCTGACCATTTTGTACTCTCGGAAAGTGTGGAAGAGCGGTCAGTCTCCTGGACTTTTACATGGGTATGGAGCATATGGTGAAGTTCTTGATAAAAGTTGGCGTGTGGACCGTCTCAGTTTACTCGATCGTGGATGGGTGATGGCATTTGCTGATGTAAGGTCGGTTGTGTTTTATTCTTTTCATCACATTTGTTGGGTATCCTTTTCTCTGGTAAGAACACCTCATTTACAACTAATTTGTAAACCAGTCAACGTCTGTGCTCAAGCTTTTGTTCATGCTTTGTAATTCATGTTCGGTTAAAAATTGAAAGAATTAACTGAACATATGCTGGTTTATCACAGTCTTGAATGTTGTTACTTGTTATTTCAAATGTTCCATGTGTTGTCTCAACAGGGGTGGTGGTGGTGGTGATGATTCTTCATGGCATAAATCCGGAAACGGGCTCTTAAAACAAAATTCTATATATGACTTTGTGTCATGTAGCAAGTACCTAATTGAAGAGGGCTATGTCCATAGAGATCAGCTGAGTGCCATTGGAGTTAGCGCCGGGTGTCTTCTTATAGGGGCGGCTCTCAATATGTACCCTGACCTGTTTCATGCTGCAATCTTGAAGGTTAGCCTTATTAGCAAAATACCTGCATTTACTGTAATATTTAGGTCGAACTCTTTCTTGCTTGAGTACTATAGTTGCTTCTTCTTCTTCTTCTTCTTCTTCTTTCTTTTTTCAGTTTTCCCTTCATTAGACTGTCACAATAGAGATTTCAATAATATTTCTAACAGGTACCGTTTCTCGACATATTGAATTCATTGTTGGATCCTACTTTGCCTCTCACTGTTTTGGACTATGAAGAATTTGGCAATCCTCGGATAAAGCCTCAATGCGAGTGTATTTTAAGTTATTCTCCCTATGAAAACATTCGTCACGGTGGCTGCCACACTTCAGTTCTTGTTACATCATCGTTTAATGATTCGAGGTAAATTCACATCCTCTACTTCAACTTTTTTGCATGAATTCCTCTTCCCTACTTTGTTATGGATTTAATTCTTTGTTTAAAAGTCATTCAGAAAACTTGCGCACAGATTTGCTTCCATTAACTAATGCTGGTCAAATTTGATCATTTCCAAGGGTCGGAGTTTGGGAAGCTGCCAAATGGGTGGCCAAAGTACGAGATAGTTCGTGTTCTTCTTGTTCTCGTTCCATCATTCTGAAGACAAATATGACCGGAGGACATTTTGGCGAAGGTGGCCGCTATGTTCAGTGTGAGGAAATAGCTTACGACTATGCATTTCTGATGAAAGTTATGGGAATTCACATTAATTAGCAAGAAACTTAGCTATCATCAAATGTTCTTAATTATAACAGGGAAAAAGGAAAAAAAATTTGAACAATGGGATTTTTTTTTTCTTATAATCCTTGTTTGAGTGTGCATGAAGGGTGCTCATTTGCATCTTTGGTATTGGTCAATAGGTTAAATCCTTCATGTTTTCTCAACACGAGTTGACAACTAAAAGGTATTGCTTTGTTGCATTTCAAAAGCATGTCTGAATCTGATCACTTTCTTCTTTAATTTATAGAGTATTACAAAACCAATCCCAAGTTTTAATCCATGGGAGTGTTTCAAAACTCTTTTTAAGTCAACTTAATCTTAATCTCTAATTTCATGAACACTTCTAGACCCATTTTCAGCTCAACCGAAATCAGATCGGGTTTAGTTCACATTGGTTTAATATGAATTACTATTTAAAATATAAAATTTTTTATTTAAATTTAATTATAAATATTAATATAAAATTAATTTTTTAATAAGCAACCTAGACAAGGAAAAAAAAATTCTTGTGGTATGGCTTAGCGTATGAACACCTCTAGCTTTTCGATATTACCAAATAATATATATTCAATGGTGACAAACATAATGTTGATTATAGACACCAATTAAAAGTTTTTTAAATTGTTATAATAGAAAAATTATATTTAATATAATATTTTTATTAACGTTCAACAAAAATAATTCATTAATTGTATTTTCTTTTTAAAATGTCATTTTAATTAGTGCCTATGTACCATATTAATTGTTTGATAGTTACATAGCCTAAAACAATAGATTTATAAATGTCAAATTAGTAATTATCATCAATTAATTTCATCAACTCCAACATTATCATTCTTATATATACATCAACTTTTTTTTTAATAATTTCATGGATTATGTGTATGGATTATGTAAGACTATATCATATAAAAATTGTATCTTTCATTGGAATTATATATATGGGGCTGTCATTGGAAATTATGAAATATTATAAATACAGAGAATAAATAACATAAAAAGTGTAATGATTAGTGAATTTAGAAAATGATATATAATAATTTTATTAAATAAAAATGGCAAAAAAAGTTAGAATCATATTTTTCTTCAGTGCAAATACATTGTAACTCTTAAATTAATGGTAAACGAATTGAGAAAGAAAATTAAAGCTCCTCGCGCGTTGGAAAATCAAGAAAGCAGTCGCTGCTTGATGTAAGGCTCTTGAAATTTTCCTAGCAAACAAACAAGAGAGACAGAAAGGAAGAATCACTTTAAAAAGCCCAAAATTCCTCTCATATGGTGATTACTCTCTGCGTGAAAAACCCAGCTTTCTGGTGGTATAATTCCCCAGAATCCGGTAAATTGTAAAAAAAATAGAACCCAACAACCCAAATGCCTTGCATTGAACCTTGAAAGCCATTGATAAGTTGCTCCGCCATTAACTTCTAAGGTGACTATTTTAAAAGAACCTTTTCAAGTTTTTGTATGATACCCTAACTATATTATAATTATTTACTCAAGGTTTTATCTGGTTGGTTAATATGGGATCCGAACATCTGCAATCTATTCCTTATCTTACATACAAAAAAATATAAAAAGAAAATAGTTTTTATTTAGGATGTGTTATTTGGAAACTTGTTTTGAAGAGACGGAATGTGGAGAGGTGAAGGAGAAACCCCACCACTGCTATTACAGTAACATAAGATTGAAGAAGCATATAAGCATGGTTAAGGCTGAAAACTTGAAGACTTTGGTTCTTGCTCGGTTTAGAATAGCTCAATTGAAACTGTAGGTGACTAGAGGGTTAAGCATAATACTGCTTTGGGCTATTGCCATGCAGTTGAAATCACTGGAAGAATCAGTTTCGTCATCGTCAAATAACCCTAGATCTACCTTTGCTTGTCCTCTTCCTCCTGAAAGTAAGTATAGCCATTTTTACACTTATATATACGCTTTGAAGAAGCTGGTTCAAATTTAGTTGCTATTTCATGTTGGTAATTTTGGGGTTGAATAATAATTTAACTTCCTTGTATCCTTGACTTCCCATATATTAACGAAGCAAAACTCATATAAATTGGCTAATGTGGTTCCAGCTTCTCAGTTTACCAAGAAAAAACAAAAAAAAAAAGAAAAAAAAAAGGGTGTTTTCATGTTCAAAACTACTTTTTTCCCAAATTATTAAAATGATAAATTTAATAGTTACAACATATGCATGCATGATATCTACTGAGTTTTTATATATATTTCAAATATTATATCAAATATTTATATTTGAATATATATCTAAAACAAATAATTTAGAAAAAATGGAGATTCACAATATATATGACAAAATAGTAGTACTTAAAACAAAGCTATATACAAAAGAGTAGTTCTGATTTTTGGCTATGCAAGTTATTATATAAATATAAGTTCGTAACTAATTCATAAGTTGTAATATCAATATGTTGTTCATGTTGATAATTAAAATATACTTATTTTAGTGTTTTTTTTTTTCAAGGTTTTTAATAATTTGTAATCAAGAATTTACTAGCTTTCACTTTGTAGAGTATATTAGTCGATGGATAGATCAATGTATGATTATTAACTAAAGAAGAAGATTCTAAAACATTTAATTGGCAGGAAAAATGCTCCTCTTCTTTCTCACATCTTCCGTATCTTTGCCAAATTACCTCTTTATGACTGCATAAAATTTTCCTGGGGTCTACGAAAACAATGGTTATATGCTGGTTTCTTCTAATGGATGATTGAATCAAATGCGATCTGGTGTCAGTACTTTGTGTCTTAATATATCCCTCTTCTCCTTCTTTTACAGTTACTATATATACATATATATATATATGTTTGTTTCGATTAATTTAACTAGAGTTTTTCTCTTGTATAAGCAGATATGTTATATGGTTACAGTTGCCAAATTTTTAAATGTCACCCTCATAGTTCCCGAATTGGATAGTACATCGTTTTGGAATGATTACTGGTAAGCTAATTCATGTCAATTTCTTTCAAATTATTACCGTTTCATTTATGTTGCAAAATATATGAATCTGGGTGTTCCATCGATCACGTTTTCCGAAGAAATTCCATTTTTTTTAATTTCTTGACATTTGGTAGGCAGTTTGCAGACCTATTTGGTGTAGAATACTTCATCATTGAGAGATGATGAAGTTCGGATATTGAAGGAAGTACCAGCAGTGCAAAAGAAAAAAGTTGCTGAATCTGCCTTCTCAAAGCCACCAACCAGCAGGTCTAACATGACATATTACTATAATGTGGTAGATTTCTATTGATTCTACTCTTTTATTCTTCTCTAAGTATCTATGCTCAACTTCTGCATCCGATCCATATTAAGATTTGGGTATAAAAATATACTTTTTCAAATATATGAAAAAACTTTAAAAAATTAAATATGCTTATATCCAACACTCAACTCGAGTTGAAGTAACATAGTCCATTTTCCTCACTACTTTGATGTCAAAGCTTGCAGTTTATGGATAAAAAAAAAGATTGTAAATATTAAATTTTAAATTTTGATTTTTTGAGTCTTAACTCCTAAAATTGACATATATGAACCAACTGAGTTAAGTTCAAAGTACAAAACTTATTTTTTCAAATGTGAGGATCACTCTTACATTATAACGATACAGATTGTTCCGCGGATTCAAACGCATGAAGTGGTGCACTTCCCGAAGACAGATGCCAGGCTTGCCAACAACGGGCATCCTGACGAGGTCCAAAAGTTGAGTCGCCGAGTAAATTATGAAGCTCTGAGGTGGGCGGCGCCCATACAAGCATTGGCTGAGAAGACTGCTAGGATTCTAAAACAAGAAGGTCCCTTCTTAGTTCTTCATCTCACATATCAAATGGATATTATAGCGTTCTCTGTTTGTACCGAAGGTTGCAAGGAACAAGAGATTGAAGAGTTAAAAAAAATGAGGTAGTTAGTTAATTGGATTCATTTTTATTCTAGAGGTATTCATGATCGAGTCCAGGTCAAGTCGGAACTGGCCAATCTAAATTCAGTCCGTTACAGGCCGCATTTGTAGGGTGAGGCAAGTTACTGAACCCAAACAAGTTTACTTTGTTCAAAGAAACTACTGCTAATTTCAGATTCAATCACTAATCTTAATGAACAAAATATTGTTAAAAACTTGCAATGTAATTATCGTATATGCATACCCATGGTGGAAAGAAAAAGTAATAGATTCAGAAAAAACTAGAATGATTGTGCCCCTTAACTCTTGAGGCGACGGCTCTAACATTACGAGCATTGGGTATCGATCGAAATATCCAAGTTCATATAGCTGCTGGAGCTATATAAGGAGGTGAAAGGAGATTGGCAACTCTTAGAGCAGCTTATCCAAATTTGGTCAGTTTTATATAGTTGATTTTTACTTGAAGAAATAAAGTAACAAATTATTTGCAATGTAAAAAATGGTTTCTATTTCTAGCTGTTCATAAGGCTACCATTGCTTGGTAATTTTTGCAAAATAGGTCAGGAAGGAAACGTTACTACCATTTTCAGACCTTGATCCTTTCAGAAACCATTCAAACCAGATGGCTGCATTGGATTATTTTGTTGCATTGGAAAGTGATATCTTCCTTGCAACAAATGGTGGAAACATGGCCAAAGTGGTCAAAGGCCATAGACGGGAAGTTATTATGAAGAAAGTCATAGCCTAGAAGTAGGAAAATGACTTGCTGATATTGAAATTTAAGTCTTTTGCTTAAAAGTGATAACATAATCCAAGTTAAACTCCGGAGTTCAAGTTCTCTCTCCTCAAACAGATACGTAATATTGATTGATTGGTGTTGACTACACTAGAGATTTAATAAACCTGAAGTCTTTTTCAGATACTTGGGGTTCAAGAAAACAATTCTGTTGGAAGGGAAGGCTACATTGGATTTAGTGGATCTGTACAGAGCTGGATCAATAAGCCGGGAAGATTTCTCATCAGAAATGAAAGAAGCTCATGCATATCGGATGGGAAATCCTGCTAAACGATTGGTGATTCCTGGTAAGCCCAAGGGAGAGGATTACTTCTATGCAAATCCAGAAAAATGTTTGGTAAGATTTGATGAACCACCACAAGTTTCTGATCACGACCAGCTACAACATACAGCAGGTGACCCATGAGATCCACACACACACACACACACACACACACATATATATATATATATATATATATATATATATGGCTACCTGGGGATGATTTCCCACCTGCTGTTTTCTGACAAAGTTTTGGGTCAAAAGAGATTGAAAATTAACACAAACGTTTTTGAGAAGAATAAATGTACGGCAATTGTGTATCATTTCAGTTTCCACACTCAATTTGTGTACACCGATCAACTTGCATATTATACAAAACTTCAAAATACATGATGACTAAGATGTTGGGCTTTTACTTTCATTATTTATCTCCTTAATTTTCCTTTTGAGTTTTTTAGGGTTTTTTAAGATAACTTAAGACCATTGCAACAACGCAAGCGAAAAGAACAATGAGTTCTGTTCCGAAGGAAGTACGGCATCAAAGAGGATTTGCTCTCTCTCTCTCTCTCTCTCTCTCTCTCTATATATATATATATATATATACATATATATTTTACATCCATGATTTATCGATATTCCCTGATAAGAAATCTGGAACCACCCCAATAAAAACACATGATCTATGGGATGCTACTCTTATCACGAATACAATTGATACTATGACCCGAAAAAACCCAAAACTGAAGCATATACAATGACCAAATGAAACCAAAAAGAAACAGAGGACATAACCACGAGTAAAATGAAGTTGAAAAGCAGTTGCAAGTCTTATTTCTTCAGCCGCTTTTGAACAGGATCGGAATCCTCTCTGCTGCTCACATCTCTAAGATGGGTCATTGCCTGATTGGGGGAATCCTGTAAAAATAATTGTAGACAAATAAGATCTGGAACAACTTCATACAAGATCTAGTGTATATTAACTAATCTCATTGAAATCATTGGAAAGGTATAACAAAGAACAGGAACAATAAACCCTATAATAAAATCAACCAACAGGAGGATGCGAAGATCTTTCTTCATTTGGGTTGTACCTTAGCAGATGTTCCTGATGTTAGCCCTCTATTTGCACGCTTTCCAAGATCTATCTGCACTGAGATGTTGGCCTGTGACAGATCCAAACCCACACTCTGCAGTGCTTGTGTTAGAGAGTTCAATAACCTGGTCGACATCAAAATCCATAAACATTACCAACTTGTTCAGCACACTAAAACCTAAATGAAAATTATTTAAGCCAGAATGTATTAGATCGGCTCTTAAGGAACCAATGAACATTGGAGGAAGAAGCTACCATCTCCATTGCCCATCAAAAGAGTTGGGCAACAAGTAGATAGCAGCACATGCATTTCAAAAGATTTCAAGCTAGGGCTCAACTTCTGAAAGTCGGACCAAAAATAATGGACGCAAAGAAGTGGCACTGGCAAAGCTTGCGACTCAATACATGCTTGAGCTTTCAAATACTAACTAAATTGGAATTGAACCACTATCGAATTTTTAAAAAGGCTTAAGGCATCCAAAAAAAACAGATCACTAGAATCAACACAAAAACCCCATCCGCAAGCCCTTAAAAAGGAACAAAAACGAGCCATCAAAATGAAAAAGTAAATAACAAATGTCAGAACAATTCCTCACTCCTTCAAAGAGGAATGGATATATAAAAACAAATACGACAATTTCATGCCTCAACTATCCATCATGTTTGTGAATCAAGGATTATGAAACCCTCTAATACATTTGGTCGCAAACAAGATGAAAAGGAAGATCAATAGACATGTAAACCTTGATGCAAGAACTACGAAAGTAAGCATCGTAACCTTAGGACCAAAACATTGAACAACTCAAGTGCTTTACAATATGTGCAAAACAAGCAATGATGTACAAGTTGCAGGGGGTAAATCCAATCAAGAACAGAATTTATATAAACAGCAGAAGCTAACCATATAATTGATGTGCAATACACTTTCCGGAAGGAACAAGCAAAAAGAAGATATACCCACCCTTGAGAGTAGACGCTAGAGATGCTAATTGTTCCTCCTTCAATAGTGAGATCCTCCTGTTGGTTCAGTGTATCATTACTGATAAGACACTCAGTTGATTGAGCCTCCGAGACTGGTCTCTGAAGGGGGTGCACAAGCACATTATCACCTCGAATGGGCAGAGGCATTCCCTTGTTTGCCAACTCAGGTTGCTGATCCATGGCTTTGGATGCAGCATCTCTGATGGGTTCAGCTTCCACAGGATTCTGTGCACTCGTGATCATTGTGGGGCTGATATTGATGTTATTCTCATCAAAATTCATGGCAAATGTTGACCCTAGTCCAGGACCATTTTTAATACCTTGTTCGTGACCAACAATACTCTGAACACGCCAGTGACTGTTTCGCTATTCAAATAAGGTAAAAGTTATTAATCAGAAGTTTAAAACAACAAAATAAGTGGGGACCATGTACAGCCACTTTCTTCAAGACCAAGTAAATTAATAATGCAAGCAATTAACAAATTTGAAAATAAGCAATACAAAGCACTGAAATATTGCAATTCTAAGAAGTACCATAGCCAGAAATTCATTAAAATGAATCATACAAGGACTAATAAATATATATTCCTACACATTAAATTATTGAAATAATTAATATAAAATTTAAAAATCAGTACTGTACAAATAAATAATTGAGTATATTATCTCGTTCCTTCAACAAAGAATTGCAGTAATGACTTGCGCAATTTTTTGCTGCAAAGATTTTATGCCTATTAAAAAACCAGTAATAAGACCAATACAATATCATGTACAGCATTAACAAGCCTAATGAACTGAATTAACCATCAGAAACAATAATTAAAAAAAAAATCATAGAATATCTAATTGCTTAATGAAGAGGATATACACATATCATCACGAGCATGTCTTTTTAAACTGGAAATTAACGGCTTAAGCCACAAAAAACATATTACTTAAACCTCATGAATAGAAAGCATTCAGGATAAGAACATACCCATGGCATTAATTTCGTAGGCTCTGAACTCCATCCCTGGTATGAACCCTCGTATTTTTGAACCTTCTCCTGCAAAAATTGGACATACTCTATGACCTGCAAAAGAATATTGATCCAAAAACAAAATTTTCAAGCAGAAATTTTCAAAAGGCAAATAGTTAGATAAATAACATATATGATATTTTCATTTCTGTATTCAAGACATACCTCTAGCAAGAATGAAGCCGTATCTCTCTTTTGATCAGTGTTTGGTATAAGATTTCTCAATATTTGAAATCTAAAAGAAGCAGAAGCTATCAGTATTACTATTCACAAAGTTAAGCAAGCATCATCAATTAACAACCTCTCATGTATCAATAGTACATATATAGTAATTCAATAGCACTTAATATTGGTTCCAAGCTTTTATTTAGAACAAGCACTTAACTCAGTGCTAGCAAAAAGAAGAAGCAAACATTTATAGTCCCCTATTATACCCCGCCATAACATCTTAATTTCTGATGCCATTTCAAGTTAAACATTTTATAAACCAAACTTCACCATTCTTTTAAACCAGTACATCTGCACCTCCAAATTCCAACACAATTGAATAGCTTTATAAAAAAAGAGAACTCTTCGACAAAAGTTCAGTCGAATAATATCATCGATTCATAATACAGTCAAATAGCTAGACAATCCACTTACGTCTCAATCATCAATATCCATAACAAAAGCAAACCTAAACTAATAAAGTTCAAAACTATCTTAGACTCAAACTACCCTAAGCCATTACAATCAATGGTGTATGCAATTACCAGAAACTTAGCTCGCTAAACATATAGAATTACTTAAAGGGTATGACTAAAAACCCACAATTTCCAAAATATATGCAATAACAGTAATAAGAAATGATGGACATTAAAAGTGGAAAGAAAGAAAAGACGATACCTTTCATTAATCTTACTCCTCCTCCTCTGCTCCGTGACAGAGTGTTTTGATCGTAAAGCTTTAGCCTTATCACTGACTTTCCCATCTGCTTCTACAACCCCATAAAAACAAAACAGAAACATATATGAAACCAAACCCAAGACAGGAACCAAAGAAATACCCAGAATTCCAAATTCAACAAAAGAAAAGAAAAATACCCTTTAAGAAACAATCAAATAGAAATATACTAATAAAGAAGAAAGGGAAATGGGGATCTGGGGTTAAAGAGTGAGATCCAATCTAATAAAATACCCTTGTTGGTGTTGGTGTTGTTATTGGCGTTAACGGACACAGTTTGAATAGAAGAAGAAGAAGAAGAGGAAAGCCCTCTTTTTTTGGAAACAAAATCTTCTTCCTCGTACTCTTCCTCATCTTGACTTCCCTTTCCCGTTCTCATTTCTTTTCCTTTCCAGATGTGACAAACAAAATAATATATACTATAAAAGGAAACCCCTAAAGGCAAAGATTGAAAAGTAAAGATAATTTGTTAGATTGACAGAGAAAAAGGAAGGAGAAAAATGGGAAGGAATTCGAGAGAAAGTGGAAAGGAAAAAAAAATATGGAGTTTTTCGTGGTTGGCTGGTTGGTTCCCGGCGACAACAGCAGTTTTGTTAAACAAGTTTCTTTGATGTCTCCTTGGCTGTTTCCTTCTTTTGTTTGCTAGGAGGAAATGGAGAAAAACAAAAGGGTGGGATGCGAGTCGTGCGAGCGAATTCCTGGATTTCCCGTGAGGTTTACTTTAAATTGGGCCATAATTTTGTTCTTCATGCTTTACATAGGCCCAACGATCGTAACAAAAATATAATAAAAATATTAATAATTTATATTATATAAATGTTGATATATTTATATTATATATTAATTATTAATTATTTTTATGTTATATTTATTAAATCATATCTAATATTTTTATATCTATCTACATGGGTTCATGGATCAAATTGGGTCGGACTTAGATATAGTATCCCATTATATTCACTTCTTTAAGTCTGGTCCAATTAATTCGAGTTTTAAATTTTACGTAAGTCTTCTCAAATTTGTAAATGGATGATTCTGGTTCGACAATTTTTTTTCATATTATTTTTTTCTAAAAAATATTTATTATTTTTTTACTTAATTTTAGAAAATTTTTAATTAAAATTTAGAACATAAATAATTGAACATATTTAATTTTTGGATTCTTCATATCTCTCCATTTCTGGGCCTTTTGAGGTTGGGCTCAAGGCTTAAATTTAGACCAGTTAGCTCCAAACTTTGTATATCATAAATCCATTAAATGCATTTTTTTATATTAATTTTATTTTATACTAAATACTTTTCAGTTTTCACAAAACAAATTAAAATATATTTATTTACATAATAAAACAATTCAGCCTACCCAAAAAAAAAGTTTGGCCTAGTTGGTATTAAAAATTAAAAATTATTTTTATTAATATGGATTCAATCTTCGTAAAAAAATAAAAATAAAATCTTAAATGCATTATATCGATGTAAAAAAATATTTCCTTAAAAATATCCGTAAAATAGGATTAAGTTGACTTCGGCACGATGAAAACCCCTTCTCACATCGAAATGAACATTTTTATAAACCAAACATATTTAAGCATTTATTAATTGAACCCTTAATTTATTGTCCATAAAACATAATGACTATGAGAAGAGATTATGGAACAAAGTTTGGTGTTTGGAGATATTTTTCTTCCTCCTAATTAATAGGATTTAAATTGGAGTAGTTGGACCTATCCAATGTATAATCAAAATTGCTTTGATCATTGTTTTAAGCAAGGCGTTAAACTTATGGTTATTGTTTAATTTTATTATTTCTTTATTATATATTTGTATTTTATAGTGTTATAATTATATTTAAAGTATTTTATATTTATATTTGTTATATCATTTGGACGTTTGAGTATCGGCTTCATCGCCCAAACAATCATTTCAAACAAAAATGCTACAAAGTTATCTTGCTGATTGCTAACAACAAGCATGACCTCAAAGCTGATACTTTCTTCTGAATAGTGGCCAACTGACAGATCCAGTCACCAGGCACCATAACCCATCAGCTAGCTTGGCTCTAACTGTCTCCCTGTTACGTTTCTGACAGCATGTTCCCCAACATCGCCTATAAAAGGGTGAGAAAACCCAAGATAAAGGCAGACTTTTTTTCATTTTTAGTCTTCTCTATTACATTAACATCTGAAAGTCTAGAAACTGACTTAACCATCGAAAAATGACTAGGAGTATCAACTCCGGTACCCTTTTGATCCTTTCTGTATTACAGGACCAAGCTGGACCCCTCGAAAGAAAAGTATTAACAATAATAATTTCTGATGCTTAAAAAACTATATTATATAAATTTTGAGATATATATTTATGTCATATCGTGATGCATTTTTAGTATTTTATTTTTGTAATCGTATCTAATATTAACAATAACTCTCATATTTATTCTTAATTGCTATTCATTGTTTGTTGACTGTTTAAACAAATAGAACAACTCCATAACTATTTTTTCTTACCTCATTAAATAAAAATAAATAAATAAAAAGGTAATATATAGCCTTCGTTTTTCTATATACGAATAATGAATTTTTTAATCTTATAAAAGAAATTAAAAAACTATCACATATTATTTTTTATTTTTTTAAATAAAAATTTAAAAATTTTACTGACAATAAATAAAATAATTTGTCACGTATATATACAGACATGATTGTTGTTCATTCGGATTAGTTTTTATTTATTTTATTTATTTGATGATTTAATAAATTTTTATATTTATAGAAATAAAAATCCATAATAAAATCTCATCTCCTTTTGTTAAATTCGATTGCAAAAAATTAAAAAAAAAATAATTTCACAATCATGATAGATAGCTCTACTTTTAACATCATGTTAAATTATTTTAATAGTATTTATCAATAATTAAATTGCTTAATTGGACATGTTTAATTTATTCACTTGAACTACAACGCCACCTTTCGTTATAAAAGTCACTAACAAATTGCAATGATGCTTCAATGTGAATTAATTAACGCACGAAAGTTCCCTCCAACATTTATAATTACCAAACATGTAATTTATATGCAATGGACCATCAAGATATAATTTTGTTAACCCACCAAAAAAAAAATCTGTTTATTCATTTTTGATATATTATATTATATTATATTATATTATAATTTTTAAAATTTTATAAACGAAATTAAGAGATTATTATATATTTTATTTTTAATTATTTTTTTTAATTTTTACTATAATTAAACGATATGTGTTATTTTATTAATTTCGGTTATGAAATTTAAAATGTTACTAACAATGTAGGAGATGATTTCTTGTACAATGCCTCTCAATTTAGGTTACAATATTAATATCCTTCACTTAGAAGTGTTTGTAGCTTGGTCGTCCTGGCCCGATTCAGACAAGATTTTCATAAATTCGAGCTAGTTTGATCTTTAAATTTTTTTTAAAAATTTAATTATAAAAAATATATTAATATTAATATAAAATATTATTTTAATAATATTATAAAATAATACATAAATTTTTGGAAAGACCTGAATCAAAAAAAAAAAAAAATTAATTTTCGAGCTACGGAAGTCTTTTTTAGGTACAAGAAATGGAAAAAGTTTCCTAGGATTTAAATTTAGGTTAATTAAATTTCACTAGCCTTATGGCAATGTGTCTATGATAATTATCCTAATAATTAATGATAGAAATTAAGAGATAATTATATCTTTTTCTATAGAATAAAAATGGAAAAACTAATGATTAATCAATTTTAAAAAATAAAAATAGAATTTTTATTCACTATTTTTCTTAACCATATTTTTTTTTGTAAGCATTTAACCACTCACTTCAGAGACAAGAACGGAAACTGCTAACCATCTTCAAAAACACACTTTGCTCTTTTCTTAAGCACGAATACGTGACAAAGGTATTGACAGGTGCCATAAATATCTCAAATGGTTTCCTAGTATTTCATCACTATGTATACATAAATCATTTTTTGTGTGTTATACGCCATCATCTAAAACCATCAAAATTACATAATCACGATTAAGATCGAAAGAGTTTTTCAAATTCAAGTTAAAATTCACAAATTTACTTACCATCACATGTTAATTTAGTTTCAATTTTTAAATATATAACTAAATTGCATCGTATATTTTTTTTAAAAAAAATATGCTATAGTTTATTGATAAAAAAATGATATTGTAGGTGCTAGATTTTGAATCGTAGACTTAACGAATATACATATATATATATATATAACATTTTTTAAAAAATAATTGTATAAATTAATCGAAGTATCTTCGGATTCCTAATTTCTAGAGGAATTATTTAATTTTATTTTGAAACTTTAAAATGTGTATAAATAAATCCATTTGGTAGCTCAGTCACTTATCCAACCATTAACTTGCGATCTGACAATTTATATGTATATCCAAACGTTACACATGGGTTATCAACTAGCAACTAGAAAGTTAATGCAAAAATAATTATGTCGAGAGGGACTGAGGCATGTTGATTAATGAACACTCACATGACAACTTAATTAGCAAAAGTATAACTAATAATTTTTAAAATATCTAAAGAAAATAATATATTAAATATAATACAATTAAAAAATAATAATTAAATAGTTTTTAATCGATGATCTCAGTTTTTGTCACGGTAGTTAACTGTTTTGTACGCAACGAATCTCGTTCAATGGACGCTTGCTTTAGAAAAAAAATTAAAACCAAAGAAATAAATTCGCATAACTAATTAAGCTGAAGGTTGTTTAACAAATGTTCTTAAGTATTGGTAAAATTTAGTTAAAATATATTAATTTTTAAAAATATACGTTTAATAATTATTCACAGCAAATTAAAAAAAGAAAAACACGGTACATCGTATCAATCTTATTAGCCATTGGATTTTAATGATTATTTGCAGAACCTTGTTTAAGATTGTAGTTAAAGCCTAAACACTACAAGGCTTGAACTAAACCTCCATTAAAACTTTTAACTTAAGTTTTATCGAATTTTATTTTTTTATATAATAATTAAAATAAAAATTTATTTATTCAAATGTATCGATTAAGCTTATAATCTATTAAAAATTTATAAAATGGTCTAACTCTAAGTCTGATAATTGATATTCAATCTTGAGAGAAAATTAGAATTATTTTTATAAAATTTATCGATAAAATTTAAGCTCAAACGCTAAGTTGGGTGACGGCCATGCATTGTATAAAGAAGATATGGCGGTTGGGAGTCAAGAGTCCGAAAACGTGGGGCGCAACTCCTCAGGAATTCCGTGCAAAACGCCCACAGGAAATAATAATAATAATAATAATAATAATAATAATGATAATAACAACAATGATATTCCTTGGATGGAAAAGCTAAGTATAAGGTTGCCTCAGACTCTCTGACGACATTATCTTTGCTGACAATTAGTTTCAGCAAATCCATACCGTTTCGTAAAAACGACAACTTGCTGTTTCTTGGACCAAGACTTTTTCGGATTTTCATTCCCTTTGGGTCCAGTGTATCTGGTCACTCCACCACCGGAGTGCCTCCAACCTTCTAAAATAATTTTCACGTTATTTAAATTCACGTACGAATTTTAATTTTTAAAGTTTGCTTTTATATTTAAATATCATATTTTATACATATTTTTAAAAATATTTCAGATATTGATTTTGTTGGACACACTTCTAAAGAAAATGAATAATTCGACTAGCATAACATAAGATTGGATCTGTTTATAGATCGAATAGTTTATTTAATTTGTATTAGATCGGGTTTAGGTATGAAATTTTCTAATTTGTCTCAACTCAAATTAATCTAAATTATTATTTAAATAATAAAAATTTTTTATTTAAATTTAATTATAAATATTAATATAAAATATATATTTTTATTTTTTTAATATCATTTTGAGTAGTAAATGAGGCCACGAACAACTCTACCTAAGACAATGTAACCTCTTATATATATACAATCAATTCCATAAAATAAATAAATGTATTATAAAGTTCAATCTTGTTCATAAATCAAGTAGCCAAATTTGATCCTTGGGCATTTTCCTTTTTAAAAAGAGTAATTAGTTTACAATAAAACTTGATAAGTTTATTGATCTTTCATGAACAAATAATTAACCAAAAAAAGAAATCAACCGATTATTACACACAAACTCACATAGAAATGAATTTTATACATCATTTTTCTTTCTCTTCAAGGGTTTGTTTAGAATGGGGGTAATGCCAATCCTTTGGTAAATTTGCTTAGCACATTCACCATGTTCCACGTCAAATAAATTAAGAACAAAATCAGGTTCATTTTAGAATTACTATTACGATTAAAAAATTACTTTTTAAAAAAAAAAAAAACATATTGAGAGGAACTGTAAGAATTATAAAAATTGTGGTCTGAGATTTTTTTTTAATATTTGGTATTTTCAATGAAAATACTATTAAAAAACAGAAGATAAATCATTTGTAATACTATTGGAGTACATTCTTTTAAGATGTACTAAAAAATAAATTATTATGAAATTCATTTCAAAATTTTATATAAAAATATAAAATTTAAATATTTTTAAAAATATTATTTCAAAATAGAAATAATTATACTTCCATTATAAGTTTATTTTAAGTCCAAACTAAATATATAAATATTTTAGAGTGGAAAAAGAGAAATTAAAAAAAATAATGCAGCATATGAATTAGAAATTAAATCCCAAAAGCAAATTCAATTCCATTCAAACCCTTAAACTCAAAACAAGTACTTCAATTAAAAGTTGTTATATATATATATATATATATATATAATCAATATTATGTCAATATCAATATGATTATGGAGTAATAAAAATTGGAAAAAAAATAATATTTTTCAAAATTTTATTGAAATTAAACATCTCTTATTTCTTGATTCTTAATTGTGATGAAAAATATCAATGTCATTTTTAAAATTGATATAGTCATAAAATTTGTGATTGAGATAAATTAATAGGCATCTAACCATTACTAAATACCATCAAAGCAACACATAATTCTAATTATTATTTATAAAGTTTGTTCACTATAAACAATTGTCCTATAATTATTTCTTTTAAGGGCCTAAGGTTATCGTATTAGTTATTATTTTTTTCGTTTAACAAGCTCAAATATATCACATTAACAATCAATGTATTTAATGTAAAAAAATTATTTTTTTCTCTATTAATTTTAATATTTTTTTCATTAATCATATGTGTAAGATTTATATTAAACTGCAAAAACAAAAATTTTTAATTAATTATGAATATTTAAAACTTTAAAAAGAAAAAAAAAATCATTTGATTAAAGATTGGGTGCATGCATGTTGCCTGCGGTCAGAAGTCCGATCCGAAAGCATCATTATAAAAATTTTCCATTCGATTTATCCGAGCACAAAGCACGATGTTCTTTTGTTATTATTATTATTATTATTCTTTTGTTGTTAGTGCTGAAAGAAAAAGGAATACTGACAAAAATGACGTGGCGGGATAATACCAGGAGATAGGTGGGATTTTAAAGAATTAATAAAAAAATATGTTGAGTCACCATCACGTGCACAGACTCTGAAATTGTTTGACCTTTGACCCTAGGATTGTCTCATTATTATATTTTAATTGTGTTCTATATCAATCAAATTTAAAAATAAATACGAGATATAAATATATTTAATATGGATAAAATTTATTTATAAATTAAATTATATTGTGATTTAATTTTTTAAAAATTTTTTATTAAGTTTGAGAGTTCGTTTCACTGTTATTATATTATTAAATTTAAATATAATTATTTTTATTATTAAATAATAATTTAAGCTATATCAATCTAATTTAAATTTTAAAAACCTTATTTAAGGTAAGAGCTGTGCACTTGGCTCATTAACAAGTTTAATATTAGTATACAAAATTTGAAATTTTTTTCATATATTTAAAACGATCATTCTATTTTATTTATTTTTAAATATGCATCAAATACAAATATCAAATATATATTTAAAAAATAAAAATATCTGAATAATAAGAATTTTTTTTATTTTGATTATTAGTGCTATATACCAAAAAAAAAGAGTTTTAAATAAAATAAAACTGTGGGCTCTATGTTTTTGTTGCAGACACATGAACAGGATACCGTCTAGCACGAGCCATCTCTAGTTAATTAAATCAATTCCATATAGATAATGATGTGTGATTAAAGAAATTATCAATCTTTAATTTTTGCATTACAAAATTCAAAATAGGTTATTTATTTAACGCCTTACAATCCGAACTTATATATATATATATATATATATAATGTTTACTAGCTTTACATGAATATTTATTTTGAAGATTTAATATATAACTTATTATTATTGTAAGATACCGACAAAATCTTTAACCCAGCATTGACAAATTTTACCTTTTGAAATATATATGTATTGACTTTCTAAGTTATAAAGGAAAGGGGGGTAAGTGAGATCTTGGAGTCGATGTGGAAGTTGTTGACATTTTTAAATGCGTAAAAAGGTGAAAGTTTTGAACATGAATTTTAGATTTGAATTTAATTTAAATTATTATTTTAATTATAAAATATATGAATTTTAATATTTAATATATTTTAAATAATTAAATTGATTTTTTTAATCTAATGAGTGGTTTAAAGCTTTAGATAAATAAATTTTTTCTTTTTAAACAAATCTAATTTTATTAACGAATACTATGTGGTATAAAAACGAAAAATCTATTCTTTTCTTTTTTTAAAAAAAATGATACTGGAGATTGTGTAATGTTTACTTTGAAACTCTATGTTTACACCGTAGTAATAGTTTTTGTTTCTCTCTTCATCTTCGGATTTCTATCTAATGATTTGAGACGTAATCTTGGACACGAAAAGTAAAAAAAAAAAGGAGAGTTCCTTGCTTCATTTTTAGAAATGTTATTAGGATTTGATCTATTCCACTGTCAAAAATCGAAACGATACGAATAACTCGCACAACATATTAGCAATCCGACGCTTTAATCCACTCAGCTATATCTCCTAATTGAGAAAAAATAATTATTATGTTACAGCACGTAAAAAGAAATGCTTGAAAAGTAACTTTATTTTTCTGTATTTCATTAATTATCCACTTGATAAGTAGATCTAATAATATTTGATATAATTATACGAATATAATATACTTAAAATTTTAAAAATATGATCCGACATGGATACATTTTAAAAATCTATATAATACGAATTATAAATGTTTCGAAATTGATATAAATATAAAAAATCTTAAACATGATTATGAAACGATAAAATATATGATACGAATACACTGATTGTCAGGCCTATCGTCAAGTCATATGAAATGCGTATGTATCGAAGAAAAAAAAATTATACTTAAATTTGAATTTGTATTTGCAATAAGCATAGACGGAAAAGAAATGAAAATAATAAATCAATTTCTACCATTATTATTATGATATTACATTTTCTAATTCGATTGAATACTAGCACAAAGAACTGAATTCTTGATTTGATCTATTTGTTGAAATAATACAAAATAATCATAAAATATATACGGAGAAGGAGTTGATTTTTTCTAACACTTAATTGTTTTCATAGATTCCAAATTCTTAAGTCTTGTTAGACTTGTTAATTTATGTATTTTTTTTATATTTATATTATTTTTATGTCATAATTATGTTTAATATATTATATATTTATAAAAATTTTTAAATATTAATAATTTATATTTTTATAAATTTTAACATATTTATATATTTATGTTATATTTTATTATATTTTAATTATCGTGCATTCCGTGTCATAAGCCAAATTTTGAAATCTATACTTTACCTCTGAATTCTTTTTAACATTTGATAAAGAGAAAGTGGCTTGATTAAATATTGTTAAATGACAAATTCCTGAACATGCCGCACAATATTTGATAAGATGTAAATAAATTTATTAAATTTGAATAATGAACTTATGCAAAAATTAAGAGATATTTTTTGAAAATGAAAAAAATTATTTTATGTATTTAAATCAACTCGTGTAGACTTTGAGAATGTTTTGCATGCATAAACTAACTCTAAGCATTAAATTTTGTTCATATTTCACATCGGATTAAGTCTAAACACTTATAAAATCTGTTGATATATAATTCAATTCGATCAAAACCTAATTTCAATTTGGCTTCCAAGCAAATTTGCTTCAAACATCTATGAGATTTCTTATTACTCTGATGGCATTTGAAGTTTAGTTAATAATGATTGATGAATGGTATTTTTGGTGCTTATATTTTAAAATAATACGATTATAAGATTAACATATTCCTTTATATTAAAAAAGAATTCTTTACTTCGATTGGAAATATAGAAAATGACAATTATTTTCACTTGCATAATTATTGATTTTAAATTTATTCTTTCGCTTGTGTCATATTCTCTCAACTATTCGGAATTCAAACACACTATTTAATCGTATTTGATCATCAGTCACAGTAATAAAAGGACCTAATATATATATATGATAAATAAAAGTTAATTTCGTAATTTTGAACATGATATGATTATAAGATAAAAATAAAATAAAAAAAAATTTATTAAAATATAATACGAAAGAATAATTTGAATACGATATGATATATAATCATATCAAAATTAATAAAATATATAATATTTTAAATATGATTATAATATATGATAATTAATAATATATAAATATATGAATTGCTAGATTAACTCTAACTTGACCGTTAAATATCCATTTTTTAAGAATTAAATTTAGAAAGTTGAATGCAACATGGAGGCAACATCTTACTTTAAATTGCACTAATTTGATTCTATGCCCAAATGGAAAGTTGCATTTTATTTTAATTTATTTCCTAATTTTTGTGGAAAAAATTTTGTACATATGATTAATTTAATTAAAATATGTTTAGCCGTAAACAATCAAAAAATCCACCGAGTAATGGGGACCAACAAAGATGATAAGTCGTGTCTAAAAATTATATTATCGATTTAATTTAAAATTAATTATATTAAAAATGATTTATAATTGTGAAAATCTATTGGGCAAACAAAATTTGTCCAGTAAATGTGACCACTTAAGCCGACCATGAATTAAAGTGGCTTATAGAAATTACTGTCGAAAACTCCATGCATAAAAAATAAGAGTTAGTGATTATTTATTTAATCTTGCGTTGATTAGGGTAATTCAAATTTTTTATTATTATTCTATAAAAATAATATAATATTTAGACATGATTGCCCCCATTTCTATTGGTTTGGATGTGACAACATATAAATGCAAATAAAGGGCCACTTGTGTCTAATTGAAGCCATTTTTCAAACTGTCCCAAAGTAGAAGAAACTATCCTATGTATGTCAACCTTTGGACAATATAATCAAATCAAAGCGACAAATTAAAAAAAAAAAAAACCCTTCAAAATAAAACATTTTCACTAATAGTTCACTCAAAAACAAAGAAGTCAAAGCTTAACTTTTGAAATTGCATTAATAGGACAAACTGAGTTTGAACTTTCTACTGTTTTAATTAATATTATACACTTTTATTATATTCAAGTTTCTATATTTCAAAGAAAATATTAAGTAACTTTAAAAATTTATTTAATTACAAATTAAAAATTTATGACTTATTTAAATATAATAAAAATAAATAAATTTACCTAAACAAAAATAAAAAAATTTATATTTTTTATTATTTTAATATTTATAAAAATATTTCCAAGAAAACTTGAATTTTGCATTTTGAGCCACCGGATTGTTATTGTTTGATTAACTCCCAATCCAAATGAAATTAAGTTCAAAGAAAGAAAATGCCGTCAAATCAAAACCGTACGATCAAAATCACCTGAAAAGGTGTAATCAGATACGCCGAGGCGTAGCACCCATCTTAAGCAGGCGGAGAATTCCGCTTTTCAACCAAGATGGGTATTTTCGTGAATTTATCAGAAAATGAGGGTCAGTTAGATATCGCCGATGAAATCGCAAACAAAAAAAAAAATATATATATATATATATATATATAGCAATAGCCGGGCCCATTAGCCAACAGCTTGCGGGAAAGACGGTGACTCCCGCCACGTCATTATCCAATCCATTACCTCCACGTCACCCTTACATATAATCCCAAAAGCAGAACATAACAAATCCGACGGCCCATGCCCTCTCTTACATCCAACGGTCTAAATTCCTCGTTCTAGATCCTTCCATTCCCCCTTAACATCCAAACACCAAAAAGGCGAAAAAATGGAAAAACCCTAAAATAGCAGGATAAAGAGGAGTTAAGAGTAAGAATTAACCAGGGTTAGTTAATTAACTCAAGAGTAAGGTAAGGGCAAAGCCTGAGTTAAAGAGTGTTTCTCCCAGGGAGGAGACTCAGAGCTCAAAGGAAAAACCAAAAAAAAAAAAAAGGAAAGAGAAAAGATAGAGAGAGAATCAGAGACAAGGAAGCTTTCCTGTGCATAGACAAGTGAGTCAACCCGGACGATTCCTTGCCTCCTTTTTTATTCAACTCGTCTATTCCTATTCTTGAATCAACTCGAGATTTCTTTTTTTTTTTTTTTGTTTTCTCGAAATTAAAATTTAATCGACATTTCTTTGGTCGTTTTCCTTTAGATCTGGGAACTTGGTAAGTTAATTTTCTTAAATTCATAGGTTTAAACTGATTTTTTTAAGGTTTAGTATCGGGTCTTAAGTAAAATGGGACGTTGAAGATCAATGTCTAGAGATTTCTCTTTATTGTGTTTTATTTGTTGAATTTATTAAAAATCTTAAATTTTCTTTTGGCGTTTTTTTAATTTACTGTGGATGTTTCTTGGATCAGTTGCTAATATGAATGCATTTTAAGCTAAATTCATATTAGCAGCTCACTTGTCTTTTAGTAGATTCCTTGAATATATTGAAGAAATACATTAATTCTACCAATTTTTTTTTTGGATTTGAGATTCTGTTTGTTTTTGATTTCATGAATGCATTAATTATGGTAACCGCTACTTTACTTAACTTAGCTAGTCCTAACCATTTAGAGAATATTTGGGTATATATAATAGTAGTAAATTTTTATGTGCTAAATCAAAATCAGGGTTTTGATTCTAATGTTGGTTCTTTTTTCAGGTTTTTTGGGGTTTCCGTTCTGTTTATAGATGCTAAAGATGGCTCATTCAATGTAGTATAGGGATAGATCGTCACTTTGGTCGACTGGGTTCTGTTTGGTCTTCCTTTTTTCAGTTTTTGGTTTGAGCTTCTTAGTTTTGGTTGTATTGATTGATGATTGTTAGTGAATTGGAGTTTTTGCTTGTTCATTTGCGATTGGCTTTGGAGCTTGGGGTCTTCTTGAAGGGGAAGAAGCTCTCTTCCATTTTCAACTCTGCCTCCGGCCACCAGGAAAGCCACGATTGGTTTTTCTCAACTTTTCATGTCTTGTGAGTTGGGCAGTCCTGTTCAAACTCAGATGGCAGTGGCAGTGTTTAAGAGCCCTCTTAGAGGGGAATATCCTAGGAACAATACGATGGAAGGTAAACCACCTACTGGGAGGAGACGGGTTTTTGTTCAAACAGAGACTGGCTGTGTCTTGGGCATGGAGTTAGATCGCAGTGACAATGCTCATACGGTTAAGAGAAGGTTGCAGGTTGCCCTTAATTTCCCTACTGACCAAAGCTCCCTGACTTTTGGGGATGTGGAGTTGAAGAATGATCTTAGTCTTGTTCGGAATTATTCTCCGCTTCTCCTAACACGGAACTATCTCCACAGAAGCTCCTCTACTCCTTGTCTTTCGCCTACCGGAAGGGATCTTCAGCAGAGAGATAGAAGTGGTCCTATTGAGATATTGGGGCATTCTGATAGCTTTAACGTATTAAAAGTTCTGGTGAAGGATGTTGTTAAGGCGATTAAGATGGGTATTGATCCACTTCCTGTTCATAGTGGTCTGGGAGGTGCCTACTATTTCAGGAATCCTAGAGGTGAGAGGGTTGCAATTGTGAAGCCAACAGATGAAGAACCTTTTGCACCAAACAATCCAAAAGGTTTTGTTGGGAAAGCCCTTGGTCAACCAGGTTTGAAACGTTCGGTTCGGGTAGGGGAGACAGGTTTCAGAGAAGTTGTGGCTTACCTTCTAGACTATGGTCATTTTGCGAATGTGCCGCCGACAGCGTTGGTGAAGATTACTCACTCAGTCTTCAATGTCAATGATGGCGTGAATGGAAATAAGCCTCTCAAGAAGAATCTGGTTAGCAAGATTGCATCTTTCCAACGGTTTATACCGCATGATTTTGATGCTAGTGATCATGGAACGTCAAGCTACCCTGTTTCTGCTGTGCACCGTATAGGGATACTTGATATACGAATATTTAACACAGACAGGCATGCAGGAAACCTTTTAGTGCGGAAGCTTGATGGTGTTGAGAGATTTGGTCAGGTGGAACTCATTCCTATTGATCATGGCCTTTGCTTGCCAGAAACTTTGGAGGATCCTTACTTTGAGTGGATTCATTGGCCTCAGGCTTCAATTCCCTTCTCCGAGGATGAACTTGAGTATATAGAACAGCTTGATCCTATTAAGGATTGCGAGATGCTGCGACGGGAACTCCCCATGATACGGGAAGCTTGCCTACGTGTTCTGGTACTCTGCACAATTTTCCTCAAGGAAGCTGCGGCTTTTGGTCTCTGTCTTGCTGAAATTGGTGAGATGATGAGTAGAGAATTTCGGGCTGGAGAGGAGGAACCTAGTGAACTAGAGGTTGTTTGTCTCGAGGCAAGGAGGTTGATAGCCGAAAGGGAGCTGTCATCTCCTAAAACCGATGTGGGAGATGCAGAGTTCCAGTTTGATATTGACTGTGAGGAACCAGAATCAGACTTCACCCCAAAAATGGCCACTGATGATTTTATGAACAGAGCATCATTCCAATTTGGAAATGGATTTGTGAATAACCGTTTTCCGCTTTCAAAGCTGGAGGAATGCTTCGAGGAAGATGAGGAAAACGAAGGAGAAGCAGAGCAGGAGGTTTGTCCTCCTTTCAAAGCTCTTCAAACGATTCCATCCATTTCAAAGCTTTCAATGTCGCTTAAAGATACCTGCTTAGGTGACAAGAGCCAGAATTATTCCAAATTTGCCGGAACAAAACAAGAAAACGGCTATCTTACTAGCTCATCTGGGCATAGGAGTGCAAATGAGCAGCTTCCTGCTAGTGTGAGCTTTGTGAAGCTGGCTGACATGAATGAGGATGAATGGACCTTCTTCTTGGAGAAGTTCCAAGAGCTGCTCTACCCGGCGTTCGACAAACGTAAGTCCATTACCGTAGGTCAGAAGCAGATACAGAGGCTTGGTACTTCATGCCAGTTTTGAGATTGAGTTGCTAGTATATCCATCGATACCTGAAAGCTGAGTTTGAGTGAAGAAGGAATAAGACTTTGTAGGTTTGTTGGGACTTGCAATGAAGGATTTGCCAGGATAGATTTAGTATATGGGTTTTGCCCCCCCTCCCCCCTTGGAATCTCGTAGTTTGGGAGCCTGCTATAGGAATAATCCCTGTAAATATTCTTTGGCTTCAGCTAAGTGGAGAGCGGAGTAGAATTGGTTCTATTTCTTCAATCTTTTAGTTTTTATTTTGCTTTTTTCTCTTTTGCCCTTTTTTTCCTTTCACCTGAATTTGTTTGATAAATAATTTGTAGTTTGGAGGTAAAAGAAAATGAAAAACAGAGAATATTTATGTAAATAGGGGCATTCCAATCTTTGTGTTATGAAATCTTTGCTTGTTCTTCCATGTTTGAGTTGGGATTGCAAAGTGATGGGATATATCCTTTTGTGCTTTTTCATGGGTTCTTCTGATTGTATCAATGGAGCATTCTGGCAAGAGATGTATGAAAATATCAAGCAATTACAGGAGATGTAAGCCCAAGTCAAGTTAGGTTGGTTTGAAAGTTTATACAATAATTTATTTTATATTATTAAAATATTATTTTTTAAAAAAATTTATATATTTTATAGTTAAATTTAAGTAAAAATATTATTTTTATTATTAAATAATAATTAAGGTTGAATCAAAGGAATTCAAATTTTACAAAAATTTTATTAGACACGATTTGTTTGAACTGAATTTACCAAACTAATAATCTAACCCTAAAAAATGTCTCTTTAATGAAAATATATTGTAAGTCCACCCTGCAAATGATAAATAGAAACAGTCGGAGTATAGCACTCTATAAGCACATTCCATTCTTATCAGTATGTGTGACAATAAGTTGTTTAATCCAACCAATTATCATTTTGGATTTAAAGTATAATCAATAATAATGTAATCAGTTTTCTTTTTAATGATTACTTAATGTTAGATATTCAATACAAAAAGGTTCATATGTCCAAAAGTTATGTTCCTAGTTGCTTTCTAAAACCCACTTTTTCTTTCTTTTTTTTTTAATTTTTAATCTTCAAAATTGTAGCAATAAATTATTTCAAGAGTATAGTTTGCCTTTGATTTTTAAAGATTATCATATAAAAATTGTAAAAAGAAAAATTTTAAAATTAAAAAATGTTAAGAAACATTAAAATTAATTTTTCGGATGCACTTTAATATCTAAGTCAAAAGCATATTAAAAAGCATTTACGGGATATAAAAATTAAATAAATTAATATGTCAAAAAGTTTTGATGTTTCATTTTTTTTTTTTTTTTTACTTTAGACCAGTCTTTGTCTAATTATTTAATTAGATTTTATGTTTATAAATTTGACAAATATAAATTACATTTTATTAATATTTTGAATAAATTATAAATTTATTAAATATAACACGATTTAGAAGTTAAAAAGGATGGGTCCAACACAATTAAAACCCTAATCTAAATGCAGTTTTAAGTGAAATTAGTAAGATATTGTACACACAAAAGTTTAGGTTGGAAAACGCCAGTATTTGATGATTCATAAAAACTCATGGCGTCTTTTCCTTGGTTCCACAAAAAACAACACCAGCTGGCTAGCATCGTCCACAGATTATTTAGGTTTATTATCATATTATATTTGCCCCACCGTCTGAATTCGTGGATGATTTTATCACCCTTTTATGGCTGCCACTACTAAACCACCTCCCTTTATTTATTTATTTATTTATTTTGTTTTGAAAAAGAAAAAAAAAAAGGCAGATTGTTGTTATGTCATGGCTGCAACATCTAATTGAATTAAATCCACAGTTCCAGGATACGAGCTTAATTATAATTGAAAATTTTTTAATTATTTAAATAATAAATTAATTTAATTTAAAATATAAAATATTTTATTTAAATTTAATTCGTATAAATTATGTTTGTTCAGTCGAGTGAGTCCACGAGTAAATCTACTCAAAACTTGAAAAGATCATAACATGGAGACAAGGGTAGATTGGTTTCAAATAAACAATCGATCTCGGGGTGGTGTGAAGGATTAGAAAAGAAAAATATTGTTCTATGCTGACATTGAAAGCAAGCAAGAAGAAATTATTAGAAAGCAACAAAGGAATATCATAAAGCATTGGGGTCCCATTAAGAAGGGGAAAGGAATAGAAATGCATGATCAGAACTTGACAATTGCCATGCTTTTGTTAGCTTTCTTTTCTTTTCATTGAGCCGGATTTAATAATTAATATATTCATATAATATTTATATTATTATTTTATTTAAAATATTATTATATAAATTTTAATATATTTATTTTGTAAGATTTTTATATCATATTTAAGTTTATCGAATATTATGTTGTCGGTACGGCCGTCAACGTAAGGAGCTTTTCCGGTGGATTATTATTTTTCTTTGGGGAGTTTTTTCAAATAGCTAGCACATGGTTTTTTTTTTTTTTTTTTTCTTGGAGAAGTTTGGAAGTTATTATTTTTGTTTTGTTGCTTGTTTCAATCCAATACATCATTTCTCGAATGAAAAAGCATATTTATTTAAACAAGTAATCTCCAAACTCAGCTTTTGTTTTACATTAAGGGATAAAAATTTGTGAAAATCTTATCAAATTCCATGCTAAAACTTTGAAACTGTTTTAAGTTTACTGTATAGAGAAATTGAATAATAAGAGCTTTTATGTAAGAAAAATAAGTGATCGAAAAAGTACCTAAAATCATCATTTCTTATCGCATATA